>QMIH01000320.1:312714-421460 GCA_003987875.1 Clarias batrachus
TTTTTAAATAGGTGGACTTGACATTTTTATGTGTTCTGGCAACTTTTAAATAAGATTTATAAACACCCTTTAGTTTTACTGATACAATAGGAATGTTAAATTCTCAGACTTGACGGGTTAGATGGTGTGACACAGGATTAAATTATGTGCTTGTTAGGATAACGTATGACTTCTATGGACAAAAACTAATTCACAAGTGGACAAAAATGCGATGCTATTTAACAGACAAGCAAAAAACATCTGATATTTATTGGCACAGTGAAGGTTTCTTTAAGGAGATATTTATTTAACATCTGTGGAAGGAGTCTCTAATGTCAGTGCTTTGTAACTAATAAATTTCTTTCCATTATGGGAAGAGTTTACTCTTTCCTGACTCTCTGTAACATGATAGAGTGCTGTTTTTATGTTTTTTTTTTTTTTGTTCTTGATAACTTCAAAAGATTGAGATTGGTGATGGAATAACTTTTTAGCATGTGAAATAGAAGTGATAACAGGAAAAACTAACAGTACATGTCAGTTTGAGGAGCGTTCAAAGTCAAACCATTCAGGGTTTCAGACGTGAAGCATCTGTGCAGTCCGATCATGGTTCATGCGTACTGAGAATACGTTCTACCTTGATGGTATTCAAGCAATAGTGAAACGCTGTGCTAAGTAGAAAGAGATTATATAGAGAAATAAAGGATGTTTTACTTTCTGTCATAACTTCGTTCTGTTATCCTGCGCAATCAAAAGTCCAGGTTTGACTCGAACACTATAATTGGAATTATAAAAGTATGACACGCTATTTAATATTGAATTAAAATTAATTCTCTATTGTATAAAATGAATACRATTCTGCTCATGCTCTTAYTGGAGAATGTATGGAAGTATAAAGTGCAACAGTTATGCAACTGAATCTGGTCCCTTACTCCACGTTGCTGTTGATTTATTGTTCTGCAAATGCAATTTCTATAAATTAATAACTATACTTAAAGCATGGCGTGGTAACAATGCAAACACTTACAGATTCACACACACAGTCGAAAAAGGAGTTCTTTTGTTACAGTACTTTGTACTTTTTGGATGCGCTTCTTAGGAGGACCTGGCCTATCTTGCGCACGTCTAGACGATCTTCTGGTGCATAGATCAATGGCCTTATAACTCATAACTACTCAGCTGCATCACACATGCACACCTATGGAACAATTAGGTTATCTGATTTATTTATCTTTAAAGCACCCTGATCTTCATCACGTAACATGATGCTCCACGATATACAAGTTCACCTCCAGATTAGACAGAGAGGTCACTGACCTTTAAATAAAGGCTACCTGTGTTCAAGCATGACAGGAAACTCAGACTACCAGTATTATTCATTACCATCTATTGTCCTCCGAAAGAACTTAAAGAGTCTGAACTAGAAGAATSTAGCAAATCAGTCCCCACAAGCTTCCCTCGATGTTACGGCTTCCTTAAACAGTACGCAGCGATGTTTGTCAATGCCCCTGAGCAACAAGTGGCCGAGTGCACTCAACATGAAATGACCCARCTCGTACCTATAGGGGTGAACTGGTGGCTGTTTACATCAAAGTGTCCTGAGTGCACGCTAAACACACACACACGTGTTATCAGGGCAGCTGATCAACTGCTACATCCTTCCTTGTTTCACCACTTTGCTCGCTTCATTAACACTCTCTGGTTGAACTCGCCAAACACCAACAAACTAACCTGGAATATAATCAACATGTTTTCCATAGAAGAAAACACGTGGCGTAATAGTCTGACCATTTTGATCGCCTGATGGCGTTTTCTGCAGCTTAACTGCGTCAAAGCCTGGAAGCAGTTACTCATCTTAAACTCCATGCACTACCTAAATATCTGACATCATTTCTATTTTTTGTCACATTTTCAAAYCTTTGCTTTAAATGTCTATTATAAAATATTACAGATGTAATAGGCATTTATTTGTACTGTCGGTAACTGGTCAAATTGTAACTGATGTGACATTTTGTTATACCACATTGCTCCTGAATTCTTGATACTCATTGGTCAGAATGTGATGATACATATTTCATTATGGCAGCTCTGACAGTGTTTTCTGTTGTGGTTGGTTACGGTTTCTCTTGTCCTGGATAATTCACAGGGACTGATATGGCAGATGTGCCATGTAATCTAATCCCAGATGTTGTTATTCAACAAAGAATACTCACTCACTCATCATCATCTATACCGCTTAATCCTGTGTTCAGGGTCACGGGGGGCCTGGAGCCTATCCCAGGAGACTTAGGGAACATGGCAGGGTACCAATCCATTGCAGGGCACATACACTCACTCACACACTACGGACAATTTGGGAACACCAATTAGCCTAACCTACATGTCCTTGGACTGTGGGAGGAAACCCACCAAGCACGGGGAGAACATGCAAACTCCATGCATACGGGAATCGAGCCTGGCCGGGGATCGAACCCAGACCCTGGCGGTGCAAGGCGACAGTGCTAACCACTACACCACCGTGCCGCCCCCAACAAAGAATAGCATCTGGTAATTTAAATGTTTTTTTTTTTTTCCCCATTAAGAGATTTTTGGAAGAAATTTATGGAAGGAGTCTCTAATATCAAGAGAGGATGTTGAGGAAATKAATATTCATAGTTTAGACATAATACTCAGACACAATGGACGTTTCACAATTTTATATGTAACTATGAATGGATATAAAACATATGACGTGTTGTTAGTGTTATAAAATAACTGTGGAATAGGAGGAATAAAACACCTACAATCATGCTGTTATAGGAAAGACTTWACTTTATGATGGTGACATGTTATATCATGCCAKAATTAATTATTCTCCTTTAACAGCAAGCCCTGGCTTAGTATATCCCTTACATACTGTATGGTGTAGCTACAGATTTATACTGTATATTGACACCTGTTTCTGCATTTCATAAGGAGAGATTTTACACTTTATTTCTGGACTGAAGTCACTGGTGTGGTAACAGAGATACAAATACCATGCATCACTGTAAGCAAATTCTCTAAGAGAATAGACTTCTTGTCCATTCTTGCTATAACAATCATTTGTATTAATGCACATTAATAAGTCTAACTCTGACTTGTGATGACAATTTTCATGTGTGATGACTGTGCAAGTTAAACCTGGACTTTACATTGTGCATAATGGCAGAATACAGTTATGAGAGTAAAACKCTCTCTAATAAGACTCTTAGCTGCAGTAAAATCGAAGCGGCTCAGAGCCAACTGCCGTCATTCCTGTGAACATTCCTGGGATCCTTGACAGATAACTTGATGCCAGTTTGCACATTACGAACACCACTTGTACATTACAGGAGCTCAGGTGGGCGTTTTCGCCACATACCCCATACAGTCCTGACCTTGCTTCAAGTGATTTCCTCATTAAAGCGCTATTAAAGGGGTTCCTGGGAGGCCAGTGTTTCAGACATGAAGCAGGCAGTCGGACCGTGGCACCGATCCGGTGTACTGAAAAAAACGACCTTCTACGTTCATGGTATCCAAACAGAAGTAAAACGCTGGGATAAGTGCAATAGTGTAGCAGGGGATTGTATAGAGAAATAAAGGTAGTTTTACTCTCATAACTGTGTTCTGCCATTATGCACGATGTAAAGTCCAGGTTTAACTTGCACGGTTCTTATATATTGTGAGAATGACATAATTAAGTGTTGGCTTGAAGTTGCGCAAGTGATGGAATCTAAACATAATCTACAGTATGTGATACTATTGAGCTGTAGCCTTAAAATATTAATTTATAAAAAAAAAAAAAAAACACCCACTGTGTCATTTCAGGACAAAGTCCCATTTCATAAAAATAGTGTAATAAGCAGAAGSACGTCTCCTAAACTGTGTAAAAAGTTTCAGTGAACTGCTTACAACGGTGCATGCACAGAACAGTGCGGAGTGCATTACCCATGCAGTAGCTTAACGCTCTGACTTAATTGAATACCAGTTACTCTTCTAATTGAATTAAATGTTCTTTTCTTTTCCACTGACTGTTTTTTAGGTAGCGTCAAATCTGATTGTTCTACATTAGGCYCTTTTTGTGCTCTCAATCTGTGAGTAGGTTAAAAAAAAAAAAGAAGAAGAAAAAAGACTAAAAAACTGGCATTAGGTTGCAAGGTGGTCACATTTGAACTCCTTTGATGAATGGTAGGTATAGGGCTACCTTTGAATGTAGATAAAAGGTTAGAGGGGCAATGAGATATCTGGCTGAGTGCCAAAGGAGGGGGACACTTATTTCTCTGCTAGCAGTAGTGCATGAAAATAGGAAGCTATGTGAAGAATCCGCTACTTTGTTGTCCTCGTCTTTTTGCCATTCTCCCACTGATGCGGAGAGAGAAAGAGACAGAGACAGAGGTTTTTTTTTTTCTTCTTCTGTGGGCTGACATAGGCAGTCTCCCATGCCATCACCGGGTGTGAGGCATCTTGTAGGACAAGACTGATGACACAGGGAGGAGGGGTGGGCCCGTCCATTCTATTCAGAGCCACTCGTTACGGTGATCTGTCGATCGATTAGTGGAACAAGAGCGGGAGCRCTGTCTCCACCAGCAAAGGCCGGCGGATTGCCTACTGCCTCACACTGACATACACACGCGCACACACATATCCGCATGAGGTCAATAAGCTCAGATCATGAGCACCAGATCTAAAGCTGGGCTTAATTAACAGTGCAGATTTCCACTCTATAAACCTGAACTCTGATTAAAAAAAAAAAAAAAGCCACATTCAGACAGAGGGGGTAAAAAATAGTTACAGCTTGTCATAATGCCTTCTTGTTTATTGCCTAACTTCCAGTAATTCAGTGTATTTTTTACATTGTGCACGTAGTTTAGCATTGCATTATACGATATTTAGTGTCGCATTCTGTGACTCACCTCTAACTTCCTACCATTGTTTGTTGCCCCGGAGCTCAGTGACCGACAGAAAGTATTCAGTTTTGAATTTTGCATATTTATATAAAGGCGTATGCTTTTGAATGTGAATCCTGGATGCTTCATTTTGGCGTAATTTACAAAACCTTGGCATTTTATAAAGTCTATTTCAGAGTCTGATTTTTTTTTCAGTCTCCGTAYCATAACCTTAATCCATTAWCTAAGCAACTTATTTTGTGTAGGATCATGGGGGGGTCTGGAGCCTATACCAGGGAACTTAGTGCACATGAGCTGAGAGRAAGACTTTACTTTAATAATCCCAAAGGGAAAATGTAATGGATAGCCAACTCATCACATGGCACAAGCACATACTCAAATAACTTTTCATATATTACAGGGAGCTCTAATTAGACTCCATTCCAAGGGGTACCCAGAGGATGGGGAGGATATACTCCACGCCCACAGACAAGAAGCAAGGTGCAAACACCAAACTTGGAACTGTGAGCAAACCAGGTTAGTTCTGCCATAGCAAAACACAATGTCAAATTCTTGTCAAATATATGTCTGGAATTGAACTTGCGATCACCAGGCAATAGGAGAAATATTGTGCTCCGTATGATTGCAATTAAAAACTTTAATTTATTTTTAACTGATGCTCCCAAATAGAAATGACAAAATAATTTGCTCAGAATGAATACGATCGAATAACGTGCTAACTTGTTGCACACTCAAAATATTCTCGGCCACTGTTTATAGCTGTTACTCTGGATTAGAACAAAAACAGCAAACTACTACAAGACCACCATGAATCTTTGGACACAGGCAGGCTGGTGGGAGGATGATGACTAGGGCAGTTTTATTTATAAACCTCAGGCACCAGACATCATGCCATGTGCTCCTGATGTGATCAGATATTAGTCAGGACGAACAGTGACTTCAAACACTTTAATCACGGGGAGCAGGGGTCGTGTCCTGCCTCGATCTGTTTTTTTYGAGCTCGGGCACTTGTCCAAAGGTCTTTTTTTTCTTTTTCTTCTTCTTCTTTTTTTTTCCTCATTCTGTTGTTGTTGCTCTAGTTTGGATGCACTGCATTATAGATCCAGCGTGTGCCTTCCAGGGCTCATCTGGCTGGCATGGCTTGTTGTTTTGTGCTTCTCCAACCTGAAGCCTGGTTAACATCAAACACAGGCTATAATATTAACGCTTAAAGGGAAAATCCTCTCTGAAACTAATTAAATATGATTTTATCAGATTTTTTTTATTTTTTATCAAGTGCTTATTTTTTGTAGCCGTTTTTTGAGAACTTTAAATGATATGAAAATAGACCGACATGTTTTAAATTCAATCTTGAAGAAATTATTCCAAGGACTACTGTACATGTTGGTCAGGGTGGATTTTTTGAAATGTGAAAAATAGACACATTAGAGACAATATTGTGTGCATTGCTGCCAGATCGGGCGCCATTTGTAAAATGTCATGTAATTGCCAGCTTCGGTTTCTTTTTAAGGTGTCAGCGGTTGTAGCCTACTATTATTTTTGGTTATATACAACAACAAAATCCGAATAAAATGGTGTACATGGTGCATGGGAAAAATGGTGCATGGGAATCACTGCATTCTGTAGAGAAGCCTCTCGTACTATTTCGCAACTATGTTCGGGAGATTTTCCCCTGTATTTTAATTGCATGCGCAGTTGCCAGGCACACATTTCTATTTTGTGGAGAATAGCCCAGAGGACGCCGCTGTTTTCAAATTGTCAAGTAGTCTCTCTGGTTTGGCAGAGGCCCAGCTCAAATGTGGCGTAGCACAGATCTAAGAACTCGGTACTGGCCGCTCTTTGGCTCTAGCGAGTAGCTGCATTGTGTTTACAGAACTGGCCTGAGACCCAAACGATGATGAAGACGACGAATGGGATTTGGAAAAATAAGAGCTGGCAGGCACGGAAAATTGTTTTGCACATTAGTCRAGGGTTAGTTCGGCTTGTCGTTTCACCCGGAGTATCTCTATTATACATGTTGTCCAAATACATTCTGTTCAGATCAGCGGTATGATTCATCCGCAATGGGTCTCGAAAGCTAAGGTTAAACGGTATAACGTTAGCACTGACCCCAACAGCCGAAACAGTTTGCCTCTTAATAAAGAACACGCTTAACCACCCTGAGCAAGAGTAAAGCAGTGTGGATATAAATAATCCTGCTGAAAGATCCTCTAGCCTTGCAGACTAAGGTCAAGTGATGTGAATACCTGTTAACAGCTAACACTTTCCACTGGTGAAGGAATGAATGTCTTATCAGGAGGCCTCCGTCGGCAGTCTTACCATTGTCCCAATGAAAAGAGAGAGAGAGAGAAAGAGAGAGAGAGAGAGAGAGTGGAAGAGAAAGAGAGGGAGTGCAGTGATGGAGGAATTAAGAGCGTGACGCGCAGAGGTGTCAATGTGTCTTTCTCCTCTTTCTCCTGGATAAGATAACAGTGACCCTTGGTGATGGAGCACTCCCAGCCTCAGCTGCTTTTGTTCYTTTGTGTCTTTGTGTCCACTTATCTGAGAGCATTTATCCAAAGATCCTCCAAAGATCCTCGCTTCCCCCTTGCTTTTAAAGACCCATATGTCTTTGATTTCAGCAGGGTAAATAAATAGGTAAACGCGAGGCATTCTGACTGAAATGTGAAGGGGGAAAAAGTTTATTTTTTTTAAAAAAAAATCTTTTTTTTTTTTCTTTTTTTTTTTTTAGCAAAAGAATGCTTCTATCACCCAGGATACTTCCCTGATATTTGCCAGTCATGGTATAATAATAAAACCATAACCTCTTATTTAAGAATGGGAAGGAAACAACGAACGAGGTCCAGACAACACCAGTTCCCTTAATGTAATGTTGTAGCGTAATAGGACATTTGATCACGTGCACAATTAACATCTATATCATGGCTATATCATGGGAACAGATGAGATGGGAATACACACTGGATGGGACACCTGTCCAACMCTATGCACACACAGTTATAAACTCATTTACGCCTAGAGCATGGTTAGTGTAACTCTTCCAGATGTTGGCATGTTTTTGTGAGCTAGAGGGGAAACTTGGGAACCTTGATAATGAACACACACAAATTCACAGGCAATAAGCCAAACTCTGAATGAACTGAAGAACCTGGAGCTGCGTAGAGATGCCAGGCTGCATCACTGTGCCACCTCAGGGAACATGCAGAGCCATTGTCGGGAAAAAAGAATGATTCAGCTGTGGGTTATTCCGTGGGTTAAAAATAGCATGATTTAGTGTAAAGGTCAATCTTTCTAAATTACAGTGTGAAACTTTGTGTGTGTGTGTGTGTGTGTGTGTGTGATATGCCCTGTTTACATTCGGATGCCACGATAGAAGCCGGCGTTACTGACTCATCCCGCTTCAGCACCGTCCCCTTGATTCCAGCGAAGAGGCTGTTGCTTTTCATGTCATCCGTACAACCACAGAGAGTCAAAATAATGACACAGAAACAGCATGCAGACAGCAAACATTGATGAGGCCCTGAGGACGAGACACATGGTCTGAGAAAAGTATGAAAATACAGACCCCAGTGTGTTTACTCTCCAGGCTTTAGATTCAATAGTATCATCTGGATCCGTCTGCAGTTCCAGCCTTAAGAGAGACAGCTGACAGGGCAAGGAGAGAACGATTTAAAATGTGTCTGCGTACTGTGGGTGGTTTGGGGTTTCTTTGGTTTTAAGGCTGTGTGATTTATGAGACCAGTGGCTGCCAAGGAGACTCCCAATCTTGCTAGAATGGTGCACAGACCTGAAGTAAAGTGTTGCACTGTACTGATCTGCAACCTGGGAGGACACACACCGTTTAACCTTCATCAAGAGTTTAACTGTCAAGATGTCCTTCCTGAGCATCATTTTCATTCTTCAAACTTTCCCTTGAGAGGTAGAATCCTTGCCTAGGGGTTCTGGAGATCGTTGCAGATCCTCTCTAAAAATAAGCCACCTGTTGCGTAGAGCTCACGTCATTAGGCCATCACATGCTTTCCTATTCAGATATGACGTCTGGTCCTACACATTCCACAACACTGTATCCTGCACATGCACTCTGTTGTATTCAACAAAATTCAATTGCAACAGTAAAGCAATGTTTATGCCATAATAAAACAGGCAAGTAAAGACAAGACAGTAAATAGACCCATGTGCAATGGGTGTGACACACACGTGGACAATGACCACACCGGCCCCCTCACATTCCTGTTGACACTTTGTGCCTAGTAGGGACCTTTTCGTGCCAGCCATCATGGAATCCATGGCATCATGAAAGAAAACACGAGGCAGGAGCCGTGCCCTAGACATACTGTTGTGGAAAGTGTTTCCTTTTAAAAGCTTCAATAATGTCAGTAAATGCTTATACTGAATGGTTCCCCAAAAGTGTTTGACCAAGGAAACTAAAGTGAGACTTGTTGATAGAAATATTGAGCAAAGTCTGGTGAACACAGACAACTGGTAGTGTTCCAAAACGAAGCTAGGTGGCACAATGTATGCACAGGGGAGAAAGGACAAACAAGTCACCCTGACAGGCAGTAATCGGATTAGTTTATTACATTTTTCTTGGGAAAGAAAATCTGATGTTGAGATGCCTCCCATGATAGTGTACATTACTCTATTATTGACATGTATATGGAGTCCTTTAAAGAATTCTGCACTTTTAAAATGTTCCAGTTAAAAAAAAAAGCTAAAGCCAGATATTTAAAAGGCTGATAGTGAAGATTCCTTGTTGGCCATGCTGGGTCAGGGAGCCTGAGCTGAGATGGTGAATTAACAAAATTAATACATGAAAATAATAATAAAAAAAAACTTGTGCAATATATTATAAGCATTTGCTTGAAATATAGAAAATCATACATTTTAAACTTAAAACWTGAAAATTTAACCCTTTATAGGGCACTCACTGGAATGCTTAAAAAAAAAAAATCAAAACAACAAGACTTTGTCCAAGACTTTTTTCATGTTGCAAATCATAGTCAGTGAAATTACCATATATGGTTTCTCACCCATCTATACAGTTAAATCCCCAGGTTTGATTGAACACTTTCTGAATTTATTTGAGTCCAGCTGGACTTACAGTATATGAAYACAGTTGGGTGCTAATTCAACACTGGATACTTAAATTTAAACATTTTTTAAATGTAAACAAATTTATTCAAGCATAAAAATGCATAAACTTTTCTTGATGTACTGATTTTGGCACTTATAAGTTACCAAAATCACACATTAAAAATCACATATCATTTGAGAATCACAAATTATATGAGAAAATTACATAAAAGACATGAAAATAAATCACACATGAAACTTCTTGAAAAACAAACAATAAACAGTTGTAAAAATCATGAAAACACCTCGGATAAGAATGTTTTGAAAATKAATTAAATAAAACATTCCCACCACTTAAAAAAAATGTACATAAAAAAATAAATGAATCATGTGAGAAAACCATATGTGAAAAATAAAACTCAGCTGAACTAACATGGGGGGAAAAACGTATTGGAAAAAAAAAAATGAAATCCACATTCTCTACATGTGAAAATTTTACATGAAAATAAAAATTGTGAAAACAAGTTTATCATATGGGAAATTTTCATTTAAATATAAACGACAATGTATGAAAATGAATTGCACATGAAATATAAAACCACATGTTCTCTTCTTGACAATGAAAATCAATGACTCTTGTGAAAAAAATAAACATTTGTGAAAAAATAATGTGAAAAACACACGTGCCCAAGTACTCCATGCGAAAGCCCATAACATGTCTAAAATCAATATTTGTGAAARGAAAACACACATGAATCATGAATATTCACATTTTAGTTTGTTCCAATAAAGGAATTTCAAAAATAAAAATCCAAAGATCAATGCAGATGAGCTTTATCTCGCTCATTAATGCACACAGGCACTTATCAGTATGAATTCTGCCTATTTTAGATAGCAAACGCTCGTATACAGAAAGGAACGATAATATAAAGAAGAAGGTATAGACTGATTCAGTGAATCAGCAGCTGAGCTCAGTGTTTGCTTATATCGCACTGAACATACTGGTAGGACCGGTACACTAACGGCAAAAGTGTATGAACTGCGGACTGTCCTGTTGAATGTGTTTCCAGTAGCATGTGAATGGCACATCCTCTCCACAGGGTCACCTCTGGGTGAAGAGCACGAAAAAGCTGCCCGCAGTGTTTGCTCTGGTGGAGCACACACACACACGCACAGGCAGAACTAGCTTTAGATCCTCCACTGGGTTGAACTGGATTAGCTACTGCTTTGTATCAAAGCAATAACTGATTTACACGAACACAGAGATCTGATAGCTAACCAGAAACTAAATTTGATGTCATAGTGAATGGATACAACAGCACTCAGAACGTTCAAAGTAATAAACACACACAGGAATGTGTATGCAAAAAAAAAGCACTGATTTCACTCTGTCCTGGTTATCGATCCAAGACAAATAATCATAAATTTGGATTAATGTAAGGTTCAAGTACCTTTGCTCAATACTCGTGTCAGTATTTAGCATTAAGAGTTTTATCCTTTAAAATCCTCAATCACTACTTACGTCTGACCAAAGGGCTAAAGAGTAACACCTGCTGGATGCCACAAAGCTACAGCTCAGGTACAACAAACAAACAAAAGGTAGAGAATGAAGGAGAGGCCGGCTCGCGGAGATGAAAGACAACAGCAAGGAGGGCCTTTCTTCTTTTGATGAAAACAAGAATCAGACGATGAAGACCAAAGAGATCTGCCATGCCGTGGCTTCGTTCAAAAGCCACACCTGCTCTTTGCCACACCGAGACGAAACAACGAGAGAGAGAAAAAAAAACTTCAAACAGACGGCTGGTTTCTGCTCATACCGACACACCCAGCTGTGAAAAAAACTTTTTTTTAATGCTTGTGTATAGTAGCGGTAGATATAAAGACAGCTTGTTATCAGTCCGCATCAAAACCTTGTTTAACATGTAGGCTAGGAAATAAGTCTGGGGCATCTGACAGATCAGTCTAGCTTCAAACCAAGCATCGAATGTAGTCTACTTATTTTTTTATGAATGTATCTTTCTTCTTGTCATTTTGTACTACTCATCATTTATCATTTGCACTCAGATATGGGCATATAGAATCTGTTCTGTTCTGCTATTCATCTTTTTTTTTTTTTGCAAATTACATTCATGCACTGGAAACATTATAGTAGTGACTTATATACATTGCCTGTCCAAAAAAAGTCACCATTTCTGAAGGGTCAAATTACTGGCCTGCATAAAGCAAGGAAAAAAAAACATTAGAATTACCGGAATGGGGTTAAGAACCCTGTATAACACACTATTAGAACCTGGAAAGATAAGATCAAAGAAGGAATGTGTTTGGGAAAAAAAGTACTGAATAACTGTGACCGGAGATAACTTAAACAATTGGTGAAGCTGCATTGAAAGGAATCAACAGTAGAAATTGAAGAAATGTTTAATAATGAAAGTAAGAGCATTTCCATCTATCTATACACTGTGATGAGAACTCGCGGGATTGGGAAGAAAGAGCTATGTGGTTATAAGAAAACCATTTATTAGTGAGACTAATCAGAAAAAAAGACTTCAGTTTGCTAAGGAGTATAAAGATTGGACTTTGGAACAATGGTAAATGGTTGTGTCGTCTGATCAGTCCAAATTGTCTCTATTTCAGATTGGTGTGCGCGTCAGGGTAAGAAGCATAGTGGTCACAGCACAAACCTCTGGAGGCAATGATCTGGGCTTGCTTTAGTTGGTCAGGTCTAGGCTCATCAACGTTGTGTGGCAATAAAAAAAAGTCAGCTGATGACCTRAATGTAGTCAATATTCAGGTTTTCACATCTTCTGAGATTTTCCTCCCTGATGGCACGGGCATATTCCGGGACTCAAATTGTGAAAGAATGGTTCTGGGAGCATGAATCAGCCACCATATTTTGCACCATAATCAATGTTAAAACCAGTTACATAAATATTACAGGGCTTTACCTGTTTTGGCCAGGCAGTGTATTTTAATGTTATTAATATAATTTTTGCACCTAATTTTATTTATTTATTTGTACAATTTCTTATATTTTTCTATGTTAATTGTTTATATGTAGGTCATGTATTTTCATTTTTCTCACCAAATCCAGTGATTTATTATTATTTTTTGCTATGTTCATAGCCTACGTAGAAGGTGCTATGAATCCTGAATTTTTTTTAATCGTCCCAATTTTGTTCTTACTAGTTATCCTGGTTTTTCTTCCCTTCCATTTTTAAAGGAGAACTCTGTTTGAAATGTCTTTCATATAAAATCATAATATAGGGTGAACTAATCCAAAACATTATTTCTGTGATATATATTGATCAGCCATAACATTAACACTACATAACATTAACACCAAATAACATTGACTGATCCATTATATACCCATAAAATGGTGATCATGGGCTCACCCAAGACTGACCCATGGCCACAGAAACCAAAGAAAAGCATGTCCAATTTGAACCCACAGAAAAGTCAATGCCAAAAAATTCAATGCTGAATGAAGGGTATCAGAACACTCAGTGCACCACAGCACACCGTGGATGGGGCCCAACAGGCAAAGAGCCCAAGACCGCTGACCCAGCCTCCAAACTCGCCAGATCCCAAGCCGATTAAGCTCCCATGGGATTCACTGGACAAACAAATGCAATCCATGAAGGCTTCACCCCGCAACCCACAGCACTCAAAGGATCCACTGCCAACATCCTGGTGCCAGACACCAAGAGCACAACCCCAGAGGTCTTGTGGAGTCATTCTCCAAGGRGCTGGTGCTGACCACGTGGCACAAGGAGAACCTATACAAGAGTGGGGATAAGGATTGGTTGTAATGTTATGTCTGATGTGGTGTGTACAGTATAAGGAACACTTGAAGATATCCAGTGGTGGTGGTGTGACGTAGCTATAGTTTCACATCACAATTCCTTTTTCTTCCTTTTATACTACAGCTATTTTTAAAAAAATTATAAACAACACTTTTTTATAGTTGCGTTTAATGTTGTGGAATGTCCATGACACATATATGTTGTTATGTATGTTATATTATTTACATTATTATAGCTATAAAATCTTTCCCACAAGCGACTCTTTTTTCTTCCACCAAACTTAATCACATATACACGAACAACAACGACCTTTTAATGTTAGCAAGAGGTTACAAAGTGTCAGTAAAGTCCTCTCTGAACTGAACAATCTTTCATAGAGGACTGATAAGAAAACACTGATACTGGAGGCTCCTTTCATGAATATTTTATCATAAAAAAATATATTTTTTCAAAATCTTGTTTTGATTTGTTAAATATCAACACAAATTTATAATATGTTTATTATGTGCAATGTCTGTCATACATGTCCCTTGAATAAGCTGTCATTATCCTTCCATTCATTCATCCATCCATCTATCCGCCTTTCATCTCTATCACTTATCCTGTGTACAGTTGCAGAAGGGCCTGGAGCCAATYCCCAGCCCTAGAGCTGTGAAGCGACAGTGCTAACCGTTGAGCCACAGTGTCGCCAAGCTGTTATTATAGAAATCATAATTTAGTAGGGCACTTTAATCTAAGTGTTGGGACATTTGAAACTTCACATTAAAAAATTCTATAGCAGAGTGAAGACAGTGTGTCGGTTATGTTAACCACGTAACCACTATTTTTTTTTTTTTTTAAAGATTACCAAAGTCACCATAATTCTATGATTAATAAGGACAGTGTGGGTGTGCATACTCTTCCATGAGATGTAACTGAAACAAACAAAAATAAGTTAGAAACACATTCAGGACACTTTGCTAAAGCTATGAAACTTCTGACAGGTTAGGGTAGTTTGAGATGAATGGGAAAACTGGGACAACTTTTACATCTAGGCATTTGGCAGACGCCCTTATCCAGAGCAACATTTTTTTTTATCTCATTATACATCTGAGCAGTTGGGGTTAAGGGCCTTGCTCAAGGGCCCAACAGGGACAACTTGGTGGTAGTGGGACTTGAACCTGGGACCTTCCGAACCATAGTCCAATGCCTAAACCACTGAGCTACCCCTGACCCCCTGACTTTTAGTGAATTATATTTAACTAAAGACCTCTTCCCWTTAAGCATAAGCACTGGTCACACTTAAAAGGGTTTATTATGGATGAAAATGGTTYAAGCTGATGGGAAGGCTACAGTAACACAACTAACYACTCTTCACAATWTGGTGTGCAGAAAAGCAACAATGAATGCACAAGATGTTGAGCCAGTAGGTGAATGGGTTGCACTCCTATCAGCCAAGATGAAGAATATGAACCTACAGTGGGAATTGCTACACCAAAGGTTAACAGCTGATTGTGAATCAGCGGTTTCTAAAATACTCAACCCAGTCTGTCGGACAAAAACCATACCATAGTTATAGTCACTGAGATCACAGTTGCCCACATCCTGATGTTTTATGTGAATTTTATCTGAAGCTCTTAACCTGTATGTACATGATTTTATGAATTGTGCTCCAGCCACATGATTGGCTGATTGGATAATTACATGAATGTACAGGTGTTCCTGATCAAATGGAAGTTGAGTGTATATCTGTGTTCTTGCTGTTGTTTCATGTTGTAGACTTTAGAGAACACATGCTTACAGTGGCGGGATGACCACATCAAGAGGAGCTTACTTCAATATTCAACAGAACTATAAAGGAAGCTGAGATCAGTAGGCAACAAGAGACTATAGATCAATAAGAGTTTAGTGCAAAAGGCCAGGTGATGGTAGTTCAGTAATACTATGACTTATAATAATGGGATATATGACAAGACCTGCTGAAGTATCGTTCTCGATAAAACAAACGTAGGTTTACTAAATTTAGTTCCACTAAATCTTGATAAAAAAGTTTTTAGATCTGAGACACAATTTTATTTCGCTTTGGCATACCAAAAATTACTAGGGCCAAGATTACTAGATTTGGGTCAGATACTGGAGAAGATCAGTGGGAAAGCACAGATCAGAGATTGGCGATAAGAGGACAAACTCTGACTGGTTCCTCAAAGTTCATACGTCTCCCAGGAATATGATACTATCTGCACGGCCGAGTGTCCTTTGTCACTAAATGACGTGGGACCAGATGCATGAAACCATGTGACTGCCACAAAAGCCTGTTGAACAGCACATATTTAAATATTGAAGTGCTAGTCCTTAGCACCTTGGTCCTGGAGGAACGTTGTTTYGTTTCACTGTGTACTGAACTGTATATGGTTGGAATGACGATAAAGCCTACTTGACTTGACTTGACTCGATTACTTCTATGTTGTTCACACATCTACATGCACTTGCTCATCTGGACTGCTGGAATTGTTTGTACCCAGCAGGAGTGGAGAGTGATTTGAAGGGGGGTCTTTTTGCTCACTGTAGTGGTGTGCTGACTGAAGGGGTTCCGCTTGCCTTCAGGGAGGGAAATTAATTTGTAGGATAAACGGGCTAAAAGGGCTCATGCACACACATTTCGAAACTGTATGTTCCTGGCACTTGGTATATCCCAGGACTACCCAAGTGCAGCAATGACCTCCAGACAACCAGAACCCAAATGGTCAACCTGTAAGGAAAGCTCAGATCCAGGAGCTGATCGGATCTAGCAAAGGGCCAGGGCATGATACCTGCCCAGTCGCCTTTTGTCTGTCTTCTCTGCATCACACACACTCAACTCTCTCAGGCCAGAGCAGGCAAAAAAGGACCACATTCAGGTTATGTGTCTCAAAATTTCTCACTGCCTCCATTCTGGTGGAGAGAGCTTTGATTCCTCTTTCCTTCCCTAGCCTCTGTTGTATAGTTTTTTCTTTTTGTTCTGCCTCAACCATGTCAGCCATTGATGTCCCACCCAAACTTTTTTGCACCCCCCCCCTCCCTTTTGATTCCTTTTTGATCCATGGCTACCTGCATGGGGCTGGCTAAAAAGAGGGGACAGAGAGAGGGAGAAGGAGGGGACATGGCGTTGACACATAAAACCTGCGTTTCTCAGTTTTCAAATGTCTCATTGAGGCTCTCGCAGGCTTTGATATTTTAAGTAGGTATCACAACAAAGGGGCAACAAATGGCTGGAAAGGTAATGCAGAATATTAAGGCGGCTAATGGCCCTGGCCCTCTAGAGTGGAGTTGGGCCGAAAGGAAAGCCCTGTCCCACGAGTCCTATTCCATTTCCAAGGGGCGGACCCAACTGCCTGGCTGCTTGCTGCCACTGCCCTCTGCATGACAATCACTTGGACATTTTGGCTTTTTTCCACAAGGGCACAAGTCACCTAACTGCACCACAGTGGCGTTTGCAATCGTTTCCATGCAGTGCAATGCATCCGACATGTCATCCGATTCACTGCAAAGCCTTGCTGCATAGAGCCTTTGATTTGTCAGGCTGTTAGATGGAAGAAAAAAAGAGAATGAATAGTCTTTTAATTTGAAACTTGCCCCCTAGGTGTGGTGTCAGTATTTGCTTTTGTTTGATGTGAATCTTTTTCTTTTTTTTTCTTTCCTGAGCTATGTTTTAATTCAGGATATCAAATTACACTATCTATCATCTCCAGTGGCAAGCTTGCTTGTCCTATACCGTCTCCGTGTCTTTTGGTGTATTATGAACGTGCAGCTCTGATCATCACATTTGTTATTAAAAGCAGAACCACCGAACTAGAACTAAATACAATAATGGAACATGCAGTCTATCTCAGCAACTTGTTTGTAGATGTGCGACACTGATGTATACGATGTGAAAGACTTTTAGCAGACTAACATTCACTTCAGATGAATACAAATAGAAACAAGCAGTTTACACATGCATCTGCAAACCTATGCAGTAAAATTGTTGTTGTTTTTGTGGTCATACACTCCTGGGTAGTCTGTAGCTGTTGGCTGATATCCAGCTCATTAGTCTTTATTTTGCACATACCACAAGTGAAAAGGTCTGTGAGCCAAATTGGACCTTTAAAGGTCTGGATAGTCTTTTGTACTCTTAACTTTACAGTACTATCACGCTCACGATCTAAAAATTGCTTGCTTCTAACGACTGTAATAACCTCGGGGCTGCCACTACTGCTGATGGCATCTGCATGCACTCTTCCTCAAGGGTTCTTTGGAATGGTTATATTTGGAAATTCTTGGTTGCAGGGTTGCTTAATAAAATATTGAACAGTTTCACCAGAGCAGCAAAAGCAAACAACCTTTTAGCATGGTACATGGAACGTTTTTTTTCTTCTTCTTCCCCTAAATGTGTGGAAGTTCCCCCTTTACAAAGGTGAATACGCGGCCCCATAGCCAGCGTGATATGGGAATAGAGTCTTCAAACAGGATGTCCCAGACTTTATTGGGGCATGCTAAGCATTACAGCATCGGACTTCCTCACTAGGAGTTTGAGAAAAGGATTAGTAGCATATGGCTCATTGAACAGAGCTCTGCTTTTCATTAACTAGCCCACCACCCAGCAGCATCTTGCCTGGCAACTAATTTCTGTCTCAGAAAAGCATTCCTGATTTGTGTGTGTGGTGTGTATGCACAAGCATGTGCGTCCTGTTGTGTAGTGGGGGAGGTGTCCAAAATGGCACTGACAAAAGGGGAAAAAAATCTGGTTTTGGTTTGCGTTTTTCATTCTTTTTCCAAAAGCAAAAGTGTGACACTGCCAACAAGACGGTCCCAGCACTGATGCATGGGGATACTAAATACGACACTGCTGCCATTGTTACGGGACATATCATACAGAACGTGATGCCATGTATATTTTCAGCATGTTGGAAAGGACCAAGCATGTGGAAATGTCCAAAACAAACCATTAATTAATGTGTGAACTTGCGGGCCTGACTGTGTGGCCTTTGAGGACTYAGCTGAAAGGTGTCCAAAGCTGTAAGCAAAATTGATTGAAAACTGAAGTGATTTGGTCCACAGGTAAGACAACTTGTTTTAGCTGCATGAAGAGGAAAAACAGAGCATTGTCCTGAGAGCAAGTGTCAGTCACATGTCACGTACAAAAGCTCTTTCCTATATTCTTTTTTGGGGTAAACTCGCAACGTTAACCCCATCACCTTTACCGATGTTGACAACGACTCTCATATAATAAGTGAAAGCTCTAAGCAAAACACCGCCTTCTCCTGAAATTCTGGGAACCGTGATGCTGGAGCATGACCACGCTGACACATTTAATTGGCGGCAAATTCAGGAACCTCCCTGCAAAAGATCAGTGAGTTACGAAGTGTTTTTGGGGGACAAAGTATCTGGGGAGGGCTAGCGACGGAAAACATTAGCATTGCTGTGGTTTCAAGCACTTATGCTTAAATATCATCGGCAGGCTTAAACAGATGCATATAAAACTCTTCCTGCTGAGTGGTCTTTTTCAGTAAATGCAACAAGTTTTTTTTTTTTTGTTTTTTTTTCAAACGTTGACATTCTCAAGGCAGGACACATAATGCACTCACATTGTTTTAAATATTTGTCCAGCATTTATGATGAGCACATCTGTCTTCCTTCTTTCCGTTAGCATGTGCTGAAAATGAACATACTAGACATGTATTCTAGGATTACCACCCAGCATGTCAAAAGTATCGCAGGACCCCCCCCCCCTCCACACACACACACACACACACACACACACACCACCATCTCTCTTCCCCCTGAAATCAGAGAGCAAGGCCACTAGTCTCTAGCTTTACAGTCTGCAGCTCTGTAACACCTGTTCTCAGACTGACTGACAAACAATTGTGTCATTATTCACAGCCCAAAAAAAGTCGAACCACAATCCCCCAGTCCGCTGCTGGTCCAAGTGGCCTGCCAGCTCCCAGGAAAAACCACAACCAAAGATATAGGCATGATGACACAAGTTTGGTTTACCTGTTTTTATTGTCGGATGTGGCTGAGTACAGTGTAATATGACAAAAAGGGGTCACGGAATTGCGACTTTTATTGCCATCGTCACCAGCGTGATCTCCATGTGTCAATTACAAAGCTGTTTCAGTGTCTTTGAATTTTAGTTTTATCCACTCTACAACCTTATACTTTTCCTAATTAATTTGGAAAACGTGAGCACCTTATTCATGCTATTATATCACACGATTTCAGAGGAGTTCAAGTTGAAGGGCTTTGAGAGCATCACAAGTGAAGGAAACAATAATAGACCAAAATCCCCAAAACAGGAGTTTTTTTCTTTTAGCTTTTGTCACTGAATGGGGTGGGAGAACTGGGACGGCTGGAGGTCTTCTTTTTTCAATTAAGTCAAAGACCACAGCATACTTTTCATCAATGAATTAATGCAACAACATTAGCTATTCTTTTGGTTTTGACAAGTGGCTACGTCTCCTACAAGAGTTCTAGGTCAAGTCTTTGTTAAAATGTGAATTCAATGTTAATCCTAATCCCCTCTTCAAAGCCAACATTCAAGCCAGTGTTGAGGCAAAGCTCTCGGCTCTGGGCTCTCAGCTCCCGGCTCCCGGCTCAGGCTGCAGCCACATGGAAATGCACATTCAGGTCTGCAACAAGTGATACATTTTTCACTAGGTTCAAATGTCCAGATTAAGAGACATAATTTTTTTCGTGTTTAAACTCAATTCTTTGCTTTTATTCCCTCCATTTGTTCATCACCTACGTTATCATATCATGACCCCACTCGATGAGAACAGTTAGAACTGTGTGATTTCAAACCCAACCGTACAATGCTAGACACATGTTACATAAATGCCAAGATGTTCATCCTAGCATAGAAGAAAACACCTCCAATGTAAACATACAAACCCTGATTTAACCCACAGTAAAACATTCTCCTTGAACGTGTATGTGTATTTCTCATAATCTGGGCTTCATTAGCGGGGCCTAGCCCTACTCCAGCAACTTGTCCAACCATTTCTTTTTAACCCAAGCTTCAGAGCATGTGGTGAATGATTATTAGTGTCATCTGCTGGAGTCAGGCCAGCACACCAAGACGAGGTCAATGAATAGACCAGTGCAGTCTCACGATTCATTGCTCCAGTGCTTGAGACCTGCTATTAATCAAAAAATCAGCTCAACAAGACAGTTTTTCCATGCAGACCCCATCCGTGATGACTGAACGCGAATCCCATTGCGTTCTTACTATTATGGCTATATTGTGTTTGCTTTAAATCTCTTCATGATACTTAGAATTACAGAGCAAACATTCATCTTACTCTTGATTCTGAGAAACTAGACAAAAAAATGCTAATACGCCAACAGAGTTTGGAAACACGTGATTAGGAGCCAAAAGTGTTCATCCTCTAGGCAAGCATTGGGTTATACTTTGGACACTTTAGACAATTACATGATTAAAGCATCTTGTTTAAGCCACCCTGCGCCTCATCCTCAGTCCTTTGGCATGGGTGGGGTACTATGACCACAATCTTCCACCTCATTTATGTCATTAGCTTTAGCCTTGTCATCAGAGCGAACACCACAACCACAGACTTGTGACTCAAACACAGGTCCTGGAGCAGATAACATGAACTTTTTTTTAGCTTTTTTGTTTTTAACAAAGAACATCTCTATAAAGGGTTTATCCTTCTGTCCATGAGGGGCGATCATAAAATTGTTATAATCGCTAAGAAAAAATAATTAAAACAAATGTTGGTCGTGAGCTTAGTCCTTCTCTGTATATCCTCCACCTAAGGCGACACACTTCCCCAAACAATGGATGAGCTGATGGAGACCGTCTTTGAAGTAGCCTTCTTTTTTGGCTCTTGAGGAAAATTTCCACCTCGTCATCATCGAATGCCTGCCACGAAGTGGCTTCTTCAAGTGATGGAAGAGGAGGAAGTCATTGTGTGCAAGGTTGGAGGAGTAGGGGGGATGAAGCAGAATTTCATACCCCAAGTAGAATGGGCTGGCTCATTGTCATGAATTAGGAAGAATTTTTTACCCGGGTGCGCCATTTTGATTTTGACCCCCTAACGGCATCATATGAAAATATACCGCGTTTTTTTTTAATACAAGAAAAAATGTCCATGAATAAACTCGTTTCCAGAGACATAATTTGGGCAAATACTTTCCATTATTTCATATGTTGATAAAAAATTTGTCCATACAGCATATCCTGTATTGCGTCAGTTGTTGTTGGTGGTGGTGGTGTGAGGTACCGGAAACTATCCCAATTCAGGGCACAAGGCAGGAAACCTTGGATGGGATGTCAATCCACTGCAGGGTGCAAACACACATATATGTCTTTGCACTGTGTGAGAAAATCGGAGTAGCCAGGTACCCAAGAAAACCCATCTCACACACGCGCGCACATGTGCACACGCACACACACACACGCACGCGCGCGCGCAGAGGTCAGATTAATACCCCCGTCCCCTAGAGGTGTGAGGCGACAGTGCTAATCACTAAGCCAACGTGCAGCCCCACATATATGTTTCAGTCTTGAATAAATTTCACGCCACATACGTAACAGGCATGCTTAAGTGCGTGGGGTATAGAAGGAAGTGAAACCAACGGCCACATAACACAACACTGGGTTCAACATGTTCCACTCATCGGCAGCACATCAAACAAGAACCATTAACATAGCTGGGCCATGTTGAGTTTAAGACCCCTGAAAGACATCAGTAAATGGCACCACAGTGATAAGTGCCTCCAGGACAGGTTTCCGTCAGCAGGACAATTTGCCCTACACAAGTTAACTGTTTCTCCCACACTCTCTTGCAAACCTCCATGTTCCGGCCACACAGGAGGCTCTAGGCCACTACAAGATGACTAATGTATAAGAAGCATGTTTTTTGACCCATGAAGTGTATAATGTTGTGAGTTGATCCTGGGGGTTATCAGCTATTGTCGGCTCCGTCATTACACCGGCTGGAAGGCTTACTAGTGTCAACACAGCAAGTGGGCCATATTTGTATATACAAATATTAAAAAAAAGCGCAAGTACGAAATGTGAACTGATGCATTCTTTGGGTGTCTTGTATGTACAAATACAAATTAATGTATATTTGGTATGTTTCCAATTATAAAGCTACTCAAATGGGGTGTTATTCGAATCATATAATCATTTATATTAATGGATTGATACAGTATCGTTTATATGGCAGCAGCTCATAACGATTGTCTGTTTTTATTGTACAAAAAGAAGCTTGGCATAATCATTGGAATGGTGAACATTTCAGTAAGTAGGAGTTTATTTAACAATTATGGAAGGAGACTCAGGTGTCTGACCTTAACATCTTAAACATTGTAAACCCGAATAAGTTGGCAAAACTTAAGTAATGTTTCCAATTTTAAGTAAACAGAACTAGCAGTTTTTGAGTTTGTTGTACTCATTTATATTAATCGTTCTTTACTTGCATTATTGAGTCACCTAACTCATACTATTTATTAGAAATTATAATTTTTTTAGTTATTGCAAATCAAATAAATTGTTGTTGGTCTTTCGGCTGCTCTTGGCAAGGGGTCGCCACACAAGCTTGGCACAGGTTTTACGCCAGATGCCCTTCCTGACGCAACCCTCCCATTTCATCTGGGCTCGGGACAGACACTTCATCCAGTTGTTGGGAATCGAACCCAGGCCTTTCGCATGGCTGGTGAAACACCATTTGCACCACTGAGCCACCGGTGCCCTATTGCCCTGATGACGTCAGACACAAAATCGCTAGTCTGAAAGATTTTACATTGGTGGAACTTGAAGATGACAGTTACTGTCACATAAGTACTTACAATTACTTAAGATATCAAATTTGTTCAGCTAACTTGAAAAGTGTAATTTCTACAAACTCATAAATACCAAAAAGTTCTAAATACTCATCAATTTGAACTAATTGTAATTATTTAAGTTAACAGTACTCAATATGTTTAATTAATTTGTGCATTAGGGTTTACATTGGTAGAACAAATTAAGCTGCAATTTCCAGTTTCTTAGTAACATGACAAGCTGCAAGATGTTTTTGTCCTATTACATCCTATTTTGTCCTATTCCTATTATTAGCTCCTACAAGTTGAATGGAACTAGAGACTGATTAAACCTTTTCCTGTTAATTAATAAAAAGTTTTCTTGATATTTAATAAAAAAACAAAAAACAATCATTGGCATATAACACCAACTGATGACAGCTTTGGTGACTTTCTCACCCTATCATTGTTTAACCTTTATATACTTGATAAGAGTATATCAGGATAGAAATATACAAATTCTTTGTAAATCCTATGTGCATTGTACACAAATGGATTCAAATATTTAAAAATGTTTTTCTTTATAAAAAATATATTTCAGCAGATTTCAGTTATGCCAATAAACGTTGCGGGAATGACACATGCCCCAAGAGAAATGATATATATTTTGTATATACAGTGTGTACCCAATGAAATAACTTATAAACATATGTCTTATAAACAAATGTATTTATTATGCAATCAAAAAACACAAATAGAAATACATTCTACATGGGGTCAAAGGATCCGAATTTTGGTTAAAACAATTATGAAAACTTGGACAAAGTCAAGTCAATGTGGTCCAGCATGTGTTAACATTAAAATGTATGTTATGGGCATATAATTCCTAAAGATGAACCCATAAAGAATATATAATATTACATTTATAACAATATAGTTTTATAATGAAAATTATAATACATAATATGAATAAAAAGAAATCCACTAAACAGAATGAATGTTCCCCCATAATGTTGCATCAGCCGGCTGTGTTACACCTGTACGGGGAAACCACAGCGTCACTTCATTGTCCATTCCGATGCACTGAGCAATTCATTTACTGCTAGCATGGAGGGTGTGTGCATGTGCGAGCATGTTCAGAGAGGCACAGAGAAGACAAAGGGGATCTCACAGTAAAAGCCCAGAGAGGGTCCGTATAAATGTCACCGCGATGTTTTCAAAAGGAGTCGGGGGAACAATACAGCTTGCAGCAAATAATTCCTCAGCCATCCATCTTTTACACTATCAACATGTACCTTTCAAATGCAGCGGCCCCTGCTGGGATTTCCATCCCCTGCGTCAATGCCCTTATATTAAAGGGAAATTAGGTGACATTGAGTTTCAAACGAATCACTGACAGCTGCTTCGTCACTGTCAGGAGAGCAGTGACAGCGTGGCCCTCCTCCAGCGCCCATCACCCTGAGCCCTGCTAAAAGAAGGAGTGGTGAGATGGAACCGTATGAGAAATTCACTGAATGATAAATATATTAAGCGATATAACAAACTCATTTTAAGAAGCAATAATCCTAATGACATACAGTGCAAATTATTAATAAATAGGGTTTCTTATTGGTTGGCAATATACTGAAAACTCTCCCAATACAATTCTAAATTTTGTTTGAACCAATGTACTCAGTACAGCTGTTAGAACATTTGCTGGTATTGACTGCTCTTGCTGTCCTGTAGCCACTTTTCATTTCTTAGCACCAACTCCCCTGTGCACCCTGAGCATTCAGTGTGTCAGCCATTGATGGCTTATACAGTTACAGGCCACCACAATCATTTTACTGTTGGAAGGTGCAGAGCACTCCACTGTCCTCCCAAAAGGTATTTGAGACCTGCAGGAAAGAATCAAAGGGCTGCACAGGTATAAGAAAGCCCTATCTGGTTTCAAGAAGTGTGGGAGAGAGAGGAAGAGAGTGAGAGAGAATGAGAGAGAGAGAGAGAGAGAGAGAGAGGTGGGTTAACTTGTTGAAGTGCTGCTGGCCGACGAAGACAGATCACACACTGTTCTGCCATCAAGATTTATGAAACGTGTGTGTCATGTGTGAGATGATCTCGAGGTCTCTGAAATCTGTTAAAGGTGTTGTAACTGAATTGGTTCAAAGCAAATAAAAAGTGTCCTTTGGCGACCACAGAGAAATTGGGCGTGACCTTACCACAGATGGAAAATGAGTCCAGTACGTTTGACATCATAGTCTACAAAGTGGAAAAGGGGCAATGAGGCAGTGAGGCCAAAGTGTAAGATTCTCTATAACATTAACACCTTTCTGCTAAAATGAGCATGTTAATGGTGCTGATATGGTGATGAGTATTCTTTGGCAGTGCAATAATGTCAATAATGGAAAATGTTTAAAAAATTTAAAAGCTTACAATATACTATGTTGCCTGTATGTTCCTTTGCACAGAAGGTAAGATAGATAGATAGATAGATAGATAGATAGATAGATAGATAGATAGATAGATAGATAGATAGATAGATAGATAGATAGATAGATAGGACGATTGATCGATCGGGCACATAAAGGTTGTGTGTACATGGTAAGCCAAAAAGGGTTAACATTTCTCCTGGCTCAACCTGGACTAATGAGGCCAGTCTACGGGAATAGAGTGCTTGGCCAATTTGTTTGCAGTGCGTTCCAACTGTACTCCATTTTTCCCCTCTCACGCGCTGACAGGCAGGTGAGATCAAAGCACCCGCCGAACAAAAGGGCCTCAGCAGCGATTTGTCGTGCGGACGAGAGGCAGGGGAGTCTGGGAAAGTGGGAGCAGCTTGAGGCCTGGCCTTCACATCACCAATAGCAAGAAATCATACCATGATTAAAGGTATAACAGAAATGTTTCGGAGGTTTGCTTTGGATTATTGGTGCCTCCTTTTCTGCTCGAGCAAAAAATAGTGATTGTTGACCTTTGGTATGAGGTCAAAAGGGGTGCCTTTGTGTACAAGCTTTTGGAGAATTTGGAGGGCAATTAGGAAGGGCTCAGAAAACCTAACTTTTCTGAGGACTTTCTTGAAGGCAGATTAAAATACATAAATAAATAAATAAATAGATAGATAGATAGATAGATAGATAGATAGATAGATAGATAGATAGATAGATAGATAGATAGATAGATAGATAGATAGATAGCATGTATATATTTATATTAATTTAGCAGAAAATAATATTTTCCTAATTTACTATTAAGTAACAAACACACACACACACATTTATGTTTTATGTATTTATTAAAAGAGACACATCAAAGCATCTGTCAAGTGCCATAAATGTAAAATGATGTTATATATAAATATATTATATACATTACATTTTAAAACATTTGACAGATGCTTTGAAGKGTCTCCTTTAATAAAAGCATCTAAACATCTATACACCCACACACACGCACAGAGTTTAATGCTAAAAACATTTTGTCCTTTTGGCGATTTTCTTTCTACATAAACGTTGCATGCTAAAAGTRACATCGAAACATTCATTTTTGTCTTCATTAAAGCACACAGGCACACAGTACATATCATCTACATATTTCATATAGATAAAAACGTCTATGTTTATTTTCATTGCGTTTATTTTACAATTGAATTATTCCACATTATATATAAGCTTGGAAACAAACGCAGTGACGCTAAAACATTGAAGAAGCAAATCTGCAATTACCCCTCGTTTAAGCAAGCCAGATAAACTGGAGTTTGAGTTTGTGAAGACCCTCTAATTGGGAGGAAGTGCGYAATTAACGTTATCGCATCTCTTGTCCTCTTCAGTGACAATTCAGGGACCGAATACGCATTCAGACAGCAGCGTATAGGCCCATAGCAGTTTTTTTTTACTCCCTGTTCTATATGTTTACTTAAACCACCTTAGAAGAGCAGCTCTGCGGATTTGATTTGCTTATAGAATCAAACTTAATGGTGTACATGAGAAAAAGCCCTCTCTCTCTGCAGTGCCCGCGCAAAATCAGACAGCTCCTGATTATTACTGCGAGACTTGGTGGGCGGCTGTGGGCTCGTAATTAAAATGCTTCTAGAAAGAAACAGGCCGACCACATCTGAAGTCCCGCCTTCTGTCAGGATTAGACCACATCACAGCAGCGTCTCTCTTTCACACACACACACACACACACACACGATCATGTACCCTGGTGGGTCGATACCCGGCTGTGTGTGTGTATGTGTGTATGTGTCTATACGCTCTCAATAACAACTAGTGGTTTTATTATAAAAAAAATACTCATGTGTCCAAACAGTGATGTATGGACGAGGAAAGACCAATTAAGTGCGTACTCCCTGGAGGTTTTAAAGCATGCATGTTCTCTATAGCAAACGCCGGTGTTACGCCAAAGGGCAAGCACATTTGTAGATGATGGTGCTAATTACGAGAATGGTAACCATAATGTGACCAAGATGGAAGCAATTTAGGCAGGAGCCATTTGTGCGTCGCGCTTCCACCCACTTCTCCAGCTCCAGCCTTCAGTGTAAGAGCTGAAGGAATTTTGGGTCATGCATTCGAATATGATTTTGAATGTAGCCAGTTAGAAATGTATACAAATAAATCAAGGGATTTCTCTAAGCTATAAAATAAAAAGGTGCGTTCTTCATCAGTTGGTGGGACTGTAGACAGCAAGTCTGGACTATACGCTGCCGGATGTTCTTTCCTCACATGGCAAGGATACCCGCCTGCTCTTTGCTCTGATCCTCTCTGGACTGTCATGAAGGACAAAAAAGGTCTCGATCGGTCGATTCTCTCCAGTAAAAGCATCCTAACCCCCCTTCCCGCCTGGGCCTTTTATGTGTAAGAATATCCGACACGATGCTCAATGGAGGAATGCATTTTTTTTTCTTTAGAGCGTCGTGGCAAAAGGAGATCGAGTCGGACATCGTGACCACGACATGTTAGACATGCCCGAAAGACTGAGCCGTTATTTCTGCGTGGGAGTGAGCTGCGCAATACAACGTCGCTCTTACGTACAGTTATTTTTTATTTAAAGAAATCTGCAAAATATGATAACAAAGAATTATGCCTAAAATACGTTTGAAAACATACTCATGAATATAACATAAAACAAGACTGACCCGTAATAAACTATAATAAAACATTGTTTTTACACCTCAATTGTTTAAAACTGGTATTTTTTATTTTCCCGGATTCGTGTCGCTAATTTCTCGTGCATCTGTTTCAAATATGAAGTCCTGGGAGCCCCATGTGTACATGTGTGCATGGTCACATTACTGTTCAGTCGAGCTAAAAGAGGTGAAATTGATTTTTGATAGTGGTTGCCGCCCGAGGATGATGCGTATGATGCGTATGACCACAACGCATGATTTTCGGATGCAGCTGTAATTTTTGGCTTCTTCTAAAAGACAAAAATCGGCTCACTGCTTGCTGTGATGCGTGTTTTTCCCCCTCTTTTTTTGCACTGTGTGTAATGCTGTGTAACTTTATCCTTTACTCTGCAAACCCTCTCGGTTCACATAAGACTGATACCTTTGCCTCCCCTTTCCCTTTGTATCAATTGGTCGGGCCTGGGGCTATTGTTGCGGTGAGTTCGCTTTATTTCTGTGCGCCCGCTCGCGCGCACACACACACACACACCGTCGATCAGTGGAAATCTCACGATAGGCCTCCCTGTGAAATCCACTGGCTCTTTTTTTTCTCCTCCTCCTCCTTGTCGACAAGATTAGCTCCAGCAGCCTGCTTGGAGAGAGAAAGAGAGAGAGAGAGAGGGAGAGAGAGAGAGAGAGAGAGGATAGAAAGGACCTATGACCACCGCGGAGAGGAGCCCACGCTGCTGTCACCACGCCGGCTCTAATAAATGGCCACGGCCATTCCAAGACCAGATTACGGCAGATTAAAGAGGGCACAGTGGCACGCGTAAACTTTTCCGCGTGTTTCCGCGGAGCGGCTAGCTGCGCTACGGGCGTCGCGACGCGCGGACGAATCATGATGCTGCATCTTTGATGGGACGCCGAGTCGAGACTGTCTGCGATCCAGCGAGGTTTTGCCAGTGTCCTACCATGTCACAATGCTTATAATTCAGCTCGCGGTGTTGCTCAGCGTGTTGTTCTTCAGCGGCGCGCGGGGCTCGGCGGGCTCGAGGGCGCAGCCGTGCGCCGGGGCGCAACCGTGTGACCCGCGACACCGGCGCGACGCCGGAGGTCGCGGTGGCGTTTACGAGCACCTCGGAGGCGCGCCGCGGCGCAGGAAACTCTACTGCGCTACGAAATATCACCTACAGATACATCCAAACGGGAAAATAGACGGATCTCTAGAAGAGGACAATCCTCTGAGTAAGTGTACAGCGTTTAATGTATTTTGGGCAATTTTTACAATTTAAAACACGCTTTCCATGTACAGTGACAGTTTTGAAGTCTCATATCAGCTCGAAAACTTAAATTCATTAATAGTTCCCAAACTTAAAACACTGGTATATATGTACGATTACTAAATTTTGAAGATGCGAAAAACTCTAAATTAAATTTATCTCAACATATTCATACTATTAAGTCGTGGATCTATCTATCTATCAATTTATTTATTTGTTTGAATATTTAATTGACTAAATTCCCCGAGCATTTCGTATAATGTTAATGACACTTTGTCATATTAATTCATTTGTTCCTAATGATCAGTGTTTCTTTTGTTTATCTCCACGGTCATTTGTCAGACGCGGGTCTCTCAATTAGTCGAGCGCAAACACGGCATGGACGCGCATTTCCATATGAAAATGGGATTTAGCAGACAGTTTCACATAATGACAGACAACGGATGTGTTTATCCAGTAAATGGGATGATTATTCAGTGGGCCTGGAATGAAGAGCACCCATTAATCACTGAATAAACATGCACTTAAAGCGGTGCTCCGTGTCGGGCTATCTAATCTGTCAGCGTGTTTGTCACTGGTTTGGTTTTGTCGGGAGTTGCTCTGTGGGTTGTAACTCAATCAGCGCGACTAGCAAGCACAAAACATAAACAGATATGTCTGTGATCATGGTAAAACACGCAAAGCTTTTAATTGAGAAAGGGGAAAAAAAGGAAAAGATGATTAAATTGTATGGAAAAGGTGCGCATGGTTTGAGGGCCGTCTAAGGGACATGAAACTCAAAATTACATTTTGTTTCCTCTTCTTGTTAATACACTGCATAATTTTCAGACTCATAATTAACAAACCATTTGAAGTACTCATAATATAACGAGTCATTAAGTCCCAACAGTCCCTTAAGTCAGAGAGTGGGGAGAGAGAGAGAGAGAGAGAGAGAGAGAGAGAGAGATGTTTGCACTTTACTCTCAGGGGTCGCCGACATAAAAATTCGGTATCCAATTTCAATACATTTTTCAGCAGTATTAACAGAGGGTAAATTGAACATGACTAATTCAACACGTTACATGGAAGTGGATAAATTTAAAAAAAAAAAAAAAAATCTGACCTATTTTAATAGTAATTGTATGTAAATACTTTTTCCCTTCTTTCCAGGCATTTTAGAGATCACCGCGGTGGATGTTGGAGTGGTAGCCATCAAGGGCCTGTTTTCTGGAAGATATTTAGCCATGAATGAGAAAGGTCGCCTATATGCCTCGGTAAGGGTTACATCACCCGGGAAAAAAAGATATAGATCTTGAGATGCAAAGCTACTCATAGGCTCAGATGACACATAAGCAATTTGATTCCATCGCCACATGGTGGTGTTTTCATGGATAACCAGCATGCCCACATGTTACCCTATAAAGGTGAACGTAACATATTTTTATAGCTTTAAAATAGATGGGAATGAGATTTACATATGCAGTTTGTGCAGGTTATTCGGAATGTGAGAAGTGATTGTGAGTTCTGGTCTCTGATCTCTCAATTTCTCATTTTTAAAGAGATTATAAGACAAGTTTTGTAATATAATGGCAAACATAGAATTTTAAAATGATTGTTTAGACAAGATCTGGTCATTAGACTGTGGTACAATGAAAGTCATTCATCACTTAATAAATGAAAAAGAAAACATGAAAATTTGCCTTGATTAAATCCATTATATGGCTGATATTTATTCCACGAAATCAATGAAAAGAAGGTCCATATACTGAAAAAAAAATCTCACAAATGAATGATCAGACATTCAATCTATGACCTTTCCTAAAGTCTAACAGATGCTTATTCCATGCCCTTTCAGGAAGTCTTTAACAAGGAGTGTGAATTTCTGGAGCGCATTCACGAGTTAGGCTACAATACCTATGCTTCACGGCACCACTCGACAACTCAGCACTCAGGATCCAGTGGACGGGGCAACAAGCATCGAGCCTTTGTCAAGAAGCAGTGGTATGTGTCTATTAATGGAAAAGGTCGGCCCAGGAGGGGCTTTAAGACGAAGAGCACAGACAAAGCTTCCCTCTTCCTGCCCCGTGTTTTGGGCAACAAGGATCATGAGATGGTCTCACGTCTCCTGGAGAGCAGACAAGACGAGACAAGGTATCAAAGATCCCACACAGGCCGTGCTGAACGAAGGAGTCGGAGGCACAAGGAACCCAAACGCCATGGCAGAAGGGGTAATAGAGGCAAATCTGGTCACAAGAAAGAGACTTCAGATGGACAACTGGAATAGATAATTTCAAAGAAGACCTTTCATGGCAATATGCTATCATTTTAGATATAAAGATCTTTTCCTTATATTAAGAGAAGCATTTTCTCCTTTATATATTATTCCTAAAAAGTCTTGCATTTGATATGTAAGGACACTCCAAATGCATTTATATGACCAAAACTGAATACTGCTGGATATTTCCAGACATGTGCATCGGGAAGATATGTATTGTAGAAAGATGTATAGTCACTTTCGACATTTTCCCCCATTCTTAAGTAAGTAATATTTTAAAAGATAAAATTAGGGAATTTGGATAAAAGTGCCGAAGATGTGTTATATTGTTGGACTAAAGGACTTTAGAGATGAGCTGTCCAGAAAAGCACTTTTTATCACATTAACTTGTATAGTAGGAGACAAAGGTACATGCTAAACAGAGGGATTTTTACAAAATGTACATGTGATAGTCTACTGTTCTTAAACTGCAATGAGAAGTACTTTGTATATTACTAATGTTATGCATATTTATTTTGTCCATGTGTTAAGTTATTGATGACATAGTTTCTACAGTTTAATAATAGCCTAATAATTCTCATTACCATTAGAAGAAAATGATGTTATTTGTGCTCACCTGAATAGAATTGTGAACACAGATTCTCTGGGCTGATATCCAAAAAAAAATTCATGTGGCAAATGAAATTATTGGTCACTTGTAAAGTTGTGAATGAATTTTCTTATGTATCAAACACTGTAATATGTGACAGCGTAAAGTAGAGATGTGCTGTTCAACACTGAAAGATAAACMTGTGGAGGAATGTCACCAATAAATTATACGGAAATATAGATATTTACAAATGTTGCATTTAAGGTTTTTAATTAAAAATAGAAATATCTCTATTGTATGCAAAGAAAATGTAATTCTTATAATTAAAACTGAATAGAAACCTTTGATTTTTTGGCAARCTACATTTGCATAGTGGCTTAAATTATGTGGTTTGCTAATTCATCTTAAACTTAATGATAATAGCCTAATTAACTTAGATAGGCCAATAGATTTCAACTCCAACTTTCTGAATCTCTGGTGCATTTTGTTTCGCGGACAGAGTTAATTTCTGCTCAGTCCACCTGTAAAAGTAATCACACAGGTACAGAGGTCTCTAAACAGACACTATCTATGAAAGGTACTCTCTCATGGGACAACCCTTTTCACCTCCTTCTACAGTAAGAAACTTCATCTGCCAGGAAAAAAAAAGTTTTAAAAAGGGGATAAATTGTCCGTACAACTTTATAAATTGCAATTCAAATTGTACTTTTGGCTCAATTAAAGGTGGTAATCTTGGTTGACAAGGCTGGAGAGGCTTGCAGCTTTTGAAATCTATACGAGAAAAGTGAAATTTTATACTAGACTTTTGAAAGCTTTCTGGAGGTTGACAATGGCTTATCTCAAGGGGAACCTGGGAAGCTGTGCTGTCTGAGACATTCTTTAGCCGTTTTTCAAAAACAGCTAAAGCTGGCAATGTGGAAAACAAGGCAAATCTCGAGGGAACATGACATTTTTCCCATAGAAACGGTTACACATTGTTATATGAATGCTAAAATCTAATATTACTTAAAAGGCATGTAGTAAAATAAGTGGACCAAAAAAAACTTTCTGAAATATATATTTTTTATGCCAAATATCTAAAAACATATTCCATACAATTCTAATATACACGATGTCCCAAAAGTCTCCATAAATTAGGAAATTCACACTATTAAGCAATTACATACATAACACCTAATGTYTTAACACAAGTCCGTCTGGAGTGGTAGAGACGATTCTTGCTTGGAAAGAAAATTGCAATCATGCACAGGGTTTAAAAAGTTACATTTTGGTAAAAGTGTTAATTTGCCCTACGTATGGAGACTTTATTTTTTGGGATATCGTGTATAATACGATTGTATGGAACATGTTTTTAGATATTTGACGTAAAAGATTTTTTATGAAATCTCAATAATACGTTCAAAACTACATTTCTAAATTTTGAAATTATATATAGCCTATACGTAAAACGTAAAATTAATTATAACACTTAAACAATTTGGTAATATTTGAAAACTGTAGAAGTATTTTCAGAACTTTACACACCCACATAAAACACGCTAAAACGCCATCTGGTTGGACACGCTCTGCTGTGCTCATTGGTTCATGCTCTTCATATCTACTGAGGCACACGTTGTTGTTGAGTGTTATTAGTTCAGTGGCATTCAGGGCTAAGCTAAGGTCCAGAGGTGACGCTTTTAGCTGACCTTAGCTCAGTAATAACGGCTCTGCCGCCATGTTAAACAGCGAGCTCATTAACGCGACTTAGGGAAAAAGGTCTAGCACGTGTGTGCATCATCGAGTGAAGAACTAAACAAATGAATGAAGTAACTATGGTTGAATTTTGCACATGCACCCAGAAGTTTTACTCACGCCTCATTTTATACACTGTTAAGTATCCCGAAGCAGGGTGGAGGGATTTAGAGTGATTAATAAAAAAATAGTGCCAAATATTTTTATTTATTTGCGTATGTATTTATTAATTTCCAGGTAGCCACACTGTGGCTAATTCTTGGGATTTATACATTACAGTCGTGTTTATATTTCTGGTATGTTGGTCAGATAGAGGCTAGGACTACACGGAGAAATGGCGCATTGAGAAATTATAATTAAATATAAATAGATTTTATTTTTGAAAAGCATTTATAAGTTTCACTTAAAAAGAAAATAGGGAACCCATTCCCTTGCAAAACAAATGTAAATTATATTTGGACTTAATACTTCAAAGTATTATATTAGTAGTATATTTTGAAAAAAATACTTCAAAGTACTCAAGATTTTAGGATTAACAATCAAACTGATGTGCATACTGCTGAGTTAATTCGTTAATAATTTTTTCTGAAATACAAATTGCTCTATACAACAGCATGAATACAACTCGTAATTGCCTGAAGCTAATGATTGATAAATTCTAAACAGTATGTTTAACATTTGTTCACACTTAAGTCGACCACTCAACAAAGGATTTCCACAAATGACCACAAGTACAAGGTTCAGGTTAGTGGAAGCTCGTCCAATTAAACTCAGGGCTATTCAGACTCCTTCTCCCGTGKCCCGAGGGGTTTAGAGCTCCGGTCCTCGTGTCTGGCTAATTGGTATGGTCGGGAATTCCTGTGCTATTGACCCATCGGTCCTTGGGGGGCGGTGGACCGTTAGTTGATGCAGGACAACTCTTACCGTCCATGTGCGTGGAGCTCGGAGTTCATATGGGAGTATCCCACCTTCCCTAAGGAGTACCGATTGCTTTACTATCATTCTATAGACTTTTAATATAGAACATTAGTAAGAGAATTGGAGTGACGCACGATGGCAAAATCATTCTGAAATAGTCCTTATTTTATTTTATTTTATTTTATTTTATTTTTTACCAGATTTACCAGCTCCCACAGGGAACGTTTCTTGGACTACGTAAATGACTCTTGGAATAGACAAAAAGGTCAAATTCATTTGTCAGATTTGTCAAATGTTAATTTCCTAATTTTTTTTGAAGGACAAAAAGGTGCACCCCTTTAAAATAGCCTCCAGTTTCGTTTTTAATATGATAAATGAGAAAGAAAAAGCAAACAGGTGCTTTGCACTTGCAACAAAAATATAACGCCTTTTCTGTCGTCTATTATTAACAGGATTAACAGAAATAACATTTGCGAGATTATTAATTATATAATTAATGTGATTTTGAAACTACTGACAGTAAGTATATTATTAGTAGTTCCAGTACAATTTCATTAATGTGAAAGGCATTATTCGAAGTGTTTGCTATAACATACTGTCAGTCACATGTGCATTTTTTTTGTTACATTTTGGATCCAGTCGCGGTGCATCTTATATTTTCTTGTTTGTTTTCTAGATCACATAACATTTGTTTGCGTCTTAGACGTTTCTAGTTATAGATATGACTGTTTTTTTTAATAAAGTTTGAACATTTGTAGGTTTTTAAGACTTCTTTTATAGTAGTTTTCAGAATATACGCGTTTATCCAACGTATTACAATAAATCGAGTTTAATATGGTTATCAGAACCATCACATATATTGCCTCACTGTAATTTCTATAAATGAACTATAGAGGGCAGCACTGCTTATCAGATCAATGTGTGCGGCTCAAGTACTTAAAAAAACCTTGGACCTCAACAGCAGTATTGCAGGGGCAATAAGTTCCAGCTGTCTTTGCAAAAGATCARTAGGCAACAGGATAGGACACAACGTCTATGTTTTCTCTTTTTGGGAATCAATGGTGCAGTTATATGAAGGGCAATTTAACAGAGGCTTGTTGATTGCCATGGGCAATAATCATGCTGTAGAAAGGGCGAGGAAGACAAAAACAGAGAATTTAAATCCACTTTCTCAACAAGCTCAAGACTTAAGGTCGAACAATTATTTTGTTAATTAATTTGAATTCTGGATAAATGTTTGTGACTTGACTGAATCGATTATTTCGGCTAAAATTAATAACAAAGCTAGAACCTTTTAAAGATTCATTTATTTCATGGATACATGTTAGCAGAATTTTAAGTGGGAAAAGACAAACACGTTAATTTTTGATGTAGCCTAATAAAGAATCCATCCAACTGCTCTAAACATCGAATAGTAGCCAAATTGTTGATTTCTTATTTCGATGCAAAAATTTTAAATCAGACAATTTTGTCTATTATATTAATTTTAAATCGCGATGCCAACGACAAGAAACTTATTGTTCTACTGATATCAGAAAAGGAAACTTTTCTCCGAAGTATAGAATTCGTTTTCTGAACGGAGTCTTGTTGCAGCACCATGGAGAGCGGCAGCGCGCAGCCGTTATTATTATGATTATTAAACGTGAGATAAATATAAAGACACAAAAATGAGGAGGGAAAAACTGTTTATTCTATTGGAGACTGAAATAATTGAATCTGCACACATACTTCGACAATATTAGACTCCAGCAAAAGTGAATCATCATAGGCAAAAGTGAATCATTACCTATTAATGTTCGTAATCATTGAATCTCTCCAAATATAGGACAAAGGTAAATGTATTTATATATGATATTTAAAAAATAATATTTTCACATTAAAACTAACAGCCGAGCATAGCTATGACCCGCCCATTCAATTGCTGACTTTTATAATAAAATCTGCCCCAACAATTGAGACTTTTTGATCACTGCCTGATTCCACGACATCATATAGGCTTCGCAAACTATACACACACACCCATAAAGATCAAACGACGCGTTTCTGTGTGCAAAAGACCCCCATCAGCGGGTAGCATTAGTGAACCACCCAACCTTAGACTGGAGGTTGAGTAAACTCGGGCAACAGCCTGAAATCTTAAAGCATTTGGGACATTTCAGTTTGATGTCTTGGAATAAAGAAAGGGGGCCCTGTCAATAGACAATGAAGTGTAGCCAGACGTGAACGTGAGAAAACGTGTCATCATGACAAGGGGCACGACTGCAGTACGTATGCATTATTATGCAGAATGGTGTAAAATGTATCAAGGGATGTTTGTATATTCATTTATAGGCTCCCTGTCTACCTTCATTAGGCTACCTTTCTTTGTATGTGTATCAGACACAACGTTCTATGTAACTGATGTTATCATTAAAGATTACGATTTTCTATTCATCTCACAATTAAATGTACCAAACCTGCACATTTCCTTGTCACTCAAGTGATGCGACCAATGAAACATGTTGTGCACCTTTTGTACGTRGTATATTTTATCTGAAAACCTTTAAAAAGTTAAAATGATATCAATTATAGTAACACGAGCACTTCTGTATTATTCATATTAACGGTATAAGCATGCACGCTTGATATTGCCATCAAGTAAAGCGACAAGAACAGCCTGGCAGCTTCATTAAAGTACACACTATCAATATGTCTTCAATATTAAAATGACTAATAGTATGTAATGATAGTGATAATAGGAGAAAGATAAATGTGAAATATATCAAGAATTCTTGTTGCTGGGGTGCAACCATTCGCCTGAAATTTATAATTGTAGTCCACACACACACACACACACACACACACACACACACACACACACACACACACACAAATGGTATACCTATGAGCGGTACTACACCAGGGTTTGGCACTTTCTGAACCTAAAGTGTGAGGATGCGAACTGACAGGGCATGTTCTTATGTCGTTAAGGCTTTTATTGTCTCCTGTGGGTTTTCAGTTTACGTTACTGCATCAGTAGGGAGCGCGCATTTAGAGGTCCACATCAGCCTGGGGCCACACACACACACACACACACACACACACACACACACACACACACACACAATAAAGCTTGACTCATAATGTTGATGTTTTAGCCGTTTCCATTTTTGTGTCCCCCACGCTGCTGCAATGACGCACAACACGCACGACATGACCACTCGACTTGACAAATGGTCAGTCTGAGTGATGTCCGTTCCGACCATGTCGGATGGAACAACTACTTTTTATGYCTGCAATCAACATCACACAATAAACTACACCATACTGCGTTGTTCCAAATTGGCTGAGAAGCTAACCTTAACCTAAACGTGCACTTGTCCACTCAAAAAACTCTTACATTTTGTGCTTTTAATATTAATCTTTCAGCTGGAAATATGAATTCCCATTTAATATTGATGCAATGTGCACCAATAGATTAAAGTGTAAAGCATGCATGTTAGGTAAAGTATACATATTTGAAAATACTACAACAATGACAAGGAAATGTACGGTTTATTACGGTTTTATGCTTAGAGAAAATTGTATTGTTCTCACAGAGAACATGAGTCAGTTTCCTTTACTGAAAGCCGTCTTTAATTAGCTTTCGCAATGAATTAAATGTGACTTTTGTTTTTTCCTTTTATTGTTCATTGATAAATCTGCCTCTTGGCTGACACAACGGTTTGTTATTTTGGTGATTTCCGATTAGACATCCTCTCAAACATAAATTATTTCATCTTTCTCTTTCTTACAATGTAGAGAACTACAACCGAAGTATAGCTATAACTAGCCCACGCGGCTCTAAGCAGCTTAGTAACGTGACACCCACTTACTCAGTTTATAACGCGCCATAAAACTTTCATTATCTTTAAAGCGCTATCATGACGTTTGTTGAATGCGAACGCACACGGACGCTCGCTCGCGTGTGTGCGCGTACACACATACACCGTCGCGCTTGACCAATCGCATGCACGCGCGCTGCCTCCTTGCTAAACCCCACAGCTCAGACGCGCGCGTGTTATAAGGACTCAGTCCGCTGTCAGTGGTTCAGGTCTCCCCGCGATGCGCCGCTCGACCGCGTGATGTAATTCTTCATAATAAACATCGCTGTCGGGCTAGGCAATGCCCGAGCTTTTTTGCTGAGCGGTGGTCAAGACGCGACTCCCCGGAGCAGCAAACTTGGACTCGAGTKTGATTTCAGGGCGCTACAACATCGAGCGCGACTTCATGTCGCTCAACAGCGCAGCTTCGTCGCAGCTTCGCTTGTGAGTAAGCGCTTTTGCTCTGTGGAATCTTTTTTGGGGGGCGGCGAGGGGGGAACCGTGGACACCAAAATAGACAAAGAGCATATTTTTAGCGCATTTGAACTCCTGCAGACGGTGACGCGTGCCTCCGTGTTGGTCAGGAGGATGAGTGTTCATTCGGCCCTCTTGCCGTTACTGGTGTTGGGGCTCGTGGCGAGCTCGGTGCGCTGCGCACCTCTCCCTGTGGACCGACGCTGGGAGACTCTTTACTCGCGCTCTTTGGCCCGGATTCCCGGGGAGAAGCGAGAAGTCAACCGGGACAGTGAATATCTCACGGGCATTAAGAGACTGCGGCGCCTCTACTGCAACGTGGGCATTGGGTTTCATCTCCAAGTATTACCCGACGGTAGGATTACTGGGGTGCACAACGAAAACCGTTACAGTAAGTTTCATCATGTAGGCCTATTTTGAGCCGTTGGTCCGAATGCTTAGGACATATTAGGATACGTTAGTTCTTTCAGCACTAGCCAGTTGAAGAGAGCAAAAACTGTGTTGTTTGAAGTCAAAATTAGCCTATATTAATGTATATCATGAAGTAGTTTGATTCTTGTGATCTGATGCATTGATCTATCCAATCACATTTCTACTTTCGAACTTCTGGTGATACAATAGGTGACTAATGTAACTGGCTGCTTATTCTGTCTTGTTGTGAAACAAACCACATGTGGGGTCCAACATCTGGGTCCATGAAAGCTTTCCGCACCTTGATAATACCACAAAAGTCTGTGTAGCATAGATGGGTCAGAACCGGGCCAAGATGTAAAGTTGTTCCCAAAGTCGGACCTGGAACAATGATACCTGTTGCGGAACATTAATCCCATGGTTTTCGGTTTGTGTCTAATTAATGGCCAACCCAGATTAAGGTGTATAACCACAGCAGACGCAGGATATATAATAAGCATATGTCTGTCATGCTATAGTAAGCAGTTGCCCAGCAGTCAAAGAGCAGCGCACCAGGCACTTGTGTATCCAGTATCGATACTGAGATTTGTTTTGTGTCCCCATGGACTATTTTAAGGCAATGCATAAAACTCGACGAGGATACATTACATATACGTTTTCATTGCATACGCTGCACCTCTATAAAGGGTATGAGGCAACATTCTAAGTAGGACGCACAGATTTAGCTTAGGCACAGGCAAAAGGTTGATGTGTGAATGGTGTAAAAAAAATCATCAACTTTTGATGGTTTAAAAGGCATCAACTTTTGCCTAACGTCAGAGATATTTAGTCTAAAAAGTGCATTAAAGCAGCTAATAATCGTGCATCACTATATTCTAAAAGTGTGCAAGTACGGAGGAATGCTTAATACCTTCACACGGAATGATAGTTCGCGAAACTCTTCAACAGCGGAAAGTGCAGTTTCCTTCAAGAAGGATGCTGTCGAGTTCTAAAATGTAAACAATCCAAACACTTTACAAACGCAGTGGCCCGATATGGCTACAGATATKAGTCACCCAAGGTCATGTATGTATTTTGTTGTTGGTTTCAGGTCTTCTTGAGATATCTCCGGTCGAGCGCGGAGTCGTGACACTGTACGGCGTCCGGAGCGAGCTATTCGTGGCCATGAACAGCAAAGGGAAGCTCTACGGATCTGTGAGTTCACGAGATGATTTACGACCGGTTTCCGCCTGTAGATTTGCTTATCGGTGCCCGATGGCACGTCACCTTGTTCTAGAGTTATAATACCCCCCCCCTCCCCCGCCCCTTTCTCCTGTCTATCCTGAGCTTGCTCATAGTCGTGTTTTGGTTATGGGCCTGGATAAACCCGGGAGCGCAGTACATCACTCAGACGCGCGCATTCCATTCTTAGCATTGCGCGCACCTACTGTCCTGCTCCAGAGTAAAGATGAACTGGCCAGAGAGTCTGGACCACCCATACTGGGTGTATAAGTAACACACACGCACACATACACACAGAGCTGTCTCATCCCATCCATCCCATCCCATCCCATCCCATCCCATCCCATCCCATCCCATCCCATCCCATCCCATCTAACTAGCAGTCTCAGATTGACTTGGTCTGGACATAAAATAGACTGAAGCCTGCATTAAAATCCTTAGTAGACAAAAAAAATAAATAAATAAAAAATCAAAAGTAGACATGCTTTGCTTCTGGAATTCCTTTTTAGAAATGTATCTCTTGATTCAGCAATATTTTGACCAATATTAATATTTAAATTTGATTTCCTTCTGTTGGATGATATGAAGGCTTTGATTACTCATTTTGAATATCTCAGGCTGCAGAAGATGCTCATGATGTTTATGAGATCATTTTCGTTTTAACAAGCCGGTCCACAATATCTTTCTTATATGTTACACTGTTACACCCTTTCTTGGCTGCCTTTATTACCTTTTATGTATAAATTACCTCTAGAGTGGTGCATGCCCCTTTATATTCTAAAAGTAATTCATGTGAAATTAAAAACATAAACGACGAGAGCTCTCCATGTAAAGTGCAGTTTAGTGCGACATTATTATTWTTTTTTTCATTTAAATTTTTTTAAAGCATATTATTTTACTGCTCTTTTAACATACACATAATGTTTTTCCTTAGGTTATATTATACACAGTATAAGATGTATAATGTCCCTTTTTCCATTTCAGGCACATTACTCAGACGAGTGCAAGTTTAAAGAGACGCTCTTGGCAAACAACTACAACGCGTACGAATCCGTGGCATACCCGGGCATGTACATCGGACTGAGCAGGACTGGAAAAACCAAAAAAGGAAACCGAGTGTCAACGGCAATGACGGTGACACATTTCTTGCCGAGAATCTGAACGAAAACGGGAAGAAGGCACGACACATGCAACAAATCCTGAGGGAAAACCCGGACGATGCACTTTCCACAAATCTTACACACGAGGTCAACTGTATCGCATTATTATTATTATTATCATCATCATCAACATCATCATTATTATCATGTATATTAGCCTATTTATATTTGTTCGTTTTTTATTTCCTTTTAAACAGCCTCTTTCTATGTGTGGGAAAAAAACACTTTTAATTTATTTGTTTATTTATCCTTTCTGCTGCTACCGAGTGTTTAATACCTGAAATTCCTACAATTAACTACAATATGATATTTTTTGCACTGTTTTTTAGGGGTAGGGAAAGGAGTGGTGGATGTTTTGTCCCTAAATAGGAAAGTCTGCTAAATCATAGGCTACGTCCAAAACCGCATATAACCACACCAAACCACACCTGCGCATGCGTGAGAATTGGCGCTTCTATATAATTTTGCCTACTGTTTTATATGCCTTTGGACGTAGACCTTTGATTAAGTGCATGTCATGTCGAAAATGAGCAGAATCACGCATTTACGCCCATGGAAGAACTCATCAATATGACTTGGACTATAACACAAGTATTATTATAATTACTACTGGCAAGGGGCTGGGGTGCTTCAGCTAGAAGTAGTCTAATAATGTATTTTTCAATTATTGAAAAAGAATTGTAACCAAATAAAGTACTGTCTCAGAAATAGTTGAACTAAACTAATCTTTTTCTTGCCATTGGTACAGTAAATGCACCTTCCCAATTAAAGGTACAGTAGATGCACCTTCCCAATTAAAGGTACAGTAGATGCACCTTCCCAATTAAAGGTACATCTACTGTACCTTGGCTTTTAGAGTAAATGTACATTACTGCTTAAGGCTCAGTTGGGTATCTTAAATTATGCGTAAAAGAATAATAAAACATATTAATGGTTTAAAAAAAAACATAAATACAGCTACACAATGTTAACACTCAAGTAGCAAGCAAAAGATTAGTTTAGTTCGACTATTTCTGAGACTGTATTTTGTTTGGTTACCTTATAGACAGTTTAATATAAGTACTTGAACATGCTCCAAGTCATATCTATGACTTCCAAAGTGGCATATGCGAAATGCAGGATTAGCATCAACACAGGATTAGTTCAAGTTTCTTGACTTGTGTAATTGTACCAACCCCAATGGTATTACGCACTGAAGCCATTGTCCAATGTCTGAGCTCTGGGGGTCTAACCGAAACAGTATCGGCTTACTCTTGGCCACTGAAAGTGGGCTGTTGAAGTCCTACACCCCTTAAATCTGTTTTTAGCTCTGCTCCAATAGGGTGAGGTGGGGTGTGGAAGGCTGATGGGGTTGGGGGGCTGAACTCTGAACTTATCTGCTGTCAATCATTGTCAGATCTATAAGAAAGGTATCTTCAAGAAAATCCAGACCATCTCATACAAATTCTGTTGAATTCAGTCTTCCCAGTAGTACATTACAGGTCATCCTGGTGTTCAGGGAATCATTATAGAGAGAGAGAGAGAGAGGTCAGTATTCATATATACTGATAACAGAACATGAAATGTAAATTGGCCATGGAGTTGAACATTTACCAACTCTATCCTCAAGGACCCCTAGATGGACACATTGCTTAATCCAATATCTAGCTCTCAGCACAYGTGTACCACTTATTGTGCAGTCTTGAAAAAGCATAAAATCAGGAATAGTTGGGTTGTGAAACATATAGTTACATATTCATATTCAACTGTTTTGTGGTTCATTCTTTTATTTATTTATATTTTTTAAATGATTAGATAAGTTCAAAGGAGACATATGTCCCTTTCAGTCATTCTCTACCTCATAACGTTGTTGACCGACAGACTCCTCTTCCCAGTTTTGCTGACGGCAAATGTTTTTCCTGTTGCTGCATCGCCCCTCAGCTGAAGTCCTGGAAGGCCACTAGCTGCGCCTTGTCACGTTTGAGCTATCTTTACCCTGTGATTTACTTTTAGAAATGATAATCATGGTGGAAATATTTGAAGACAGCTGTGAGACTGCACTATATGCTTGACCGGTAACCCTATATTTTTCTTGATATATTTTGTTAAATAGATCATTGCGTAAATTGGTGAAATGCCGAGTGGCTGCTTTTTAGATTGGATGTTTCAGGAGAAGTAACAGAAAACGGTTTAATCAAATCCATTTAGACTGAGATGATCTCAAACTAAGCATTCCTTGTTATTAATTTTGTTTATTATAGGTACAAAATGAAATTAGCATGAAAAAAAAATTATAGAATGTTCTTTAATTAATGTAAGTACCATGTTTTGTATTATATGGTGAACGTGGATAGAGAAAAGTGGTTGAATGGATGAATAGAGTTAATTCTGACTAGTACATAGGTTCAAATTTGAATGAAAATCCCTTGTTAGACTGACACGAGAACAAAAGGCATTAAAAGAAATCACAGCCATATCTACTGAGAAATCTTGGAGAAGAATAAGGGGACTATGTACTACAGTATTCATCATATAATTCCTCTGAATTACTAATTTTCATGTTTTTAGTTTACCTGATTATGTTGAATTTTTTTTWATTTTGTTTCATTTATCTGAAATGTTGTTGTGTCAGAGGAGCCATTTCCCTCTCCTTACTTCTTCCTTTCCTAGAGCCGTGTCAAACCTCTTTCCAAATGGAGCTGTTTTGCATCATTGTGGATATTGTTTACAATTGGCTGGATGCTCAGTGAAGGCAAATAGCTTCTCTGACCCTCATCATGATCTRGAACAGATACAAATCAACCGGACTAGATTTGCTTAACCAAAAGCTCTCAGTATCAACAAGCATGACCATGCACTCCGACGGTAGCGATAATGAATGAACAGAAACGCATCATTGCCTAATCTAATCAGCCACTCCACAATCATTTCTAATAATCCAATGTCAATTTTTATACTGTAAGTTGTACTTAAAAATATAAACAGTATGGAAATAAACTATTCATTTTTATTTCTTTCAATTCCTTTCAATATGGCCATTTCTCTGCATCTCTGGTGAAGCTGTTGGCTGTCTGTTGGTGTGCTCTAAACCTTGTTGACATTTACCAAATGTTGTCTGTAGTTTTATACAGTTGCTGTTCAACACTGTGATGTATGTGCTGTGCACATGACAATATCCTAACTTAAGTGGAAGTTAATAAAGCTCAGAACAAAAAAAAAAAGAGCTGTGTGCTTTTAATGCCTCCTTTCTGAGGAAAAAGCAGGGCTGAGCAGATGTAGGCTTTAACCCGTTCCCACAAACCACATCCACAGCTGGCATACTACAGTATCATGTTAACCAGGCAATAGTCCTTGGTTGCATAAAACACTAGTAAGAATAGGTCACTTTGGTGTTTAAGTATAGAAAACAAAGTTTGTTGGTGAGCCTAAAAATATGCTTGCAGACGCTGCTAGACTATGCGTGGGCAGCATTTCTGCAGGGACAGCAGTGCCAAGTCACTGTCTTGCCTTTGTTTACTTTGTCCAGGGCCTGGTTTTGCAGATTGGGTGGCTTTTACAGGCCAAACGGTCACTCCCAGRAGTGTAATCCTCCCCCTTTAGTTCAGAAAGCTTCATGCAGTAGACGCCTGGGAGGGTGCAGGAGGGAACGAGTCTCTGCCCTTCCAGGCATGCACTTCCCTGAAAGGAGAGCTGAAGAGGGCCTTTCCTTTTTCTGAGTGCTGGCTAATGAAGGGATTTTTCCAATCTTGTACAGCAACTTTACTTTACTATCAAGTTCTTCGGACGCACCATTTATGACAATACACCATCAGTAAAAAAAAAAAGAAAAGTTAATAGAAATCCCTGCAGATTTCTAATGTCCCTCTGGCATTTTAATGTTAGCTCTTGTCACCTAATAGAAAAAAGAAATAGATCTAGGGTCAGAATAGGTCTTTGACAATGGACTTGAATGACTAAAGAAGCATCAAAACTGTTTAATTGTTTAAATCTGAAACAATTAGTGGTCTTAGTGGAAATGTAATTGGGCAATTTACTAAAAAAGTAGATAATGACTGATGATTTCTAAGAACCACCATTACAAATTCATTAACATTCCCACGATCCATGTCTAGCAAAAGAAATGACTTCCAAAAGGTTCTTGATAGTGTTAGTGAATCCACAGCATCCACAAACTTCTATTCAAATAAACATCTTGCCACAACAAAAGAGCAGGCAAACGGAGACAGGTGTGGTCACTTAATACACAAGTATTCCTGGCCATGAGCTGTAGCTAAATGGAGCTCTGTCATTGCCTGAAAGAATGACAACTTTCTGCTCCAATAAACAGAATGTATGAGGGTTGTAAAGGCCCCCCTTAAAATAGCTGCCCTGTTCCACCTACCTGCGTCAGCTCCGTCGTCTGTCAACCAAATAAACATCCAACCGCCTCTCAAGTGCCTCTTCTCCACTAAACAGTTTGGTCCCGAAACTGCCTTTCTATCACAACAGGCCTTTCAAGTTCTCCAGGACAAAGACTTCACAGGGCACCCCGTTGGCTGAAACAGCTCACAACGATGCGTTTGCTAACAGGAAGTGCATTGGCTGCTAATTGACTAGTTGGTGATTGGGACTCCAGGAGAAGCGCTCAGGCAGATGTTGAGGAAATTGAGTTGCTAGTGCTTGGCTTATTCATATATATAGCCAGCACACCACCTACTGTAACAAAATAAGGCACATATTCATACAGGGATAGTAATAGTAGACATAGATTATAGTTTGGATATAGCATTTAGTCATATTACAAGTAGCAAGGTCTCAGCCTTTATGTCATTTCATATAAAATGTTATAAGTAAGTTGTCGACTTGCTTATTCCATAGTAAAATCAGTGCAGTCTATTAAAACTGAACATTCAAATTTGGGTTAACCACTGACTCAGGTGATGGTCAGATCTATTCTTATCTTCCATTTTATATACAGTCATCATGAAATTTTTTTTTTAAAAAAAGCTTTTTTCTTTCAAATTAAAAATGCATTTCTTTGTGCAAAATTGTCATATGCTCTTTACTTTTTGCTGTGAAATTCAGTTTTATGGTAATGTACCATGTCTGTGAATAAATTCTACTTCCTTCCTAAACTTTTTTCATCCCCTTGAAATGATGCATAATGATGGGGGCTTCTCATGTAGGTTTCAGTCTTTACCTGTGGGCGGCCTCAATTACTGGACTGTTCTTACGAATCAACATCATTTCCGATGTCACGTTAAAAATAGGGATGATGTGAAAACAGAAGAAACTGCTAGTGTCAAAGTAAGAGAATCTATCTATCTATCTATCTATCTATCTATCTATCTATCTATCTATCTATCTATCTATCTATCTATCTATCTATCCGTCTATCTGTCTATCTATCTATCTATCTATCTATCTATTGCTAAGTAGATTTATATGGTTTCTAACTTTTAACAGGACTAGATGGATAATAATAATAATAATAATAATAATAATAATAATAATAATTACTCTAAACTAGGGATTGTTTATTAAAAGGTAAATTACTGAGTTGTCTTAAGAGCTTATTTTTTTATTTTTAAGTTAACTTTCATTAATTTAACTTAAAAACATTTTATATATATATATTAACATATTTAATCGAGAATATCTATTATATATACAGTGACAGATAATTTTGTTTAAAATTACTACTTTCTATAATAGAATAGTAACAGAATTTGGAATCTTTTACGGTAAATGGCTTGTGACAGAAAATAACAACAAGAATGCTGAAACGATTAACATAACTGGGGGATGGGTTGAGCTCAACTGAAGCAAATCAGCCTGATGCATGAATTCAAATTCCCACACCTGGTCTGGGCCACAAGTAACTACCACCAAGCACCTGCTCCACCCTTGAACACCATCGCCTGGGCTACACTGAATCCTATCCTGAATTCCTTAACACACTCATATAAACTGGCATTAAAAAATATTAAAAGCAATATACCATGAGCGATCACAAAAAATGCACATTATACTGTATGTCCATTAGTTCACTAGTTATGCTGACAATCTTTTTAACAATCAACTGGATATAATCCAAAAGCATCATATAAACAAAGAAATATATTTAAAATAGGGCAACTATTAAATGATTGCTAATCAACAAATAATACAAATTTACCACTTCTTACCTCCTGTTTGAACTGAAACTTTCAGGTGATAGTGAATTTCTTCATTCTTCTCTATTCTGTTTTAGTTTTACATCTTGTTAAATATTTTTTAAAAAAGGTGAAAGAAATAACAAATAAGTTGTTTTGCCTCTTGTTTAGCTCTGTCACCTCCATGCCATTAGGAAAACCTGTACAGCTGTGCATTCATGCAATTATTCAAATAACCAATCATGTGGAAGCAATAGAACGCATTATATCACACAGATTCAGTTCAAAATCTTCAGTTTATTGCTACATGCTCATCAAAAATAAACAGTTTGTGAAAATTGAAAAAAGACCAGGTAATGAGTCTGTGTCAAGTGTCCTTGTTCTTGGTTGTTTTAGCCAACCTACCTCAAGGCTTGACCTGCTTACCACAGTTGTAAAGAGTGGTTATTTAAATTGCTGTAGCCTTCCTGTCAGCTTAAACCAGTCTGGCCTTTGTTCTCTGAGCTTTTTTTTCTGCATATAGAACGGTTTTTTTTTTTTTTTTTGCACCATTTTATGTAATCTCTTTTGTGGTTATCTTTGAACATTATCTAAAGCTCTTGACCTGTATCAGTATTCTGCACTGCACAGCTGACACATGATTGCACACAGGTGTACAGATGCTCCTCATAAAGTGGATGGTAAGTGTATATTGGAGTAACACCAAACCATTTTAWGGAGAACGTAATTAGATAATTAATGTGATGGTATACTGGTTGAGATAATTGTGTCGCAAAAAACATATTTCTTTATGTTTAATGTTATTATCTGTTCATTTTAAAAACAACAAAATATCAAGAACAAATAAAAGAAAGTGTGTTTTGMCTGAAAATGCCTGCTTTAACATTTCCTCAAGCATGTTATTTAGCACCTGAACTATGATATTGGGTAATACGCTATTTGTACCATAACCTTTTCATAATTTTTCATAAGGCACCTAGTTTGCACGTTCAGTATGTGATGTGGTATTGCTGTGAGGTGCAGTGAGGTGTGTTTTTGCATGCTGTTACAGGTGCAGAGAAGAGTGAGACCGATGTCTCTGGCAGCACAGACCAAAGGCTGTACTTAGAGTGTTTTTACCCTGTGCTTTCTTTGTAGGGGCAGCTGCAAGGTGTCTGTTTGGGACACTCCAGATGTCTGCTCATAAAGACAAGGCACTTCAAATGGCTGTGAACATCCTAACCAGCTCATTCACTATGAACTGTTCTTAAAGCTGTGCACTGGGGCATTAGGGCAGGGGAAACAATACAGATCCTTAACCTGTAATCAGGCAGCTTGCCGTTGCAGGGATTGGAGCAGGCCTGCGAGTCTCTTTACCCATGACATCTCCAGGCAGGGAAGCAAGGCTCTGAAACTCCCAAATAGCCTAAACAGCACAGCTTTCCCTTGGGAACTTGAACTTGAACTCAGAGGTGAACTGGTAAATAAAAAGCAAGCACTGATATAAATGTCATGCATGCAACTTTTTAATTATAGAAAGAAAATCTACTATGTCACTAATGAGGTGAGTGAAATATGTMCTTCAGTTTTCTAATTCCCTTGTGGAAACGAACGCAACATTTCTCAAATAAGATACTCAAGGAAGGGAGGCGGCTTTAACATGAACACAAACATGTAAGTGCAAAAACGCAAGTGAAGGCACGACATTAAAAGAGTTAGAGGAGCAAACAAAACACCCTGAATTTGGCAGTAATCCTGACAGTCATTTACTGGGGCTCTTTAAAGAGTGAGCGAGGGAGGCTTTCACGTGGTTTTAATCAAAGTAACACCAACAAAGTCAATCACAGCACAACGAAGAACAAGAGACATCATAGTCAAAACAGGGTTTCGAGCTTCAAAGTGAATTCTGAGTGCCTGCATACACAGCCCTGATGAGGCATTGGTGGGGGAACATGCAAGCAAATCAGAGGCCTAATCAGTCCCTTAACAGCCTGCACAGACAGTCTGCTGAGTGTGCATGTGGGTCTAGTCAATGAGCACAATGAGATGTACAGCGGGATGAGAACGTGWGTATGGAATAGTAGAAACACTATTATATCTGTGGGTTTTTTGATCAGTGGATGTGAGGTTATATGCCACTGTGMTCTGATCGAGATTTCCACAAGAGGGCAACAGATAGACATTTGCTTGCTTACAAGGTGGCCTTAAAGACATAGACCACGGCTTGTACTAATGAACTAATACAATTAGACCAATTTAGACCCAGATGCAATGTATTGCTAGGTCATTTGTTTATATTATTAATATATCCTATAGTTAAATATAGTAAATGCTTTTTCAATTGATATGTTTACAGTATGTCACATGCTTTATACAATTTCTGATGCCCAAAATGTTGGAGCAAAATTTGGCATCACTCTACTGCTAGCCTCCTGTTTCCTTTAAACATTCCTGATGTTTCCTTTAAACATTCCTGATGTTTCCTTTAAACATTCCTGATGTTTTTAACAATTTTATTACTATTTTTATATATCATAACATTATAGCACCTTCACCTTCAGTGATTTGGTTTTTATGCACTACAGGACCGAAACACATGACCAGTAAACAGTTGTCAGGCATCATCTATCAGTGAAACAAGACAAAAAATATKAATAAAGATGATAAAAATAATGAATTACTGTATTAAAAAAATCTTTATTATTGTCTAATATCATTTCTACAGTTTCTTTATTTTCCTGAATTCATGGTTTTCACAAAGTGTAGCATAAGTATACCATTAGATTTCCAATTTTATATTTTACCTTTATGTATCATGTTACTGCATGAAATTTTTTAATATTCTTAACATTCAGTTGAATCTTTTTTTCCTGTTTTATTGTTGTATGTTTTAATGACAATTATCCAGCCATTTTCCCAGCCATTTTTCATTAAGTGTTAAATAAAGTCTGACCATCAATGCTGTCCAATGGGACTGGCATTTGTCATGTATAAAAAGCAGTGTCTAAAAAATTTCATGAAATGTTTGACCCACAATTATCGACCCAAAAGTAAACATCCCGTGTGACTGTTTATTTTAAAGACGATCTCTTGATATCAGTGCATCATTATTGTTTACTCTAATGCACTGCCATGCTCGTGCAAGACATCCAGACGTATCCCAGCAGATATGTGTCCCATACGATACTGATCAACGTGGCATAAATATTTTTTATTTACAGTTTTTGTCAGTTGGCATTATGACTCATTAGGATGCAACATGGACAGGAAATACACCCAGCATAACCTTTGATCTACAGAACATTATTGCACAAGGGAGTACAAATAGACAGATTGTACTGCAATGTCTCCATGTGATTGGAGAGTGTTAACATTTTTTATGAATGGGCTGAGATCATGAGAAGGAAGAGACTGAACAATGAAAGCTGTCCATATAAATGTGTGAATAAAAGTCCTCTGCTGCCCTTTTGTGCCCTGGTACGATTCTGCAGTGACAGCATATGTCAACAATGTGGCTGAGATAAGGTCAAGATGCTTAGTGTTTCAAACTAGCAGGGAAAAGTAGGCTGCAAATAATGTGTGATGTCACTGGTTGATGAAATAATCAGCTGTTTCCAATTAAATGGCTGATATTTCCAGCAAAGGAAATTACTCAGTCTTGGGACCATGAATGATTACAATGACCTAATACCTCCCTTACTAAATTCTCAGTGCCCACTGAAATTTATGCTTGATAATCTAGTTACTGTACATGGTTATGCATTTGTAAAAGTAGTACAAAAAATCTATCTTGTAAGCATTTGGTTGTTCACTGGGGAAGCCCTAATGGTTTTAGAGGCTCTTAGAACAACTTTTTAAAAGACTTTTTAAAAGACTAATTTTATTTTGCATCATCTTCCAACAGTGATGGACACAAAGTATACTATACAGCAGGAAATATCACCCACTGGGCATAAATACGTCATAGCTGTGTACAGGGGAAAAATCTGTATTAGGACAGAGGGTCTTGACAATTTCTGACCCTTTTGAACTTGTTGCTCTAAGCTCAGAGGTTGTTCTTAGATGGACAGAGGCACAATCACAAAGGGAGGTCTACTTGAATTACTTACTTATTCAAAACAAGGATATTTGCTTTCATATAATTCTAGATTTGAGAAGATTAAATTAGTTCTTAAAGACAATATCTTTGTCAGTAGAAATCTAAGCCTGTGACCATACCTAACTGCCATCTCTCCTTATTTTCTGTTCTCTCTTTTTCTGCTCTCTCTCCTCTCTCTCTCTCTCTCTCTCTCTCTCTCTCTCTTCTTTCCCTCTCTCTGGCTCTCTGTCAAGCTATACATGTTTTGCTCCTGAGTTGCCAGTGATCCAGACCCCTCCGCCCTCTGGAGCCGTCTAACCCGTCCTGGAGTCCTGCTTCTGGTTGGAGATCTCGTCGCATGGATGCCCCGTGTGGTCTGCCTGGATTCGTATGGTGGCTGGGGATGGTTTCCATTAAGACTGTCCTATCATCGATTGATGCTCTGAGGACCTGGGACTACAGTTGTCTACCTGAGCCTCAGATTCAAACTGGACTCCTTTTAATTTTAATTTTAACACATCTCCTGTTACACTGAACTTCCAGTACACATTATTATGCTGATCAATCTCTGCTATCCGTTGTCACCCAGATGAGGATGGGTTCCCTGTTGAGTCTGGTTCCTCTCAAGGTTTCTTCCTATTACCATCTCAGGGAGTTTTTCCTTGCCACCGTCGCCCTCGGCTTGCTCATCAGGGACAATCTTATCATGTTGATTCATACACATTGCATAAAAACTTACTTCTTTTTATTGTGTAAAGCTGCTTTGCGACAATGTCAATTGTTAAAAGCGCTATATAAATAAAATTGACTTGACTTGACTTAAGCAGTAATTAAGCAGAATTAGCATATATCATTGGGCTATAATGTTTAAAACTGAACTTCTCCAAATCACAATAAATTATCAAAAATTGCCTTTCAATGGATAGTCTCCCTAACCTAATGGTTATGAGCTTATAGCTGGACCCTAAAAGCTTAACCAGAAACATGTCCTTGATTCAGCAAAAAAGGCCCATCCATTAGCCAACAAGGTTGATTTGGAAGCATCACTGATGCTGACTCGCTTCCCAACTAAATCAGCACAGTGTGTCCTTATAATGTCTGAATGAAAAGAAAATAAACATCAAATTTCCTTCTACCCTTTTTTAGGGCAAAGGGTCATTTTCAGATCACAACCACCAAAGTGATGTTTTTCTTGGACAGCAATGATGCTGCTGAAAAACTAGACTTTACAGCTCAAAAGGAGAGAATCCTTTAAACTTGTTTAGTTTGTTATTTAGAATAGRTCCATGCTTTCCAATTCTTTACTATGTGGGTACACAAAGGTGCTGCTGATGTACTTTCAAGCTGGTGCATACACCCAGGGCAGTGGCATCAGGGAGAGGTTTGCCATGGCACAACACATTGCCAATTGTGGTTCTTCTTGGCAGAGCTTGAAGGCCTGTTCTGAATGGCGTGTACATCATTGGGTGGATCTGGTACATTACCAAAATACTTTCCTCCAAGGACTGCTACATATTAATAAGCACCCATCTATGCTAAAATGTTTATGAGAGAAGGCTAGGTGTGAGCAGCCAAACTTTACGCTTTAACTTTTGTTACTCTTTTCAAAATTAATATTACTTTACTTATTCTATTGATCTATCTATGATCCTCAGTAGTCCATCTAGGGACCATGGAGGCCAATGTTTTTTTATTCCTATGCTGATATTTTCCAAAATCCTTTTCTTTCCTTTGCCATTTTTATTGCTGTCCGCTTCCCTACTGCTATCTATTCTTTGATGTCATTAATCTTCTTGCTGGTCTTTCTACTCGCTGTTTCCAATTTCTGTTACTCTTTATCATCAATCTGGTTAATCATTCTTCTCCCATCCTGCATACATACCCAAAAACACCCAATATTCACTCCTTCACCAATATTTTTTCTTGCTTGAGATCTCTCCAGACTCTTTCTTTTGTCTCCACCCAATTTTCAGAATCTTTCTATAGCATTTAATTTCAAAAGCATTTAATTTGCCAATGTCCTTCTTTCTCAGTGTCCATGTTTCTCAGGCATGGGGTAGCGTAGAGAATGCACGTTATCAATAGCTCGAATTCGACTTTTACTTTACTCATTACTCCCTTTCAAAAGTAACTTGATACCCTATTCATTATATTACTTTTTCATTACACCACTCAGACTAGCAGTTGTGTCCTTTCTCCTCAAAATGTTACCCTTAGCTGTGTGAATGTCAATTTAAACACCAATAAGTGCAGGTTTCAAATTCGCATGATTTATGCTTTCTAATGGTAAAGTAATGGGAATATTTACAGATTCTAAATGCAGGCACTTCCAATTTCCAAACTAGCTTATTTATTTGAAACCAGACATTTAGCCTAATATTTGTGGTCATGTGCATGTACACACATTACTATTTGCAGCATTTTGGTGGAATAAATCAAATGAAATTTTACATTTTATTTATATTCAGAATTCTATTTTACACCACAGACGTTTTGATAGTATCATTTTGGGGGCTTATAAACTTGGCTTTTCGAAGAGAAGGGAGAAATCTTTCAAGATGGCAGTACAATATCTGCGCTAACCGGCGTTTGAATTACACAGTAACTTTTGGGGAAGCCTCCTGGTGCGCACCACAACTTCCCAGTGACTACCAGTAACATTCCATATAGGCACAATAACATATAAAGCATCATGAAAGAAGTTTTATATCTAACCATAGCAAACACAAAACAAAACCACGAGGCACAAAGGGACATGAGTAACATCTTTTGACTTTTCATATACATGTCTTCATCACTCGTTGCTGTCTTTTGTTTTTTAGTGAATCAACTTGTCTGAGCAAGCAGGACTGTTTCTGACATTTTGACTATCCATAAGCCACCCTGAAATGCTGAATAATAACAGTTTTTTATCTTAATGAATGACTTACAGTTAATTCAAAGATCACACCCACGCAGTGACAAGAATTTCAGGTGGCTATGCAAGTCTAGTAATTTGARTACAGCACCACCACGAATGGATAGCCACAGCAGGAATATGCATGAAATTSTCTTAATTAGTGGAGAGAGATCTCGAGGGTTCTGGGTCGATTTCTGTTAGCATGGAGTTTGCATGTTCTCCTGCTGCTTGGTAGGATTCCTCTGGGTACTCCGGTTTCCTCCCACAGACAAAAGACATACAGATTAAGCTGTTTGACATTCCCAAAATTGCCTGCAGTGTGTGAATGAGCGTGAGACTGTGTGTTTCTGTGTGTGCTCTATGATGGATTGCCACCTCATGCAGAGTGTACTCTGTCTGATGCCCTAAGTCTCCTGAGAGAGGCTCCAGGACCCCTGCAACCATGTATACGGGATAAAGTGGTATAGACAATGAGCGAGGGAGTGAATGAGATGTTGGAAAAATAGAACGTAATAAGTGACTAAACACCCAAATCAACATATTTGTGTAATTATTTTTTATTTCAGGAATTTATGGAAAATATAGTTTAGCCTATAACACAAAAGTGGACATTTTTAGAGCTCTCCCTAAGCATTTTTCTTAATGTGAAGGTCCATGTTGCATAACTTTAATTTGCTTTCTGAGTAAAACATTATGATACATTATTGGTTCTTGAGGTAGCATAGCCGCCTCACATTCCAGTGTTCTGTCCTGAGCTCATATTACTGTCTGTAAAGAGCTTCTGTGCATGTTTTCCTCATGTCTGAGTGCTGCCCCCTTTGGATTCTTCAGGTTCTAACCATCTCCCAAAGCATACCAGTAAGTGGATTAGCTAAGATATATTCCCCCTAGGTGTGAATTAGTGGTGGACTATAATGGACTGCCATGTATTCCAGCATCACGTCCAGTGTTTAATAGACCCATCATGACCCTGATGTGGACAATGTGGTCATCTGAATTTAAGTTAGTCCAATGATGTGGCTCAAATTATTCTTTAATTCCACTTAATTTATGTTACAGATGCAATAGGTGTACTCTTTGATGATACCACTCCAGCAACACGAGCAAGTACAAGTGTAGTGCTGAAATGTATAGGTTAGCCTAATATTGTTATAGAGCGCCATCTACCGACTCCGACATAAAATAACCGGTGAATGATTATTAGAGGAAGTTCTGTGGCGTGTTAGACTGTATACTACCTATCAGTATTTAGCATGATCATGACATAAAATGCAAAATAGCTTCAATCAATAAAAATTCAGGACAATGTTCATGCACCAGCAAAGTCTGAGAAAGGAGGCTGTAAAACAGAACGGATTGTTCAGTAGGAATTTTCATGAATGGAGATMGTTTGGTAAGAGTAGGCTACTGTTTAACCTTGTGCAAACTAAACTTGCCACACTGCTGGTCCCGACACTTCATGAAAAAGTGCAAGAAGCAAAGAGTAAAGAGCAGAAGGGGGAAAGGGCACATTATCTGTTTAAGGTGACCTGCTGGTGGTGTGTGTTCACTAGATCTCATCCGCTCTCTCTCTCTCTCTCTCACTCACACACACACACACACACACACACACACACACACACACACACACACACACACACACACACACACACACAGGCCTGTACTTTAGCCATGCAGGGGAGGGGTGTTCTGCTCATAATGACCCATTTACATCTGTTATACCATTCACCTCTAGTCATTTTCTCTCTTTCTTTCCTTGCTTGTTTGCTTGCTTGCCTTCATTCTTGTTTTCTTTTAAAAGCATCTTTTACCTTTTAATGTTTCATGTTTTCTTTATTTCCAAACTTTCCTTTCCAGTCTACCCAGCTGTTTTCTTTTCTTTCTTTCTTTCTTTCTTTCTTTCTTTCTTTCTTTCTTTCTTTCTTTCTTTCTTTCTTTCTTTCTTTCTATTATTTCTATATCTCTTTCATTTATACACTGTTTTTCATTTTATACAATGTATTTTTTAATGTATTATATTTCAGATCTTTCTATCTATATCATTTTAGTGTTATTTTCAATCTTTGTTTGTTTGTTTCTTCTTTATTAAAACCTTTCAATCAATCAATCTACAAGGGTGAGTCATAAATTATATTGACTGATAGAACTTTTCAATCAACCAATCGATCATTCATTAATTCATTAATTCATTCAATCAATTAATCAATAATGCAATCAATCTATCAATCAATCAATCAATCAATCAATCAATCAATCAATCAATCAATCAATCAATCAATCAATCAATCAATCAACATGTGAGTCAAAAATTATACACAATATATTAATGTTGGTCGATTGTCTTTTCAGCGCTTTCCCCTCAAGCCTACTGTCTGCCCAATCACAGCTGTGCAGATGTGAATGAGATACATCAGTTCATTTGTAACTGCGGTGCATGCGAGGGAAAATGGGTGGCCCACTTCTAATTTGCATAAAATAGAGCAGTGTGGACTACTTAGTTTTGTGTGGTCTGAGGGTGTACCTGGTGCCGAAACAACGTATGGCAGAGCATAAAMAAAAGCTTTTGAATATCTACAAACAAAATTTGGACCGATAATCTAAAGTTTCTTAATGAGAATAATTACTGGTAAGGAGACATGGATTCATCACTACGAGCCGGAGAAAAGTAAACAACAGAATATGGAACTATGATCTTGCTCCATCGGATTTTTACCTGATTGGTCCCCTGAAAGCAGCCGTATGAGGATAAACTTTCACTTCTGATGAAGAAGTGAAGACAATGGCATATTCATGGTTCTCAGCCWAAAACATTTTACTGGAGGGAATACATGAGGAAATACGAAAGTGTATTGAAAGGCAAGAAGATTATGTTGAAAATGATGTATTTGCTTTTTTTWAAGCTAATTAAAATTTTCATTATTTCAATCTCTCGTTATTATCTTTTTTCTTTCTTACTTTTTTAAAAATACAATCCATACAATTAAAATACTTTGACACAAAAACAAATATATTCGGGCATCATTGAAATTTCTCAAATGTAAATTCACTATGTAAGTACTAAAATCGGGTGTTCTTGGGATTTAGCTGAAAATGAGTTTATCTATAGTTTACATGTTACATTGAATGATTTCTACGTTTTTTGTATAGATGCTTTGTCGTTGCAAAGTCATCTCAAGCTAAACGATTAGTTGATGACTCAAAACATATACAACATATAAAACATATGCATTTCCAGTTAAATTGAAAATACATAATTATCCAATACTTTTAAATAGCACATTATTTTTTAATATTATTTGTTAAAAGGATTTGTCAGGTACCTCCTATATATGCTTGTAGGGGCAATGAACTCAATATAAGGACAACTAATAATACTTGTGCCACATAGAAACATACAGATCACAGGTGCTTGCAGTAATTATCTGGATCAAAAGGGAGAGACCTGCTAGTGATAATGAAAACACAAATGCGGTATATTAGAAATTGCCTGTCAGTGAAGGAGGAAGAAAACTCAGGGTGTGTGGTGGCATGAGAAAAAGAATATCCATGAGGAAAAACTTTGGCCTGTATTCACTGCCCCCACAATGACGCATATCTATAAAGAAAATATATAAGGTTTGAGGTGCAGGAGATTTTTTTCTGCAATAAAAATATTTTTATAATATTTGAACGGAAATTTCTATAATTCAGTGTTGTATTTGAAAAAAAAAATGTAAGGTAGGTATTTACTACAAATAGAAGCAACATTAATGGCTCATAACATTTTAGAGTTTATGCATTATGTAAAATGCTATATTTTTGTCTATAAAATGGTAATATCAATATTTACTGAAAAATGCAATGAAACTCTTTCAATATTCTTTTTTTTTTTTTTACAAGATCACTAAAACTGTGAGCGATATGCCTTATGCAGTGACTGTGCCTGACTGTTGCATGTAGGAATTGTTTTGAGCATTGCGCAAAAAGGCTGTAAGAAGTGCAATTTTTGGCGAGCCAAACAAATGAGCCAAAACCATTGAAAAATTTTTTTTGTGCCTTTGTTTAGGTATCTATACAGTGTGTGTGTGTGTGTGTGTGTGTGTGTGTGTGTGTGCGTGCGTGTGCGTGTGTGTGTGTGTGTGTGTGCGTGCGCGTGCGTGTGCGTGTGTGTGTGTGTGTGTTGGGGGGCGCAGCGCTGCGCAAACCCCACCATCTGTTGGATGTCCAGAAGGTGTGTTATGATCCCGTTCGCAGAAATTGCCAAAAAGGGGGGAACCGGCGGCTTATCGATTGAACTGATAAAGAGGAGCATTTAAGAGGCCAGATGTGCGAGGTCAAAACACACACACACACACACAGAGCAACCACGACCAAGTGACTACGGCGCAAGAGAACAGCCGCGCGCATCAAACACCAGTGCCTGCGCCTTAGACTGCACACATTACAGGGAATACCGAGACATGCTGCTCGTAATTTTTCTCAGCGCGTGCTGGATCGGCGTCACATTGGCCGACTCTGGACCACACCTGGCCAATGACTGGGGAGAATCTGTCCGCCTGAGGCACCTGTACGCTGCAAGACCCGGGCTGCACCTGCAGATCAGCAAGGACGGGAAGATCGGAGGATCGCACATGCAGAGCTCGCACAGTAAGTACAGGATTTTGTAAAAAAAAATAAAATAAAATGCACCCAGTTAATATTATTATAAAACTCCTGCATCATTAGACCTGGCAAGAATTGTAAGGCATAAAAAGTTATCGATAAGTAATGATTTCTTGGGCTTAAATAGATTTGAAACCGATTAGTGCTAGTTATTACAAAATACCATTTCTTTATGCCCTCTTATCAAGGCTTGGTTGAGATCCGCACCGTCGACACGGGCTGTGTGGTTATAAAAGGTGTCGCAAGCTCACAGTTTCTCTGTATGGAAGCCAACGGCAAGCTGTACGGCTCGGTAAGTCATCCATACTTATATTTATTTCCAATTAGGTGGTTTGACTCAGGTTTTCTTCCCTGTGGGCATGCAGACTAGCCAAATAGAAAAAAAAAAAAATCATCCAACGTGAACATACTGGCAACACACATACTGGAAATACTAATTATTTATTTAGGATTACAACCAATGTGATCTTGCTTCGGATGTTTTTCGAGTTCATCAACATTTACTTTTCAAAAGTTCATTCCTCCTCCCTGCATCATTGTGTAAATAAGTATGCTTAGATAGAATCAGTATCCATAGATATACAGACGTATGAATAAGGCTYTAATTAGGTTGTGGATAACGTGAAACAAAAGTATACACAAAAAAAATGTCTATTGGATTTTATTCAACCCCCAACAAACAATTTTGACATCATTAACTGCTTCAGATTGTTTGCGCGCTTTAAAAAATAATTTACACAAACATGTAGGTGTTAGTATAAAGTTTGCAAAACAGTTTAAATTTCTCAAAATGATATTACCGAATTGACAAAACATACTTTTCTGACGTCACTTTAGCGACCTTTGTCCTGTACTGGGTTTGCTAAAAGCTAAAACCTGAATGAAACAGTACAGGAAACTAACCTTGGCCCCTGCATGTGCACGATAAACAGACATCGAAGAACTTAACGTGAACACAGAACTGTTACAAAGTGAATTGCAGTTTATATCACGTGTCCCTTACCAAGTGTTTATTTGTTTTATTTATCCAAATAGTACATTTATATAAAGGAGGACTGCTCTTTTTTTGAGCATATGATGCCAGACGGATACAACATCTATGTCTCGGGCAAACATGGGACCCTTGTGAGCCTGGCTGGAGGAAAGAAYCGCCGTCAAAATGCTCTCGCACAGTTCCTGCCCCTGCTCAATACTCTGCCACAGGAGCCTACAGAGTACAACGTGAGAAAAGTGCATTCTCCAGTTGACCCAGAACAGGATCTTCACTTAGGCCTACAAGCAGACAGCATGGAATCCTTTGGGAGGATCTCCCAGATTGTCATTCAAAGCCCAAGTTTCAACAAAAGATGAGCAGAGTTTAAAGTTTCCAAAGATGTGACTCAGTTCAATCTCTTATGCAGAGGCAAGAGGCTGAACGGGACCAGCCTGGTCTAAAAGCAGAGCCTGGATGAACAGACAGCATTTACAGACTTGGGATAAGAGGAGGATAAGGTTTCCCCAAAAAATCATTCTTAACCTCTGGTTGCATGGGTGGATTACACAGAATATGCTTCAAAGTAGTATCTCACTACTACTTCAAATAGTAGGGCACTCCAAATGATATATGTTGAGGCTGAATGAAAAGTGCGAGCAGCTTGTTAGGTTATTTATTTCTGAAGATAACATTCACTGGTATGTCTAGTCCCTGTATCATGTAGTGCATTTTTTAAAATTTACTTTGTGTTTGTATATACATTTGAATGCTTATAGGCTGTATTTTATATTTGTTTTATTTATCATAGATTAAACCTTACGGACTACTTTTGTATGAATGTCTGGCTTTATTATGCAACTTAAATGATTCTTATTTGAAAAACATATTGTACATTTTGGTAAATTACTTAATTACTTCATTACTAAATCTAAAATCTTATACATTGTGTATGTATAATACTGTTTAAAAAAGTCTAAGACAAGTGCACTGTTAATGATTCATTTTGGACAAAAGATACCATAAATAAAAACAGCACATACAACTATGTATGAATGTATGAATTAATGATGAAATCTAAAGTCTTCCAACATTCAGTGTTATATTACTTTATTCATAATAAAATAAGCAGTACTGCATTATGAATCTATGCAGTTTATCAGTGGATTTATAAACAATTTCAAGTACTTTGAAAAGTGTTGCATAATTTATTAAAGAAAGAGATATGTAATTTGACACTAGGAGAATCTTTTTCTTTTATATTCTGTTATTAAATTTTTCAAACCATTTGCAGTAGTAATTTGGGTGACTGTCATTTTGTGATACAATACTGATGCCAGTATGACCTTTAAAGGCAAAAGTTTTTAGCTATGAAGCAGCACAATCACATGCACAGTACAGAATTTAATAATTATGTAATTATGTATTCTGGATTATATCTTACATCATGACTTGAGATATATTTATGCATATTGGGAATATAAGTAAAAAAACAAAAACATTTTTACATTGTTGATTCTTTCTTGGCATTAATAAAACAAACTACTCCAACCCACTCTCTTTGCATATCTCAGCAATTCATTACCTTAGTCAATAAAATCAATTGACATTTCTCTTTATTAACTAATTGTTTTTTTAAAACAAATATAAGTTTGTATTTATAGTTTTATTTTCTCATATCAAGCTTCATGGTCTTATTATATTATTTATTATAAATGTTTGTCTTTAGATAGAAAGTAAATTATTTACCAATGAAATACAAAGAGTACTGAAATAAATAAATATGTCCAGATATGTGCATAAAATTATTTCTCATTTCACACAAATAAGACATGATAAATGAATTTCCACATGCTAAGATTTYTGCAATTTATGAGGCATTTCTAAAATAAAAAATAGTTTCTATTACAGATCTTTACAAATKAATCTTTAGAAAATAAAATTATTTCTATGATATCCTTAAAACCATGGCTTATTAAAAACATTGATTTATGTCTTTCCTTTTATTTGTAATGACACACCAAGAAGCAAATCCCATTTTGAGGACACAAATAATCAAATCATCCAAATATGCTAAAGATTGTATGAAAATAGTGGACTCAGCAAAACAATTTATTATTACTGTGTTAGCTTAAGTAACATTCTACAATTGGTTTCTTTCAACAATAGCCAGAATAACATGGTTTAAATCCTTTATCTAAACTCTAGCAAGAACAGGTTGCCTTCAGAGAACTTAAAATGTTTAGATAATAATTCTAAATTTCATTATTAGCAGAATGTGTAAAATATCACATAAACCTGTTTCTTGCAATAGTGCCATAAAAAAGGTAATTAAAACATGCACCAGTTTTATTAATTATAATATGAAGACAGTATATGAATAATATACAAAGAATAAAATTAATTTAACTGTAGTTGTGGGTTATTTCATTCCTTCCTTACATTGATTCAGGATATGCCTTTACTTTTTCTTCTGACTATTTTTAAGACTGTCCAATTAACCTGACATGAAAAAAATAGTCAAAGCATTTTCCCATTTACCCCTTAGGTGCTTAGGTTTTTAGTAACATTTATAAACATTTAGTTTTTTGTTTATTATCAGACCAGGAAATAAATCTGTCACAACACACGCATATCACAGTAAGGAATTTAATAATTATGTAATTATGTATTCTGGATTATATCTTATATATGTATCGTAACTTGATATCTATCTATCTATCTATCTATCTATCTATCTATCTATCTATCTATCTATCTATCTATCTATTACAACTTACATAATAATGAGTTACACTGATCGATCTGAAAATTAATATTTAAATTAAACTGGGAAATATTCTACTGTATTTGATGGTGTTATGTCTCCATCTAGTGGCGATGTAGTCTAACTACCTTTGCATACTAAAATATATGGCTTTTAAACATTATTATAATTTCAAGAATGCTGGACAATGAATGAATGAATGAATGAATGAATGAATGAATGAACTTGATACTGTGGCATTATGCATGATAAGAATTAGTATATTAAATATTTTGGGAGTTAAAAAGCTTAATAAATATCATAAAAATAGTTACAGAATCTTTAACCTCTCATACTCTCTTATACCCTTAATTTTTAAAAAATAATTTATACATTTTATATATTTCTATTTTAATCGTATTTTATTATTAATAAAATTATTTATTAGTGCAATTTTATTCTATATCTATATTATATTATATCTTATCATTTATTTTTTGGGCACAATTATCATTTAAGCATTTAACTGCATATCATACTGTGTAGAGTTGTGTACGTGACAATTAAAAAAAAAGATTATATTGTTTTTGATGGAGTGTAACACTTAACTACTACTGCAATCCCATTGCTTAATACTTAATTTACAAGTTGCTTAAACCTTCATGATACACATTTTTGTCATTGTAAAAGTAATATAAAATCACACTAACTTATTTACAAGTATACAAACAAGACAAGTACATATGAAATGTCAAAAAGGATTGATTCTTTGGCGATAGAAATAAAGAGGTGAATCATAAGCTTTAAGATGATTATATTGCAAGTCAATTTGAATTTTCAGAGTTTATTTATATAACCTAGCTTAGTTTAAATAAAACTCATTAACTTTTAATAGACTTATTTACTGCACTAATTCATTCAGTGCTTTTATTGTACTAAAATTTAGCAAAACAAATTAGTGCTTATTACAGAAATTATATCAAAGAGCCCCTCACTTTCCCAAAACAAACAAATTTATTTATTTATTTATTTATAACAAGAGACATAAAATAACATGGTAACAACTGAAGTTAATATGGTACATTTTTTATTCACACAGTCAAATGAASAAATGTATTGTTAACTGATTAATAAAATATAAAATATTACATTTAWGCTTCTCATCTTTTTTTATTTGCGTTATATTTTATGAAGAAAAAGAAATAYCAGTATTAACTCCAAAATTTAAAAACAATCCTACAATATGCATGTACAAATATATGAAATACTACATCTCATTTTACTGTTTATTTWAKYTTTWATATTGACTTAATTCAGAACTTCTATTTAAATTTTAAACAGGGTAATAGGCCATTTATTCGCTCCAGTCCAGCAGGTGGCGATAATCATTAACTGTTGTAAGTCTGATCGACGTGGAAGGAGTATCTCAGGAAGTCAGTAGTTTGCGTAGTTATGTATGTAGTTTCTAATTAACATTTCAGCACAAATACTGATTTAATTTAGTACAATGGCGGGTTTTTTGCCTAACGTTACAGACGACTTGTTCGACTCAATTATAATGGCAGACGACAGGTAAAAACAAGCAATAATGCATTTTAGGTAACGAGTTAGCGAGCTAACGGTGTTTTGCTGCTCATTTGATTCTGTCACATTTTTTCTCGAAGCTTCTTCAAGACAATTTAATTAGTAGACTTTCGCTTTTATCATGACTTGCCTCATATTTTAGCCTAGCCAGTTGTGTAGTCAAATCAATCTACAAATAAGCGGTTAAAATCTCGATATGTTCGGGCGAAATATTTCTATAATTTACTGTTGAAGTTTAAAAGGTTATTTGATAAACCTGACCTGAATGAAACACCTGAATCAAATTAGCCCCTAACCATAGACTGAGATAAACACTCCCTACTTTACTGAAGTAATTTCCATGTGTCAGGAAAGGTGCATTATGATTTTCCTCTACCCTTATAATAAATACAATTAGTTTTCATTATGACCATAACCAAATATTTAAAATATTCTAATAAATCTTAATTTCGTGTAAGCCTTCATTCAAAACTGACTCACCGCTGTTTGTCATCAGTCTATCTAAATGATGTAGAAGATASCATTTTGATTTAGCTTATTATTCTTGAATTGGAGCCTGTCCCGAGTGTTCAGCAGGACCTTGCATGGGACACCGGTCCATCAGGGCAGCATGCACACCCACATTTACATGCTCTTTCACACCTGGAGCTATTGTAATATATTTTTGGAGATGAGAGGAAACCCAGATGGTATTTGCAAATTCTGAAGAGCTTTGAGCTCAGCACTGAACTAGTATCTCTGCAATTTTGAGGTGGCAGCGCTACACACTGCACCACCAAGCTGCACTACTAATTAATAAATTAGTAATTATTGTATAATGGAAAGCTTGCACAAACCTTAATCTTTTTTGCGACATCAGTAAGAATCTGTGTTTATGACTCTGATAATGTTTCAATTATATTACCAGATTCCATGTAGATGGATACTCTAAAGGATTTGAAGAAGGAACGCAACAGGGATTGTTGGAGGGCAGAAACCATGGCATGCTTCATGGTGCCAAATTTTCAGCTGAGGTACGCATCATTACACCACACACCACAACACATAACTAGAACTTTTCCATATTATATAACCTATCTTTGTTTAAATAAAACTCATTAACTTTTAATAGACTCATTTACTGCACTAATTCATTCAGTGCTTTTATTGTACTAAAATTTAGCAAAAAAAAAAAAAACCAGAGTGCTTATTACAGAAATTATGTCAAAGAGCCCCTCACTTTCCCAAAACAAACAAATAAATGTATTTATTTATTTATTTATAACAGTTCATCCTGAGAAATAAAATAACATGGTAACAACTGAAGCTAATATGGTAGATTATTTATTCACACAGTCAAATGAACAAATGTATTGCTAACTGAATAATAAAATATAAAATGGAAATGGAATTTTCACCATTTACTTGACCTGATGTTTGTCATTTTAGGTTTCTTTTTATCATGGCTTTGCACTCACATGGAAATGTCTCTTACAAAACAATGAAGATGTTAAAGCAAGGTAGGCCATTTGGGATTTACAAGGAATTTTCTTCACCTTCATTAGGACCGAGCCACATTTTTGTGTGTGTTTGTTACTTGCGGAATACGAACGTTCCAAGTTCCAAGATTGTTTTCCCAGGAAGCGACTGAAAGCTGTAGAGGCATTGGATGCGATGATCCGGACGTTTCCGTATGAAGACCCTGAGTATGAGAACCTCCAGGAACACATGGAACGAGTGAGGGCCAAATTTAGACAGGTAGAGCTTTCCTTTCTTCTTTCTTTATTTATGATGTWAAAGGGTGGACAAATCACCTGGGTGTGTTGGAAAAGCAGATCATATTTCTGCATTGTTTTTGCATATACAGGGTGAAAATGTAAAGATAAAAACATTTTGATGGCAATTTTCATGGCTGATACCAATTTCTTAGGTGTGACATGCTATACTGATTTTGGCCAATTGTGAAATTATGAAAATGTTATACTAATATATAGTCCATGTTTTAATACATACATATACTTGGATTTTCATTACAATCATTTTTTCTTTCTGTATGTTGTCAATTATATATTTTTTTCAAATTATTATAATTGACAAAACAGAAAGAAAATAATATTGTAATGATAATCCAATTATTTGTATGTAATAAAACATGGACTATTAAATAACTTCTTAAAAAAAAATGCACAAGGTTACAGGACCAAGAAAAAAAGTCAACATGCATGTACTTCCTCTGAAACACAAACTTTACACATCCTGCTCGGTTAAGGGCAGAAATATAGCACAGAATGTGATTATCGATTGGCACATAATCGGTTATATCTGAGCCTGAACGGCTACTTGTTACTTGAGGAAATGTTCACTTAAGAAGACCCACTAATTGACGCCGTTATATCATTTTCAATTAGTTCAGCCTTTTTTATACACAATTTATAAACTGCATTTTATATACAAGTTATAAATTTTTGCCTGAGAGTCACAGATGCTCTGATAAGTTTCTCTAGATCATGTGCTTTTTTCCCCTCTGTTTCATGTCACTTTTTTCTCTAAAAAGTTTTACTTCTAATTCTCATCTTTCATCATTTTGCTCCAGATTTTGGCTTTGTTAAATAGTATATTTATATTCAATGTTGCTTTTCTAAATGTAGTGGAATATTTCTTTTGATTTGTGTTATGCAAACATTTACACACATCTCAACCTTTGTGGAATCAGTGACTCAGCAAAAATACAGCACAGAGACTGTTCATATATATTGTAGCACTCGTATTATTGCAACACACTCACCAAAGAAAAATGTCTGAAACTAGTCAGACTAAAAATGAATTTGTGTGAACCAGGACAGCTTAAATCTTTAGAGACTTTTTCTAAAAACAACATATTGTATCACCAGAGAAATCATCAGGCTAGTAGAATCAGTCTATGACTAATTAAAGTAAGTACTCTCAGGGATTCAGGTTTTCCATTTTTCATGGTCGGTACATAATTCAGTCTATTCATGAGTTTGAGTTAAATTGTGTTTTTTGCCTAGGTAATGGAATATTTCATATCCTACTAACATTATATGAACTGGAACAGTATAGAATATTTCCACAATTAAAACATTTCTCCATGGCATAGGTGTGTTCTTTACTCAACGTATCTGCAGACTTTCGTGAGTATGTGTCTGGATCAGAAGGAATGTCATTCTGAACCTCTACAGAGGCAAACTCTACTCTGAGGTGTCCTCCTGCGATGTGGATCTTCAGCTCACAGCAAGCCGAAAAGAGAAGCGACGGTGCACATGGTGCAGTCATGCTATATATGCAGAATCTAGGTTTGTGAAGTGAAGTGTGGGGATGTTTTTGGTAAATTCATGCTGTGGCTTTAAAGGTCAGCGCTTCTCAGTCATCTTATACGGTAAACATACCAGGAAATGAGTCAGAAGATGACTCTTAGGATCTAGAATGAGTAATTTTAAGAAGGTGAGCATGAGCATCCGTGATCAGTTACTGGTTGACTTTGGCTTTCTGCATGAATTTTCTGACCATCGTGAGAGATAGAGAGAGAGAGAGAGAGAGAGAGAGAGAGAGAGAAAACACCATCTGGTGGTGAAGTTGGGAAAAGACACAGCTGACATCTGATGGATGCATGTCTCCATCTAGTGGAGAAAATCAAAACCAAAATCAAATTTCTCTTGCTTGCTGAATCGGTCTCTTAATATACAAAATTTCATTCAATGTATATATTTAATATAATTACACAGAAATGTCTGTAACCATTTGAAGTGTCTTACTGTCATTATTTATTAACAGACAAATAAAAACAATATCTAGATACACTCACAGGTGGTATATCTAAAAATGAATATAAGRTAAGAATGTCTGTTTTTAAATGTGTCACTACATTAAGCAAGAAGCTTCATAATATTATAATGTAATAATTAYTTAAGAAAGGAATAAAATACAAGGATGTGTTTTTATGAGGAAATTGTTATTGTTGGCTTGGTAATGATATGAACATGCAAGTGTTTTATTCCAGCTAACCATCAATTTGATAACACAATATTGTATTTATTGCAATATTATTTATAATGTCTTATACATTTTTTTCATTTATTGACTCCTTTAAAGTCCTGGAATGCTCATGAAACAAATAAGCTCCTGGTGTCGATTAGATTGTGAACCTCTCTAATCAACAAAAATGAATGAATAAATAATTATATAGGTTTTTACAGAAAAAAGCTAAATCAGCAACCCCTAAAAATCTGTCTATCTATAAACGAAAAAATTGGTTACTGCTTTATTTCTCACTTTGACACTAACACTTGAGACTCCTTCCAAAAATACTAAATAATMATTTCTTCACAGACACCATTACAAGACATCCTTTGTGCATCACCCGAACCAGTTTTCGAGTGCTCGTTGAGGTTTTGCAATGAAAGACTGAACCGTGTATGCTCAGGAATTATTCATTTTTTTTTCTCTGAGAAATTGCCTTCTCTTTTCGTCCTTTGTTAAACAACTCTGGCGTAAAAGCTTCAAAGGTGCCTTGGATTTCAGTAGAAGTGCCGCCACACTGGATCATTAGTTACCTCCTTCCCCCCAGAGAACGAGTGTGATTTTTATCATGCGAATGCTTACACCTGCTCTTGGCCCAAATCCCGGTTACCTTTTGTTAGTTTTGGTTAACCAACCCCGGGCCCCATGAAATTCCTCCGCTGGGTCTCTCAATGCCATTTCGCGGGTGGTCAGCAAAAGTCTGCTGACAGATAGCGTTCGGCTGCAACAATGCCATGCTGGGGCCAGCGCAAGAGGGCAGGGGCTGGGCAATGCACTGCCGTTTTTGTTTTGTTTTGTTTTGTTCTACTCTGCTGGCGCTTTGAGATGGAGGTGCAGCTCTGAATTCAGCCGGGTTGGCAGAGAATGAGAGGGTGGTGCTGGAAGTGGCAGCTGGTCTGCGCTCTGTGCAGCAGCAGGTGAACACGGGGCCCGATGGCGGCACCTTCAGAGCAATGACAGATAAAACCACACTCTTCCCTAAAGGCCTCCAATCACAACACGGCAACGCTTGCTCCAGTGTGACCTACCTTTGTGTGTGGAATATAGAGATTTATGTGATGGCAGTCTGTTTACAGATGTTCTTTAAGAATCCAGAGGTATTGAGGTACAGTGTGTCGGTGGTTATTTCATAGAAATTAAGTTGTTTTATTCTGCAATATCAGATGCTTGTTTATACACTTAAAGCTGGCCATTTTCATAAGGATAGTCAGATTAATGATTAYGTATGGATCTGTACTAGAAGTTTCTGTGTGTCTGACTCATTGCAAATGCAGCACAGTAGAACATGGGGATGGGGAGGGGGGCTGGTGAACGAAGGCTAAAAGAAAGCTTGAGGAGCGATGTTTCTTTGGTTTCTTTCAGCTGGCCGAGCAGAGTGGCTGGGGCCAGCGAGAGGGAGCAAGGCCGAGCAAATGAAGAAGGACGCTGGAAGGTTTCAGAAAATGTTCAGGAATTTCAGGAGCAGGTGGCGAGTGGTGACATGAAAGGAGGACGTGACAAATGCAACCGGCGGGCACTCCAGAAAAAAAGGCCCCTGGCTGAATGGTGGCATAGTATCTCCTTTTTTTTCCCTCCTCGGTGCCTCATACCCCCCACCCTCACACGCGCACACACATAGACAAGCGCATATGCTCCAATCTCAGCAATAAGCCACTCGTTGCCTGCGTACTTCATGATGTGGGTGATAAAATGTGCATTTCTTATTCACAGCACATCAAGAAAGGTCCTGTCACTTAATTCGGCAGGTGTGTGAAGTTGGTCCATTTTTTTCAGCTTTCAATAGTTTCTTATTAACATATAGTTAAAGAATAACTTGACCCTTAAATACATTTTATATGCTTATATTGAAATATTTGGGAGTTTTCATTGTTTGCTCCTAACAACAAAAGAGCAGCGTCGCCTTTTCTCACTTTTTCCCAGCTACATTTAATGTTGTATAAATGGGAAATTTAACATAAAAGTGATGGAGATGTTTGTGCAGATGCTGGGCACAGTGTTTCAGAATGCAATGTAGTTTAATTACAGTTGAAAGTGACAGCAGGGGTTTTGTTTGGCCATTTAGAAGTCGAGGGGCATTGGTAGCTCAGCGGGTTAAAGTTCTGGGTTACTGCTCACAAGGTCAGCAGTTCAAACCCGACCTCTACGAAGATGCCTTTGTYGGGCTGTTGTTTTCTCCAGGGGTGCTGTATCATGGCTTACCCTGTGCTCTGACCCCACCCACATAGCAGAAGACTTCACAACTGGCAGAGGATCCGGATCAGCATTGTTTACTGTCTGGGCAGGTTCTTAACAACCTGGGGTATACAAATAAATACATTTAATATGCTGTAATGTGTATGTGAGAAATAAAGGCTTCTTATATTATTACTAATAATAATTACTATAACAACATTAGAAGAATCTGCCCATTTCTTTCTTCACTGCCTACTCAGGTGCTAGTTCAGTCCCTTGTGGAARTAACTTTCCACAAGGAGCTGAACAATCACCTCACTCCTACAGTAATCCAGTCCCTTATGGAAATAACTCCTGTTTTTTTCACAAGGGACTGGACTACTGCAACTCACTCCTAGCAGGTTTGCCTCTGTCCACGATTCATCCTCTGCGACTGACCCAGAATGCAGCAGCACGTCTCGTTTTCAACCTTCCCAAGTTCTCCCACATCACCCCACTCCTCCGCTCCCTGCACTGGCTTCTTGTAGCTGCCCGCATCAAATTCAAAACCCTGATGCTTGCCTACAAAGCTAAAAATGGCCCAGCACCCACTTACCTCTCTGCTCTAATCACACCACGCACTGCACCACGTTCCCTCTGATATGCCAGCACTGCTTGCTTCGTCCCACCATCTCTCAAGGATCGAGGACGACATTCATCCAGACTCTTTTCTGTTCTGGCACTTAGGTGGTGGTACGAACTTCTAGATGTCTGTATACTTGGACTAAGCCAAACCAAGAAAAAAAAAAAATTTGTTTTAAGATTTTGGAGACCATCAGTGGCTCTCCAAGCAGACTCCTGAATCTGGAACGATTGTGTTCTCACTGATAAAAATGAACTAGACTTTGTGGTTCAGTGTACTGAGAAACGATCCTGAGGCTGTAATGTGTAAGCCACAGAAGTCTTTTATTGGTTGACAAAAATTTCTTCCTMAGTCTAGCAGAATCAGTTTTTAACACTCTGGATGAGGTAGGTGTACTGTTGTCAGAGTTTCCAATTAAGAGATGTCAGTGTAAATACAGAGGGTCTGCCTTAAGATTCAAACCACTGGTAATAAAAACAGATTAGACATTGCTAGAAAATCTTTCTCCAAAAAAAGGTGCCTGTTCAATGTAGATGCAAGATAAACTTTTATCACTATGAGGGTATGGAGAAGGAAATGAAGGGCTCATGTTCAAAGCTTAACGCATCATGTGTAAAATAGACGGAGGCAGTGTTATGTCATGGTTATGTACGGCAAAAGTTGGAAGTATGGAAGTGGGTCACTAATTAATAATATGACTGCTGATAGAAGCAACAGGATGAACTTTAAAGTGTACTGTACTCAGAGTATGTCAAATGTTGCAGTACTGATAATATAGTGCTTCACACTACAGATGAATAATGAAGAATTTAAAAGGCTATGTAAGACAAAGGCTAGGTCTTAAAACAAAGAAACTGAATGTTCATTAAGGACCTTAACCCAACTGAGCAGGCTTTTCACTTACTGAAATCTAAACTGAAGGCTGAAAGCCCGACAAACATGCAGGAACTGAATGCGGTGTTTAAAGCTTTTGAATTAAATGTGAAAGCCTACACATTAATCACTTCTTGATTGCTTCATTTCAAATTCTTTGTGGTGGTGTAGAGGCGAAAATACAAAAATCTAAACGTTATCCAAATGCATATGGACTGGATTATAGTGGTCAAATTATGTTTTGTTTACTGTTGATATCGTTAGTCTCCATATTGATACGTTGTCACATGCTGAACATGGGGTTGAGGAGACCTTTCTGACTTTTTGACTGGCATTGAAGGTAACATAGAAAACTGTTAACAGACATGAAAATAGTATATATTATTATATTTTAAGTACATCATATGTTAACCTGCAAGGATTTTTCCTGTGAACACATTTGCCAATTGCAGGTGAAACTACTTGCTCTATATACCTTGTCATATATTTTTAAAATCTAACCTATAAATAACTGACCATTACACAATGCACTATGAAATCATTCGCACTGTTGTATTGTATTATTAGGAAGTGCACAGTGGGAGATTAAACTCTTTATTTATTATGTCATAACTCACTATGGAGCAGATTTGGCACAGGTAAAGAAACGTTCTTAAAACCACCATAGGAAATCCTGCTCCATAAAATTCTCCAACAAATTTGACATTTCAATCCAAGTCCATGGAAACCACTAATCATACTCCGTCTATTGTTTGCTCTTTGGAATAGGTCTCAGATGGATCAGAGCAGAGCTGCTCAAAAATCACATGGGATCTTTTTTTTGGCATCTCAGCACAGGTAAACCACATCAACTGAAGATGGATGCTTTGTTGTGACGGCTCAGGTTGAAGTTAAATTTGCAGGCGCCAGGCTGGAAGCTGCACAATCGCTCGTGCTCGTGCTGTGGAAGTCACACGTTCGGACTAGCCTTTCGCTACGCCTTTGCTAGAGTGTGGGAAGAAATTTTGCTCCCTCCTGTGAAAACCGAAAACACAAGGATGCCAAGTGCCAAACACACAGCATTATCACAGATCTTAGTCGGTGAGGTGAGTGTGTGAAATAGTCAGAGTTGTTCTCCTCTGATTAGTTTTCCTGTAAATCTAAACAAAGTCTGTATGACCGACTGCACAAATATCTCAGCACCTCTCCATTAACTTGTTAGCAGCTAGAATGGTCTGTGCGCATGGAGTTTGTGGTTGGTGGGTTTCCTCCAGGTACTCCGAAGACATTCAGTTTAGGCTAATTGATGTTTCGCAATTGTCCATAATAGGTGAATGAGTGTGTGGGTGTGTGTATGTGTGTGTGTGCCATGTGATGTATTGGCACCCCGTCCAAGGTGTACAGCGCCTCGTGCCCTAAGTCTCCCGGTTAGGCTCCAGGTCCTCCGTATATCCCATCATATATCATAATTGTTCTTTCGGGTGCTCCCATCAATCAGCTGACACAATGAAATATTCAATCCGCAACTTGGCGTGGGTTTTACACCATGCATCTTTCATGATGCAACCCTCCCATTCCATCCAGGCTTGGGACTGGCACTAAAGATGGAAATATACTTGCTTTTATCTACGCGTATACATATGATGAGCTTATCCTTTGTTTGTTTGATGTGTAGCCTGTGCATGTCTTTAGAAGTGAATGAAAGATGACCTCAAAGGGGCAATGTAGTCAGCAGGTTGGGTAAAAATGGTGGGAAATTTTGACTAGTGTGACTAGGTTCTTAGTTACCCCCACCTGTATGATGTATCTGTACTGCAGCACAGTGAGAAATATGCATGTCAACACAGTTGGTGGGAAATAAGTACTTTCTTAAATGTCAACATGGAATCTAAGCTCCTCAAGTTTACTTCATGCAAAAATGTCTGACTGGATTCCCCATGTGCCCCCTGCTGGAATCCTGCAGTAACACGCATAGTATATAAGCAAATATGTGAGCAAATACACTCACAATGTTTTCAGTTGTGTACAAGAACACATGGTTTAATAGCAAGAATCTCACTGCGATCAGTGGCTGGGTTTGGGCATTGTATGGGAATTAAACCTTAGCCTTCTGTATAGCAGGCAAGAAGCCTATCACTGAGCGACCAATGCACTGTGGACTGGTCATAAATCCTGATATAAAATAATTGGCTAAACTTCAGTTTATCATTTTATTGCCTTGCACCCATAACAAAAAACCTTTTAATTGTTTTCTTTTTTTTATGTTTATGGTTTTATTTGTAACCCTTTTCCGACAGAGAAATACTCAAGTGTAAGTTACGTAAAACTTTCACCTGAAGATCCCATAAATTTTACTAGCTCAAAGACATATAAAATATTTATTCCACAGCGTTGTTGACTTTAATTGGTCAGGAGTTTGTTTAACATTTATGAGGTAAACTATGTTTTTTTGACACAGTAGCCTTCGCAGTTTCTTGGGTAACATGGCAAGCTGTGTTTTTTTATTATCATCAACAGAGAGAGAGAAAAAAAGAGTCTGGTAATAGAGTGAACAAACCTTTATCACGACTTTAATTTAAAAGTACTTGGCAGGAACTCCGTTCATATGACGTTCTTTAACATTAAACATTATTCGTATTGGTTAAAAGTAAATTTGCTGCAGTATTAAAGGAATTCACTTTCACACCATCTCACTGTTGATTATTTTGCCAATAACTGCACCCCCTCCCCAAACCTAAACAAGCATTAAAAGCAATTCCTAATTCCAAAGAGGAAATCAGACAAGGTGCGACAATCGGTTTTGAAGCTCAACTTTAATTCTAGCTAACATAATGTCTAGAATGGGTCAGCAAGAAAAAGATTGTGCATTTTGGACCAGCAAAGAAAGAAAGAAAACACATGAAGTGACATTTTATTTCTGGGTCATCACCACATCTACGAGAGTGTTTATTGATTAACACCATTCGAGACTAAAAAAGAAATCTAACAAAGAGCAAGTGCTCTCATTTACAATACACAAAACCAAGCTTTTTGGGGTTTGGGGAAAAGAGAACGCAATGACTTCTCTGTCATTGTCTGAGTCACTGTGTCTCCTTACACATTCAAAAGAAAACATGGGTGAAAACCTCCACACCAGTTTGTCTTTTATTTGACATTTTTTTTGTTTAAAAACCTATATGTCTTTCCTGGTGAAATATGCAGCTGATTAGACTTTTTTTTGTCTTGAGGTAACAAACATTCCTGATACTATACAGAGGATGTGCGGTCTTGTCCCCCTGGGTCCTGGGTTAGCCAGCAGCTCACCCTATAACTCCAAGCTGTACCTCTTTATATAGAAGTACTATCTCCAGTCATGATGAAGAACACTTAGCAGCACCATGTCTATGGCTAAAATGGAAAAGGATTAGGAAAGGGGGATCAWGGGATAATTCCTGATGTTTAAATTAAAAGCATTTTCCCAAATTTGTAAATGTCCCATGAATGCAATATGACAAAGGAAAGAACTACTGCTGGTTGTTGCATCTACATGCCGTTTATTGTGATATTGACACATGTGATGTTAACATGCCAAGCTTCCTGTGTTCAAAGCAACATATTTAGCTTCTGACATGGGAGCCATGTTAAATTACTACAATACTATGGCTTTGTAAAATTCACAAATTCATATCTGCTTTCAATTTGAACAAAAGCTTCATAAATACATTTAGATCAGGCCATAAGGGGCCTAAAGATGGGGGCATAAAGTCTCTTTTAATGAAACAGTTAAAAACTCAAACGAGTTATATAATCACGCTGTTTATGGCACCAATTTCATTTAATGTGCTCTCTCTCTCTCTACCTCTCTCTCTTTTATTTATGCCTTTATTTATTTGCTCATATCAGGACCCAGAAGGAGAATGTAATGTGTAAATTACACTGAATAACAAAGTAAAACAAAAGACAGAACTGAGGAAAAAAATAATTATTACTAAATCATGACTGGTTGAGGTATTGTGGGTAAAACAGGAACATTTGTCTATTTTTTCATTTTTTTCCTCTTTTTGGAATAGCGCAGAAATCACATTAATAAAAACTGATCACATAAAAACTACCAAAAGAAACAGATGTCAATATCATAATTTTCTATGAGAAAATTAAAAACCTATGGCAGTATATTGACATTATACATAGACAAAACCAAAAATAGCAGCAAAACAAGACAAGAGAACAAAGCATGTCTTCCTTTTTTTTCTTTTTTTTTTTCTTCTTTTTTTTTTTTCATTCAAAGTTTCATACTTGCCGGAAATCCCACCATAGCAGCTAAATATGAGGAGTGTGTGCTCCCATGTTCTCTTCCTTTCTCATTGTACAAACACCTTAGTTTAATTCTGCAGTTACTTTCTGATGTCCAGGCGTCAACTCTTAACGTCTCACTCTGCCACCTCTTAACATCCATCTTCGTCCCTGTTGAGTTGAGAGGGGACATTAAATCTTGGGGTTTGTGCAAAAATCTTCTAGAGGCCACAGCACTTTAGATTCTCTTGTAATTCTGTGTTTTTTCTTTTCTTTTCTCATCCAGCTCAGAACAACTACGGCGCTTCTGTGATCGTCCAAAAAAAAATATTAAAAAAATTAAAATAAAAAATTCACACAAGGTAGCAAACAGTCGTGCATTGAGCACACTTCAAAACTCTGGCATCCTGTGGTCGCGTTCCATACTGGCCTTAAATGAGGGGGAATAGATAGAACAAAATAAATAGTTCTCAATCTTTGTTATAGCTATTTTTTAACTTTAGTGTTTAAAAAGCATCAATGCGCCTGGAGCTGAATGGTGGCAGGCTTGTGTGGGTCACTCTCATTGAGATTGCTCCTCAATGTCCTCCAGCGTCCAGCTCAACTAGGAGGATAGTGACGGTTGCTGTAATGCTCCTCTCCTATTCTGAGAATCCATTTCTTTTCCAACTCTCCATTTCTCTCTAACCTATAACACCATAAAGAGACCTGCTCCGTGCTGCAGACAGGAAATAAACCTGTCCTCAAATCCTACTCCATTCCATGTTTTTTTTTTTTTTTTTTAGTTTTGTTTTACAAATGTGGATTTTTTTTCCATAAGTCAGTCTTACAAGACAGACTAAAAGTGCTTTTTTAAAAAAAAAAAAATGGAATGGTATTAGATTAAAATACATAAATCTAAACAGAAAGTAGACTGTGGATTGCACTGCAAATGTAACATAGGAAGCGGGTTGGAGAGAAGCTTATTGTGTCACAACCAGTGATGGCATTGGCAGTGAGGACAATCAAAACGAAGAAAAAAAAAAGGAAAAATGGAAATGGTTCTGTCTGGTGTTCAGTTAAAGCCTTAGCTTTGGCAATCCACAGGCCTCTAAATCATAACATAGAATAACACATGCTTAATAAAATATACTAGGGTTACACAAGCCATTTTGAAGGAAAAAGAAACATGTTAGGGATTTTAAAAGTCTAGACAATAGAATAAAGTGACTAAACGCATAAGCAAGCTGGGATACATACACATGCCTAGACTGCAAAAAAAAAAAAAAAAGGTTGGGGTGACTGTTAGCATGTGTGACATTATACTAGCTAAAAGAAAGAGGTAAAATAAACAAAAATAATGCCTCTTCTCTTTCAAATAATGGTTATTGATGCGCTTGAAATAAAATTACCAAACTATTTGCTTGTCTTTACATTAGACAAGTATCAACTACATAAATAATATATGCAGCTGTTGCAATTGAAAAAAATCCTAGATTAACTATACATTTTTGTCTTTTTTGACTCAAGTTATGTGAAGAGGGTTCGATAAAAGAGAGAAATAAGCAATGTTGAAGGGATGACAGGGGTTTTATCCTTCCCTTGTCCTCTTCTGGTGGTCGTGGCCAGCAACAGCCCAGTCGTGAAGGACACTGGGGGTTCCACTGAGGGGTCAACAGCGAGGGCAGTCTGAGGGGCTGATTACGATTGGTTGAGGTGTTTGTGTGGGATCTGGTGGTGCAGGGGCTTTGTGCCCTCTAGTCCCATGAAGCCTCTGGTCAAAGCCCATTACCCCAATGAAAAAAATAAGACTCTAGACGAAGGCCGGCACTCTCAGATGTTAATGTCTCTGACATCTGTAGGAGTGCACGAAAGATCTGCGTCCTCCTCCACGCGTTTGCTTTCTGTGGAGATGCTTTGCTGCTGCGCCTGCCTCAGACTGGACTCCAGCAGAGATTCAATCTGCTCTTGGCACGATCGAAGACAGTCCTGTGGAAGTAACCAGAACATTTAGTATCAGTTTGAAACTTAAGACAAAAGACAAAGACAAATAATTTGGAAGAGAAACAAACAAACAAAAAAAAACAGTGAGGTGTGAGACTTACTGGGTCACTCCTGATAACTTGAGACAGATAGTTGGTAAGGTTTTGGGAGGATAAGGAAACGTCTGCACTCTTCAAGTAGAGTCCCTGCACTGCTGCAACAACACTTCCAGCTGCGATCATCGAGGGAGGGCTTGCAATGAAGTTGACATCTGCAGATCACAGAAATTGTGCCATTTTGTTAGGAGTTGACCATGCTGAGCATCTGATTCAAACATGGGATAAGAATCAAATAGGAACAGGGTAAACCTCCTGAAACTAGCCATCTAAAAGAGGAAATCTGCAGATGGGGGAGGTTTCTAGGAGGGCTCATTATGGAGCATAGCATGACTAAATCAAAATGAAGCCAGTTGTGGCAGGGCAGGGGACAGGCTGTGACATTTTGGGGTGACACCAGACTGTGACTCCAGGCATTTGGGGGGTTTTGGGAAGTGGAAAACATTGCTGTAGGTCCTAGACTAGTACTCCCACCACTATTCTAACTCTGTTACCACTAAACAGAAACTAAACAAAGTAAAACAAAGCCATTACCACATGCATACAAAAATATCTTAAGTGCAACACACCCAGAGCATATAGACTTTTATATCCCCGTGCCCAAAAAATGACTTCCTTCTACATAAAGTGGCTGAAATGTGAGTGCTTGCTCAGTGGTAACTTGTCTTCCCACACTGCCTGCATGAGAGGGAAGACATTATAAATCAAAGTAGGGACTTTTCCCCTCTCTCTCCCTCTCTCTCACTCACTCACTCACTCACTATGGGTTCTGCCCACACATGGAGAGTGCAGCAGTGCAACACAACGGCCCCTCTCATAGGTAGCAGTCTACCATTGCTAGCCCAGCGACGAGAGGGCAACTGTTAAGACAAATTGAACATAAAGGCACGGGAGCCATCACCGAAATCTATTCATGACCATGGCTAGCCCCCTTCCTCACTACCCACCCTAGCACAATCTTCCTGGCTGCTATCCCAGGCCACTTCCCAAAAGAAATTGAGGTCATAAACATAAAAGGGGTGTGAGCTGCAGTGATACCCACCATGTCAAAAGAAGGACAAAGAAAGAATGAAAGGGCTACAGCAGAGAGATTCCTTCCTGAGACACTAAAGGCTACTTCAGACAGACGATAAACTGACCATGAGCTGAATGCAATAGGTTGCATAACAATAGAGACTGATGGGGTTCCACATGTCACAAACCAAAAATAAGATCTTCTCGGGGAAGAGTTACACCCATACACAAAAAGCAGATGCATGTTCCACTCGCTTAAAGGACAGAACTCAGCTCTACAGCATGTTGTATATCTCATGCATTTCACAGAGAAGCACCAGATAGCTTCTTCTTTTTTTTTGTCAAATGTTCACAGACTGTGCATTAGCAGGCTTCTGCTGGGAAGCTCTTGGGCCTCTGCAGAGGCATGGTGCAGACACAGCAATCACCACAAAAGGAAACAGACTTCCTCTCACTCGCAGACGCTCACGTCAGTTTATAATACCTCCGCACGAGGAATTAGGGCAATTCTTTCCACCCCAATAAAAAACACGTTCTGATTGCAAATTGAAAAAGGAAAACAGAACGAAAGTCTCTAAACACTTCCTTTAGGTTCTTGCAAGCATTTCGCAACAAAGAACAATCTTGCATGTCACTTGAAAACACTGATCAAAACCAAGTATAAAGGTGCATACCTGTTGCACAGAGAGCCACAAACGTCTGTGCGTGTTTGCGCAGGATCTGCTTGGTGCTCTGATGAATGGGCAGTTTGGTGAGAAAATGTTCAATGAAGTCATGTGGTGTCACTGAGGCTAGATCCCACTTCAGCTTATTCAGTACAAGTAGTTCCATTTGCTGTAAACACATTAAAGCACACAGATTGATATAAAGGGCCTTAAAAGTTTTTTAAAGAAGTGTTAGTTTTTCCATAGAACTTGCTATCATTTGACCTCTAGGTGGCGTCCAACCTTAAATGCGTTTATCTGCTTCTGACTCAAGCTACTCAATTTCAGGCCAATTACAAACTACCTGGATTTAATGCTTGTTTTGGAGACAGTTTCAAAGATAAATGTTGTGCAGCAAAATAAAAAATGACTCATGTCTGCTTGCATTGCATAACGTGTTCTTCTTGCAAACACGATCTGCATAACATTACCAAACTGTTAGACGACTAGGATTACCTAATTAACAAGACATTAACAGGTAATTACCAATAGTTCACACGGGCGGATGGAGTTGTCCGTGTATATGCAAAGCTTCTCAGCTGTTAGTGGCACGGTTTCCTTCATTTTGGAGGCCAAAAACATGCAGGCGGCTCCCAGCAGCTGCAGTCGCGTCTTTTTAGTCTGATCGACAGACAGAAACCTGTCCAAGTAGTTCATGGCCAAAGGGAAAACCTCTTCTTCACATTTCTGTTCTTCGCACACCTGGTTAAAAAAAGTATATGTGAATATAAGACTTGAAGCATAAACAAAGAACAGACAAGCTAAAGAAACAAGACAAGCTAAAGAAACAAGCAAACAAGCTATATCAAAAACAATGAAAAAACATAAATATATCAATGCATTTGGCCTAATTTTGAAAAGAAAACAACAACAACAACAAAACATTTCTTGCAATATTTAGATTTGAAGCAGCCTATGCATGTTAAAGAAAACGCATTCAAATGATGCTTATTAATGAAATTATAATGCAAAGCATTTATTCAGTCGATTGATCTGTTCATAAGGCTTTAAACTGACAGGGCATAAGTTGAAGTTAGCAGTAGATGCTAGTGGTCGTTGCTTCCTAATACACAAAGGTGGCGTCCGGCGCCAGGCTCGCGAACGCAATTTTCTAGTTCGTCATCTTTTCAAAAAATATAAAAAAATATAATAAAATTSTTTCGGCGCTTGCAACTTACATTGAAATGTTCAGCCACGTATATTCTATCGGCCACAACTCAAACATGTTGAATTTGACAACGAAAAGCGAGTGAAATTAATTTAATTTCAGAGGGTGTCCGCGATGATGCCGAGCGTGCCGCATTTACACTCCGCACACATTTGAAAAATTAATATAAATTATTCTGGCGGACAAAATCGCATATAAAGCACATGTAAATCCGAGATAACCGATGAGGATCATAATCCGAATATTTATTTCAAGGTTTTGTCGTCGGAAACGAAGTAAATATCTTATTTATACTCCGACCTTCAGGGACGTCGTGCATGAGGCATGGCGAAATGAAACAAAACTTTTAACGCGTAAATACAAAGTCTCATTTCAGGAACAGGCACCATCTTATACGTATGACTTATAGATCTCAGGATAAACTACAACATGTGAGAAATGTCAATGTTTGGGCGTTTTCTGCATTTTTAAGATATTAAAACAACTTCTCCACACGACAGCAAAGATGGCGCATAATAGGCTACTGGCACGAGTGGGATTGCATACGTGTACATTGATATTAAATTGAAATAAATTCGAGTAAAATGCATTTCACCCAACTTCGGGTTCAAACGAAACGAACCAAGCAAAGTGGAAAGAATTCTACACAATTCCGCGGTGATGTTTAAGAGGAAGCGACAATGTATCCCTTGAAGTCTGCGGAATATGACTTTCTTAAAGCCGATAAAAAGAAGAAGAAGAAAAAAAACATGTCATTCGGCAATGTTTCCAGCGTTTAAATGGTAAAAGAGAAAGATGATTAGGAGTAGGAAGAGAGATTGAAAAATATCCCTGTCACTAATGGGCCTGCATTAGGAGATCGGGTCCAAAGAGCATGAGGGACAATCATCTTGAGACAAAGTTGTGTAATGTTAACAAACGTCGGGTTATATACAAACCTCTAGCATCCATGTGGAGACGATTTTCCTCATTCTGGGTACAATTTCTTTTTGCACGCATTTGAAATAATTTGGCGAGGGGAGATAGTTTTCCTCCGCTTTGAGCATTGTCTTTAAAACTCGGTCGTTCAACAAGTTGGCGTCGTGGTAAGCTCTTCTTGTGGTATCCACCTCGCAGCAGAACAGCTGGTGCTCCATGGCTTCGGCTTTGCTTGACTTTGGCACGGAGGAAAGGGGGTAAAAAAAAAAACCGAAGTGTCTTGTTTTTTCGGCAGGGACGGAGGTTTGTGCTGATGCTGCTGCTCTTGCCGTCTCTGCTGCTTGCAAGCCACTGAACAAGTCTCGCGCCGCGTTCCGCCTGACAAAACTCTTTCTGTGCGCTGCAGCCAGTGACGTGCACTGTTGTTAAGGGAAGATCAAAGCGACAGCAGCGGCCTGCGAGTGTGTGTGTGTGTGTGTGAGTGAGAGAGAGAGAGAGAGTGGCTGTCTGCTTGAGCGTAGAAAGGATAATTCTTAAATGACTTTTTTGCAGCCCTTCCTCTTGCTGCAAGTCTGGAAATGGGAGGTCCTTTTTTTTTTCTTACTCGGGGTGGTGAACGTCGATGGGGGTGAAAAACTGGGGGTAGGCAACAGAGGAGGAGGAGCGAGGGGGCTTTTTTTCCTAAATGATGGGGGTAAAAGCCTGTTTAGTGGTGTGAACATGTGCTCTGGTTAAAAAAATTGGTAGGGGGCGGTATAACAGACTAAATCTTTAGGTGTAATTGTCCCCTGTCTCATTAAGCGACAGACTGACTCACTAAGTCAAAGCTTATTGAACCTTTACATTAACAAGATTTGACATGGAAAGCACAAATAACTTATAATAAAATATCATTGCATTAATATACAGTATTTCTAAAAAAAAAAAAGTTTTAAAACTCCGGAATGCTTTGTCCCACATTAAGAAAGAGGAGGAAACAGAAATGAGCCTACACCAATGAGAGGAAAGTTCAGTTGCCAGGCAGAACTTCGACTCTTTTTACAAAAAAAAAAAAAAATCAGGCACAAAACAAACATTTTTCACCAAACTGTGTTATTTGCAGGCATAACTGAACACCTCCTCAGTTCTTAAAGCTCATAGCAAACAACAGAAGGACAAGCTGATAAACTATAACCTGATATTTGCCCCAAACAGCTTAAATACAGTACACCCGTGTCTCTAGTTTCTATTTCGCCAGAATTGTATTAAAATATMTTCTTTRAAACGTTTAGCATGACATTTTGCTAAGAAACAAAGCGAGTTAAAACTTGTCTCTGGTGTTAACAGTTTTGCTCAAATAGGGGCGCTCTCACTTTAAAGACCTCAGCGCTGTCGCTTCAGGATGAATCGGAGCCTTTCAAATTCCTTACATTCCTGTCGCTACACTTTCAAGTACCGTACAACACCTATTATACACCGACAACAAAAAAAGTTACCTGTTACTTTAAAAAGGGACATATCTTTTTAATTAACAATAAAACTTTATTACTAACTAATGAGGTCTGAACTAAACTAAAGCAGCTACTAAAGCAGATTTTTTTTAAATGGTAAAATATAAATTACAACATTCATTATATAAAATAATTACTGAAAATGTATATATACAGAGAACAAATTATTTTCAATATACATTATTTGGCTTTCTATTTACTGGTATTTGTCTAATGGTCATATTCACATAATAATAGACATAATAAAAAAAAAAAGTCAGATAGATGGAAAATTAGATAAATAAAAGGCAGACAAAATGATACATAAAACATTTACGTTTAGTTAAAAATGACTCAGACTATGGCACCTAAATATGATCAAGAAAATGTATTTTCTTTCGTTCTCTTTTTAATTTTATTATTATTAGTGTTAGTTTTAGGCTACGTGCTATGAGAACTGCACCAAAGAAACTCTCAGTGCTTTGTTAAGTGTGAGGCCATGTGAGTTTTCGCCTTCCCTCCCCTTATGGCCATTACGGTAGGAAGTTTAAAGGTCTTGCACATGCTCCTTTCATCATAGACAACTTTTTTTCTAGATACTAATTTTAATATATTTTCAATCAGCAAATGTCATAATCATTGAAAGAGCTTAAATAATAAAACAGCTATGTTTTATTTAGACATTTTTATAAAAAATGAGTGTGCACAGTTAATAGCAGACAACAGTTTCCCATTTTTTGAAATAAAAAAAAAGTTGTGAACATTGTTTGAATATGTGCCATCTTCTGTATTTATTTCATGATTGGTACTAATCATAATTGTTCAGGTAATACAGCCAACCTGCTGTGTGTCCATTAATTACCAAAGTCTCTTTTTAATAACCGATTTGTGGTACAGTGTTGTAAAACCTTAATGCACTTGTATACTGTATGTGTATAGTACTAAAATGTGCTCCTGTAAGTGAATAGTAATAACCATGAATAAGTGTGTGAAAAGCTGAAGCTGAGACATAATAGGCTACATTAAAGGTATTACTATGTATAGACATTTCAATAGAAGTTCTTTTCATTGAGACTCATTTTCATTTTTTTCCCTCAGAAAGCAATAAAAATTGTTGAAGGCTATAACAAAGGGGCGAGGTCTAGAATGCCCAGAATTAGCACCAGGTAAGCCTAAGGCAGAGGCTTCAATACATTCAACATTAGGAACCCGTTTAAAGTGGGCATGCACGTCTGTACTTAAACCTGATGAGGGCATAATAAATAACTCTCTCTGGATACCTGAGGGCAAAAAGCTCATCAGGTCTGGAAAAGGCGGAAGATTAGGAAACAAAAGGACAAAAGATGGTCCTTGTTGAAGGTTTCAAACAGGGTGCCGGTCTAATTGCTGCTCAGTGCTTAGCACCCCTCTCCTCCACCCCATAGCCCCATCTTACACCTTTCAACTCCAATTCAGACCTGTTGTTTACAATGCAGTCTTCACGTGAATGAAATTATTTGCTCATATGGACACAATGTGCAGGTTACTGTAAACAACACGGTGATGSTGGATGATCTTTCTATGCCTATATTGCTTTAACATATGCTCAAAGTATTTTTAAAAAATTATGGGAAAAAAGAAAAGTTCTGCTTTCTCTTTATTAAAATAATGAAGTGTCAGTGTAGATTTAGATCATAGACAGCAAAGAAATTTGTAGATGACCTGTTGTCATCGGTTGTCCTTACAATCCCTGATTTTTTCAAAACCACACATTTTATTGTCACTYATATATAGTTTCTTTTGTGTATCTTAATAATAGTATAAGGAATTCAAAATATGAATGAGAATTAATTTTAAGAGATGGGTTAGCAATCACTACAAGGCATGTGTTACTACAACAGCATCACTGCACAGTGCAGGACGTTCAGTGATCTAATGAGAGCATTAGAGCTTGTCAATCACCTGAGCTAATCCCTCCAGACAGTGYTATACCTGCAGGCCCCTCTGACCCCGCCTGCCACCTTCATCCTTCTCTCTATTGCTTCTCGTTAAGCTCCTGCTGGTCACACTAAGCCCATCCTCACGATTTAAAAGCATTAGCCAGGCCAATTCCCACTAATTTCCACCTGCAAGTAAAACAGGACATCTCATATGACTATGTGTCCAATACCCTATACTTGTATATGTACGTATAAAATGTGCTTAAAAAAAGATATATTTTTAATTCATATATAAGATGAAGACAACATGTGATGTGATGTTACAATGAGCTGATGGTTATTGAGTTGAGGTCTGTCAGGTAATTGACCAAAGAAAGGACAGAAGACACAAGAATTCTCAGTGTATAGAGCAAGCAGTGGGACTCCAGCGCCTTGGTGCTCTCTGTTGAATAACGCCAGAGCTGTGATGTCTCAGAAATCATAAATCCTGTGCCCGGCAAATGGCCTCCAGCCCCCCTGTATGCTACGATAAATCATGGCTCTATAATGCACAACCAACTACAGAGGGAGTGGTAAAGCACTGTGTAACAGGTATCAAAAGATTAACGGCAGTCTGCTCAGTGTTTTGGCCAGCATCTTTGCCTGGGACACTTTGTGAATGGGTTTGGGTACTCAGCATAGCAGCCAGGGACCTCACGTATAGCCTAAAGCTTGGCCTACATTCCTTAATATACAGAGGTTCCTTATGCAGAGAAAACAGAATCGAAATGCAGGATGGTAGGCTTGTATGTCCCTGCAACCACATTTTGTTCAATCATAATTCTGTTTGCATATAAACAGTGCAATGATTCACACGAGTTGAAGAATGAAGAAACGTTCTCCAAACCTGATTTCAATTTAAAAACCAATTCCACAAGAATGGCTTTCAGCATTCAGTTTATAATTTGTTCGTCAAAAATCTTTGTGATATGTAAGAACATGCTTCTCAGCTAGCCTGTTCCTTTGCGAGTTGTTTAAAAACAGTAACAATTTTTTTTTTTTTTTTAAGCATGTAGTGTGCTTATACCTTTATTAAAAATGCAGGAAACAATCACCAATGGGCTGGTGGTAAGGAAAGATAACACAAGAATTAGTTACTGATATCACCATTCAATAATGTCATGTCCTCTATAGTGATTTCCCAATGATCTAATAAAAAAAAAAAATAGCGACATTTAATTGAACCCTTCATAATGCTGCAATGACGATTGCACTATACAAATGAAAAAAAAAACAACAACAATTCAATTAAAAAGTTATGTGAGACAAGTTAGACTCTGATACAACATATGCTATAGCATAACAGTTATTATTATTGCATTTTGAATGCTTTTAAAAGAAAATAATAATAAAAGTCAAATCATGCTTTCTGACCAATCATACATTCAACAATTAATCATAGAGATATGTAATCTTTAGTGTCATCTCATTTACTGTTAGTGTAATTCTCAATTTTTTTTTTTCAATCTTTCCTTTATAAAACTAAACAAATGCCAAGGAACTTTCATCTCACATCCCATTATGATGAATCCATAGTGGACTCTTTGAGAGCATTTGCCCCCAATGCTTTATTGTGGGGAGATCAATCCTTTCCAAAGACCATCATTCTTCCCCTATAGTCACCTTTTATTCAGCTAATGGCGATGAAGATAAATGTGGTGCCAAGTGAAGGCAAATGGACCCCACCTCGCTCTCAACAGAAATAAATGGAGATGTGGAAGTTTTCAAGATTTCATCCTCCGCTTTCATGCGTTAGAATTGTGCTTTTGTCTTTCTTTCTCTGACATTTGCTGACATTTTGTAATCCATAACTGATTCCAGATCTTCAGTTCAGAAATAGTATSGCAAGAGGGAATGGTTATGAGGAAGCAGTTTGATGTCACAGGAGCCATCAAGGAAGTCTCTATTCAGTGTTTAGGACATCCATGAYGCTCAACAAAGGCATACTGTATGATATGAACCAAGAGAAAAGGTTACCCGCTGTCTCTCCAGAGCTGTATCAATTAGCACACATAGAGGCAGCATTATCCTATGGCCATTATTTGACACAGCAACTATCCAGTGGTTCAAGGGCCAGAAATTGCACTCGTGAAGTTCATACATACCCAATATTAGACATATTATATCCCCTGACATATTGAGGAATGTTTGTTGGTATGCATGCATAATTTTATCACTGGTGTGTATAGTTTGTTGTATGTGTGCCTCAAGCCTCCCTGCAACACCCAGCATCCTCGTTCCTTTAAGACCCGATTATACACAATGCTTCTCCTGGTCTAAATGCTTGGATATGAGATTAGGATTGAAAAGCCTCTTCAAAGAGATCTTTGTTTTGCCAAAGAAGGCTTTAGCTTTGGGCCATTTCCCCGCAGGCCTTTACATTAGGGAATGCTAATACATGTGTATTTAAAAATCAAATACACAAGTACGAAATACGTCTGAGTTCTGCCCAACTGTAAACATTCGACGCCTAGTAAYAATGAATTATATGTGACACAGCAAATAAAAACGGTAATTACACCATATAGGTTTAATCTGAAAAACAAAACAAAAAAAAAACACACACAATGTGATTCTGGCGCCTGTGGGATCACATGCCATGTTTCGGAAGCTTGTTGTAGAGAGGAGTCATTTTAAACAAAAAAAAAAACAAAACAAACAAAAAAAAATTCTCAAATATTACATTTTATTCGATTTGGGGTCATAAGATTAGGTCACAGATCTAACACTGCATCTGTGTTTTCAATACAGTTTTCACATGGAACACTATTCTTTTTTTTATTATTTCTATTATTTTGGAATTCCACATTTTAAWWTTTTTTTGTCATGTAATTGTAATGGGAAGTATTATTAATCACAATGCTTCAGTATCATAATTGCGTAGTTTCAATTTTTGATGTTTCTCAAAATGACGCAATCTACTACTTTATATTAGATGAGTTTAGACTACATTAAATTCTACTTTATTGTTCAAAGTACATGTGATAAAATAAATGAAATAAAATAATACATGYAATACATATAATGACTGTGTAATGTAACATAATGTAATGCAGTGTAATGACACTGTAAATATTTTGTGATATTCTAGTAGTTTTTGTTTCCCACTGTTGCAGTTTCTCTAAACTGTATATACAATATAAAGACTTTGTATCTAGCTAAATAACTAGTCAATACTTAGGATCTCGATTTTTTTTTATTTTTTAGATGAACTAAATAAATCCTACTTCATGAAGATGAATTAATATTCTTCATTAGGAGAGATCTTTTCCGGCTTTTTTGGGGATTGTAGTTTTGGAGTTATTTTAATCCATATTTCCCAGTTGCCTTATTGAACCGTATTGAACTCACAGGTTCCATTTGAACGATCACATCCTTATCGTAATATAACTGCATCCACTAAAACTTCCACCCATATTTCGTCTTACTGCTGGGATCATTGTTTTTTTGTTGTTTTTTGCACCCCCTTCTCCATTTACCCCTGTTGCCTTATTGTGAGTTGGGGGGGTGACCATTCTTTCCACTAAGTCCATCTCCAGCTTTGAAGTTCTGACTCCTCTTCATATCCTTGATATGTGCTAGAAAAGGGAGCAGGGGGCTTGCAATAATGGACACAGAGTTTAGGGGGATGTCCTTTCACGCCATCAAAATTCTYCCCTCCTGTCCTGAAGAAAACGTATCAAAAAAGAGAGGAAAGAGCGAGTAAGAGAGAGGGAGAAAAAGTTCACCCAGTGAAAGAGTCCCTTTTCTCAAGCCAGGGTGGGCACCACAATAGGCCATGAAAAGATGGATAGAGTGATTGTCCTGTTTAGTGATCCGCAAACGAGGAGAGCTGGGGTTCCTCTGCGGTGTAGGGGTGGCCTGCGCTGGCCCTTCACTCACTCTGCTTTAGGAATAGGGGTGTGGGGGGTGCGCAGAGGGTCCAAGGGCATTGAGAAGAGGAAAAGACCCCTGGGACAATGGAGATCCATGAAAGAGACAGCAGATCACCAGGGGCCCTAAATGCAGCAAGAGTCTGGCCTGCTGAGGGCCAATCACAAGGGAGTCAAACTGAGTGTGTGCGTTTGTGTGTGTGGCAGGGGGTGCCGGGGGGGGTGTGTTTGTGTGTGTGTGTGGGGGGGGGTATTACATCCGGCAAGAATTTAAAGTGTGTGATCTTGTTTTTGTAAAGGTATATAATGGTGGGAGATGACTTAACCTGATTTCACATGGATAAGAATCATAAGAGTCATTGTAGTAAGTTCTCAGATTCTCTCTCTCTCTCTCTCTCTCTTTCTCTCTCTCTCTCTCTCTCTCTCTCTCTCACACACACACACACACACGCACACACAGAGCCCATATTTACACATGTGCTAAAGGAGCTCTCTGCAGTCTGATTGATCAGGCAGTCCCATTCATTTAGCCAGCATTGGCACCGCTCACGTTCCTCCAGGAATGTTGTTTACGTTGTCAACACAGAAAGGGGCAGATGGAGAATTAAAACATTCAAACCCAATTAGAATGGAGGAATGCCATCATCCATCTTGTTTTCCAGTCACCTTTACAATGCCATGGTGGCCTTAAATAGGAATCATGTTTGCATGTAGCGTTCGAAATGTATTACAATTTGTAACGGCAAATGTAATTGGCACACCACCGGACACGACTAGAGGTTTAAAAGTCATGTGACCTAAAACACATGGTTCGGTTTGGAACCAAGTCCAGAAAGAATGAGGTTGTTCAGCTGATAAAAACACTTGTTACGTTTGCAACGCTTTACTGGTGCGATGTAAGAGAAATGAAATCTATTCTAACAGGAACTTCAGCGTTTTAACAATACGGACAGAGTTTTATTCCTTATGTGGTATTAAAATCGCTTAATTAATACATTTCATCCTGTAAGCCTTAAAAATAAGCCTTCTTGTAAAATAATATAACAGGTTTAAAGACAAGAAAAAAAAGTACTAGACTGTCAAGCTGGGAAATGTCTGATTCTCTATATTAATGAATTTTCCTGATTTATTTTGTACCATACATCATCTGTCATTAAGAGTCTCTTCACTAAGTAATGATGGCTTCTTTCTCTTGATGCCTCCTAAACGAACTGTCAAATCCGTCATGCCTGATGGGGTATACGTGGAACACAGCTCAGCGAACAATAGCATGTTATACATATTTATCTCCTCAGATGGCACAGTTGACCTACAGCCGTTYCGGCTGCCTCGGCGCTGGCTGTAGCGTCTCGCACCCCTCGGAGGCCTTTTCTCACAGACTTTCTATCTCCAAGCTGCCGGTCCCCTGCTCATTTGCCTCTGAATGCCCTCCTAACCCTCCTTTCCTCTATGTGGAGGTACACACTTACAAAGAGACCTCACTTTCTGACACACACTCTCTCACTGTATGAGCATGCTGGCGAATGGGGGGGTTGGAGACTGTTGCACTGTTATCACCTGCTCCTTTTCCCTACAGTTATTTGTATGTGCTGCTCAAAGGGCTGTCAGTATGGCCCCAGGTGACCTGATAAGTCTTTACAACTTTCTCTGCCTGCCCCCCTCTCATATATCTCGAGTGTCTCTCAGTCGCCACACTGTATTTGCATACTTAATTTTGCTGTCAGCTTCAAGGAGGACAATCAAGGTGTATATATAAAAAAACAAAAAAAAAATCTTTTTTTTTTTACACGCACTTCTCATGTTGATATACCCCAAGGAACTTAAATAAATAAATAATTGAAACAGTAAGATTATGGGTAGGAATTTATTTAGTACATTTGTATAATATTAAGAGATATACCAAAGCATTGTTCAATCTATTCTGATTGGTTTAGTGGTAAAAGACTTTCACACGATTATATTAATGCACTCTGAATAATCGTTTCTATAGTAACAGCGCATACACAAAGTGCTGTTTATAATGAATGATGAATGCTCCAGATAAACAGAGAAACAAACTGTCAAGTTATTACACTGATAAGATGGAAGGGGAAGTTTTTTTTTTTTTTTTTTAATTTGGGGAAGTTTTTTTTAGACACAGACAACTTTTTATTCTGTAGTTTGACATGATTGATTTTTTCTTTTGTTATGTTAACTCTACGAGTCAAAAGAGAGGCAGGTGAGGGAACGACATGGATGTTTATACCTGCTACAACACWAGTGATAACAGGACCTAACATGTTTTGCTGATGTTTGCAACATGAACAATAACTACAATAATGTATAAAACCAAGAGATATCGTTAATAAAGAAAAAAAACAAATGTGGAATACATGCATTGCTTTATATGCGAAATGGCAAAAATAATAAACCTCAGGGTGGTATAAGGAACTCTGATACCTACTTATTCCTACTTATAAAATAAATTAAGCTGTGTGAGCRTCAAGTAGTTTAATGCAACCTGTTGCACATTATTACTACAGCAAGGGAAAGTTGTCAGCTGGGCAGAGGCTGTCCTAAATGTCCTCCAGTGTCCTCCCGTTCTCTTTTATTAACATTCAGCGGGAATCCTTTGTGTCATGTGCGTCAGGAAATCCAATCCAGCCTCGGGCCCAACGAGCTCTGATGAGCGAACAAGTCTATACGCTTAGTCTGTGGCTTTTGTTTGACCCTTCATAAAAATGTTGACGTGGTTGCGGCACGCTCCGGACCTGTCATTTGCATAACTTTGCATGAGTTTTGCCTTGGCAGCCTAAAAAGCCAGCAGAATTTTCCTTCTATAGACGACAAGTGTTTAACCATGTGAAAATGCTGGAAAAGTCCCCTCTGTGGGAGACACAGCAGATAAGATCAGTTAGTGTTGTCCCATAAATAGATTATAAATATTTCAAGTTCGGCACGTTGAGCCTTTTTCTTTTTTCTTTTTTCTTTCCCCCCCTTCGGCTGCGTATAAAGTCCTCTTGTCACGGCAGGCTAATGACAGTTTGAAGAGTGCGGCACAAATAAAGCGGTGCTGTTGAATTAAAAATAACGTCAATGAAATGAGAATGGTATAAGGGCTGGCAGGATGTGAGCGGTGGGATGTCTTGAATAACAGTGACGTGCATGAGATTGTACAGTACGTTAATAAAAACATACACACAGCAACACCCCAACACACAAAACAGTTTCCACATGTCTTATTAAGTAATTAAACGTCTTGCGCACGTTAACAGTTTTGTTTGCTTTTCAGTTTACWCTGACATTAGTCACATGTGAGGTACAGGTGCAGAAGATAATGGTGGAGTATATCTAATATACACTATGAGTCATCTTCCTGATTTTTTCTTTTTTATTGACTTGAAAAAAAAAAAAAAAAAACCTGTATAGTAGACCATAGATTTTGGATTTGATTAATAAACGTTTTACATCTGCATTTACTTATTTACAATTTTTTCCCCACTTAACACTCAACACTTTCTATGAAAGTCATCTTTAGAACCATTTAATAATGCATTCATAAGCGCTCTGTAATAATCACTTAAGAAAAAGCATTAAATTTCAATTTCAATTTTTTGCTATGCATTTTAAATTCATCTGATGTGTGATCGATAAGAAGTGTTCATAATACACCATGCGCTGTATTTGATCCCTCTTATTTCTTTTATGAATTTATTGTTCTAGTGAGATTACCACTGAGGGAATCCTATAACTTCCTTGTTAAGAACTTGTTGATGTAGCAAAAAAAAACAAAAAAAACAAAACAGAACTGCATTTCCAGGGAAGGGTGTGAGTTTGCCTCAACAGCAGTAAGATGAGGGCTTGTCAGCTAGAGGTGATGATGTGGGCTTTGTTTAGAATGAGAATTAGCATATTTATGTTCCCTCATGGGCCTCATCTTCTCTCCATCTCAGAATGTAACGCACTCGCTTGACGTGCTCTTTATTAGCCATAACAAGCCATTAAGTTTTGATCTCTCTCTTTCTTCGCCCGGGACTCTGTACTGAATCTGATTTGAATTTACCATGCCCTTCATTCTGTTCCTACAGATCCGTTTTCTCTCTGCTCTGTTGTCTTATACAGCACATCTGAAGCTCGCTGGCGTACTCATTATCCTGTCTGTTTGTGCGTTTGTGCACATCGCTCTCTCCCTCCTACCCTTTCCCCTCTCTTTCTCCATCTCTTTCTGTTTTTCTTTCTACCGTTCGCGCCTTTGCTGGCCCGATCGCTGCATGACCATTGAGGACCTCTCTGTTCACGGGGACGTAATCCCATTTGAACTCTCGCCTGGGTCAGGGACAAAAACGCAGCGCAAACACACAAAGCCAAAGAGCCATGCGTGCTGCTAATCAGGTTAGCCACGTTCACGTCGGCGCGGCCCGCAGGATGCTGGGACTGCAGCAGATGAGCGAGGAAGCTCAGCAGGGTTTCCGTCATCCACAATTTCATCCCTTTATACGTAACATAATCATGCTCACAATGGGCCTCATTTATCAATCTTTTAGTAAAGTTGTGTGTAAAGGTTTTCAAAGGCCAAACCATGCATCTGAACCAAAAACTGAAGTGTTTTCAAAGTTTCCCACCATAGTTTCAGCAAGTCTGATTTTCTCAATATTCACATATTCGCATTTTGATCATCACCCTTAAGTTACCAAGCATTTTCTCAGAACAGCAGACACACAAGGTTTCTTCCTTGTATAAGATGCCATTACTTTTTTGTCGTAATTGAATGGATAGCYTTTTTTGTCCTATATGTTTTTGTCTTTTTTTTWAAAAAAAAATTAGCTTAATCATATGAAATACATTTTTACAAAATATTCACTAAATATGTGCGTGCAAACCTTTCTAATCCATATATAGATGTGCAGTAATTTGCATCAATTATACAATTTGAAGCTGAACATTCAAGGAACTTAAGTGTAAACTTTAGTGTATCAAAAATGTAGAAGTATGAACTTCAAAAAGTCAAAAGATAACCTGGAGTTTTGCTTGCTTCTTACCTAATGTCTTCTTGCATACTGAAGACTAAGTGCCAATTGAAGAAGCAAATGAAATAAAATGATCAAGCTTGCTAATTAAGAAAGCTTAGCTACCTAGCTACGTTGTCTGTGTTTTAAAAGAGTCAAATTATTGTCCTATATCAAGCAAATAAAACATGAAAATGACTGGACTGGACTGAACCATGCTTCATTAAACCTGTAAGGACTGTGCCGTACTGTTAAAGTAATCTTGGATAGCTATTTTTGGAGATCACTTGATTCTCACTTTATCACTTGAGTCTAGATTCTATTCCAGAATGATGGACACATCAGAGTAAGAAGGGAAACGATGCACCCATCACGCACCCATCATGCACCCATATTCAAWGGTAACGGCGGTTGAACTAAATATTAGACAGTGTGACTTTTTTGAGTCTGCAGTGCTTAATAAAAAAAAATACATTACAAAAGTAGAGTATATTACAGGTGAATATAAAAAAAATAATAACATGGCTAACTCAACATATTTCTTTATATTATATTGTATATTTTAATGCCCAAAATTAAAAGGTCAAGGGTAGCTCAGTGGTTTAGGCATTGGACTATGGTTCAGAAGGTCCCAGGTTCAAGTCCCACTACCACCAAGTTGTCCCTGTTGGGCCCTTGAGCAAGGCCCTTAACCCCAACTGCTCAGATGTATAATGAGATAAAAAGAAAAAAAAGTAAGTCGCTCTGGATAAGGGCGTCTGCCGAATGCCTAGATGTAGATGTCAAATAAAATTCAAAAACTGTACTTTAAAGTACAAGTAAGAAAGTATGAGTGCTCTCAACCAATAATTAGAGAAATAATTCAAGATTTCGTGTGTCAATGCTCATGCGAATAATTTACAAATAAATGCATTTCTTTTTTGCTTGACAAATAAGGCTAAGACTTTATAACTTGCATTAATAATCCTTTTTTTAAGGCTTTCCACGTCAGTGCACTAAAAGTCTGACGCAAAACAAACTGGTGATTATAGTGGAGTGGCTATTGAGGTGATTTCTGTATAGGAAGAAGGAAAGGTCTCGGGTGCACAGCTAATAAATTTTTGAGGGAACCTACAACTATTCGCTAGTTCCCCTTTGTAATTCATGCCACTTTTATATAAAGGAGATTTATGAGTAAAGGAAGTCTGTGTGTGTGTGAGAGAAAGAGAGAGAGGGAGAGAGTTGTGTGTGTGTGTGTGTGTGTGTTTGTGTGAGAGTGCTGGTGAGGATGTCTAGTTGGCATTAAACCCTTATAAATATTAATTATGCCACGCAAAGGCCAAGGGAATGTGACCTTTGGCTGTGACTCTCACAAACCTACTTGGGGCGGCTTTCAAGCCCACCCCAGTTCAAAGTGATCTTAAGACACATTCTAGGGTTTGACCCTTATTCGCTCTCTGTACACATTTTCCATTTGAATTCGCCTGCTATTGCTGCTGAGCAATCACCGTATGTTCATATATGCATAACGTGACACACATGTAAGAKCAGGTTTTACCTGTGCTGTTGATTTTTGCATGATCCTCGCAATGCAGAACCATTATCTGGTGATGCAGAGCAGTTGATATTCAGAGTTAGAGTGTAAGTAGTTAAGACAGCATAACAGAGTCTCTTTGCGTGAGAAAAGCTTGTTTGTTGGCTTCATTTTTCCCTTTTAAATGAGCCTGTTGTCACCCGGTGTGAGCCAGTGGTTTGTGAACAGGCTGCGGAGAACGTCATTAAAACCAGTAAAGCTACATGCCCCTTTCCATTTGACATTATCATACAATTGGTGGTAACTTGGTGATAACTGCTGGATGCCGCTTTATTCCTCCCACGTTATTCACATGCATAATGTGACGATCGTTTGACTAAGGCACGGAGGTCAGGGAGACCTAAGGAACTTGTAAAGGTATGATGAATTGCTAGACGATTAATATAAGCACATCCAAAAGCTGCTTAGATCTCAATCTGGATCATGTTTTTTGGCTTATTTGGTGAATTAATTGCATAAGATGGATCTCCATTTAAACATTTCAAAAATCTAAACAGCACTTTCTGCTTCCCAAGTATTCTGAGACTTTGAACATTAGGCTACAACATGAGGTATGATAAGCTCGAATTTTAAGGGTTAACTTACTAACCCGAACTTATTAATTAACCACCAAACAAATTGTATTAAACATGTGCGTTAATACAGAGAATAACTGTATTTATACCACAACAATGTGAAATTCCCAAATCTGATTGGCCTCACAGGAACGCCTTTAATGACCCAACAATGTGGAAATAGCTTGAAGCAAGGTCAGGATTGTAGGCCCTACGGAAGATATGGCAGTAACTCCCAGCTGAGGTCCTGTAATGTGCAAGTGGCGTTTGTGAAGGATTGCATGTACCATTCCCACAGACAGCTGCATCACTTCCGCAAGCGGACGAGCATTCCAGTCGCCAAATGTACACTGGAACGACTGCAGTGGGCTCTTCAGCTGGGATCATCAGCCTTTTGTAAAATGTTTGCACCCTTTAAAGGTTTTACTGCGGCTAAGAGTCTCATAATCGTACTGTAGTTGAAGTCTTCTGTAAATGTCGGTTTTACGCCTTCATTCATAAAAAAATTTTTTTGCCTGATTTGACTTGACCTCACATAAATGGAAAAAGAGTATGAAAGATGAAAAAATGTAATAATTGACCACTTGCTACAGTAACACTTCAGGATGTGCAGTTATTGGGGAAAATAGGCTTCATCAACATTTAATAATTTTAATATTGGCCATTATAATGCAGTCCTAACTGTGCTAAAAATAATTTTAGGATTTACATAGGAAGAGCTTCCAACATGTAGATTTCCAAATAATTGAATGACGTATGTAACAGCTGTTTATTTCGTTAATTAGCAATCATAACAAGACAAATTAGCTGCTGTATGGTTTTATTCTTAGACTTAGGCTGTTTTTCCATGTCCTGCATTTATGTCGTTTGATGTTGGTTGTAATGTCCAGACAAGCCATTAGCATGTGGCTCCACTTGACGTTCTTTGCATCGAGTTGTGTCAAAGCGGTCTAAAACACAAAGAACAGTGACTTGTACAGCTTTTAATAGTCTATCCTGATGGACATTTACAATGCCTAGAGCGCTAGTGGAGCAGCAGCTAAAGTCATCAGGACTGAGGCGAGACTGCCGTCCCCCACTGCCTTCAACCTCAAACACAAACGAAATCTATGACAGGCGCAATGAAAAACAGCTGGGAGAAAAAGGCCAGAGAAAAAGCAAATGCCATTTAGCTGCACTRACCATCCATCTTGCTTTTTCCCTCCTCCTTCCTTCTGGTCTACCACAGCCTTAGAGATCCTCCGCTTGTCACCATCCAAAAGGGAGCATCGTCATCGTAATGGCAGGAATGTGGAGAACACCCATTCATGCCTAAGCCTGCTGCCGTTCTCAGGGAGCGCTGGCTTTCACATAAACTGTGCAGAAATCCAGAAGCGATTAAAGTGGCAAATGAGAGTTTGTTTATGTCAGGGACTCTGTGCTGAACTGGGTCCAAAGTCTCAGGTGTAGTTGGCAGCCTGGTTAAGTGTTCTCCATTCCAGAGCATCCTGTGGCCATGAACACCTGGCAGAGCTTCCAGATGTGAAAATAACTGGAGTGCCAAGCCAGTCAGCTTCTCCTAATTACTTATAAAAGATGTAGAATTAAATAATACAAAGCACAGAGGTGTTTACATAAATTATGATAATCGTTACCTATGATGCAGGAAAAGCAATGTTCTTTCTTTCTTTCTTTCTTTCTTTCTTTCTTTCTTTCTTTCTTTCTTTCTTTCTTTCTTAATAAGGGATGAAGCACATTATTGAACAGCTGTGTATTTTTGTTGCTGTTGCTTTTTTTTTTATATCTGTACTATCTTATTTTTAATAGATTGATGGTGCAAAAATCCCACAAACGTGTGTATACATGGGTACATAACACATAAAGCATTAAAAATGCTAAATGCAAAATCACACAATGTAAACTACATTTTTAAATACTTGTTGTGGAATAAAACAACGATTTTCAAGTCTTTTAAATCCCAATTTAATCATGTGATCTACAGAGCAGATTGATCACAAATTATGTTCTTGACTGAAACTGGACAAGGACCTCTAGTAATGACGCCAGCTAGCCAATTTCTAAGGGCATAACCTTATTCTCAAAAAGCTGGGGAAGCAAGAGCAAACTTGAATGTTAAAAATGAATGATTTGACAAATTCATTCACTTAACAACAATCTATGCTAATTGGTTTAGATGTAAGCACTTAACAACCAAACAAATTGCCTGGACTTAAATTAACTTCTCAGCATCATATTTTAATTACATGCACTCTAGGCTCTGTTAAAACACAGAACGTAATAATTATTGGTCGTAACCACAAGACTGACCTAACTATCGTAATCAAATGATGTGTTCATGTATTTACTTATTTCTTAAAAATCTGTCTCACATGAATGTTGTTCTGTGTTTGACTTCTTTATCAGTGTGAACATCATAACTACATGGCGTCTGCTGATAAAGCATTGTGGGAGTTTACTATATGACCACACAAGGGTGTGAGAGGGTGTTATCTGTGTGTAGGCCTGGGTGTCCCTGGCCAAAAAAAAAAGCTTTGTGAAATACTAGCCAACCTTTAAAAATGTCTTATTTTTTCAAGATCTGCTAGAATAATGTATGCTGTAGCCAATCAGCAATAAGCATATCATGTTCAGTAAGCACCGAATCTTTCTGGTTGTGTGTTTTCTCATTTTCTTTTTGCTTTTCTTGGTGTTTTTTTTTTTATTGCTTTTATGTGTGTGTGTGTGTGTGTGTGTGTGTGCGTGCGTGCGTGCGTGCCTGCGTGCCTTCGTGCGTGCGTGCATGCGTGCGTACATGCGTGTGTGTGTACGTGTACGTGTACGTGTGTGTGCGTGCCTGTGTGTGTGTGTTTTAATTTTATGTTGTTTAACATTTTGCTGTTACATTTTGATTTTGTTGTCATGTTTTTGACTTTCTGTCTTGTTTTTTTTTTACATTGCTATCAGGTTTATGACTTGCTGTTGTTTTTTTGATTTTGCCATTATGCTTTTGATGTGCTCCTTTGTTTTTGGGTTGGATGTCATTATGTTTATTTTTCATTTTGCACATTTTATTTGATTTTCTATGGACATTTTGTTGCTTGCAGTGTTTTTTTTTTTTGTTTGTTTTTGGTGATTGCTGTTTTTACTTTTTCATTTGAGTTTTCTGGGTTTTTGCTTCTGTCTTTCTAAATTCACTGTTGTGATATTATCACTATAGTTTTATCTTACTTGCTGTTAGGTTATCCAATTTGCTGCTTATTATTATTATTATTATTATTATTATTATTATTATTTTTTGATTTTATTTTATTTTATTTATTTATTTATTTATTTTTTTCACTGAAGCTTGGTTTTCCTGTTTTTTTGTATTTTGCATTTAGAAAAGAATTTACAGTAAACCACACATTTAGTTATGAATATAATAATACATATATAATTAAAATGTTTCAAATAAACTACATCTATATATATTGACAATCATTTAGTGATTGTGCTAATCACTAAATGATTACTGTTACTGGTCAAGATTAGAACTTTATCTCAATGCCCTTGCCCTAAAACAGCAGTTCACTCTTCTACACAGCATTCTTCATAAAACGTTCCTTTGTTTAAAAGCAGGTAACGTTTTACCTTTTAAACATTCCCCAAAATAAAGGCTTTTGAGAATGAGCGGTATTGCCTAAAAACATCTGAGTTTGGACAGATGACCTCCGGATGCCACCCTGGCGTGAGCTGTGCTGGGGGTGGGGGCGGGGGGGGGTGAGGGGGGAGGAGGGTGCGACCTCGCCACTTGGAGGGGCCTCCACTCTGATTACAGTTGGGCCCCATGGGACCTCAGTGCTATGCTACTGTGAACTATAGCCCACTAAGTACAGCCAGACCTGGCCACCCTTATTCCAACCATGAGGAACATCTATTTATATTCGACTTTACACTTTCTGTTCACAGAGGTATATAAATACAAGCCCCACTACTTCACGTAGACATAATAATCACACGCCAGTCCCTGAGTGTTAATGCCTGAACTATAAAACCCATTCACTCGCCTGTTAGTTTTGTTTAAAATGAGATCAGCACCATCAATGTGAGTAATTCTCCAAAAGCTAGCTCATGTGAGTCTGTTCCCTCATAGAAACTAGAATGTTGTTATTTTTGGCTGCTGTGATCAATCTTACAATATCCTGGAAGACTTTGAAATGGGGGGCCGATATAATGAGACACGGCCAACCCCCCAATGAGCCTACCATTCCTGCCAAGTCTGATGGCTTTCTAATAGCAAAACTGAGCTTTTCATTCTTCTCAAGTAAATTTCTCTCTCTCTCTCTCTCTCTCTCTCTCTCTCTCTCTCTCTCTTTCTCTCCCCTGGAGCCCCTCTAAGTGGTTTCAGGTTCGGAGTCCTGTCTGGGGCACAATCTTAATCAGGTTTGCCATGATGTAGGAGAGAAGTCTAGTTTATACTATAAATGCTTGTGCAAGCTGCCTGAAAGGCAAGTGGACCAATCCTTCCCCTCCAAAAATCCCACCAATTTTAGTGCATGTTGATAAGAAGTTTGTTCAGGTTTTGCATTTATTATTGAATCCTGTCATATTTGCATCTCAGTAGAAGGAAGATGCCTTTATGCAGGCCAGGACAGAGATGCATGTGTGCATACATGCAAGCATTGAGGCTCACGTACATACAAAGCAGCCTTTTATGGATAAATCAAAAGAAACATTTGGACATTCATCTGTATTGTCTCTAGGCCGTTGAAACGAACCTTTGTGGAATCTGTACAAAAGGACTCTAGCCTGCAGCATCACAGTAACACAATTCAGGTTTCATGTCCAAACCAATTAGTGAATTTGTCAATGTGTGTAGTATGTAACTCCAGATATCTGTATCTTCTTTTTATGACCCCTTGGGAAGGGGGAGGGCCGGGGGGGATGGGGGGGAGGAGTATAATAGAGGTAAAATAAAATAATATTCAGAAGCAACATCACTTGAGTTCATAAACTAGGGATGTGTTTAATACTATTTAAAAAAAAACATTCCCATATATTTGAATCGGTCTGAAATATTTTTTAACAAACCACATTTTTTTGGTTCTGTTTTCCAAAAAACATAAAAATCATCCTGACAAGGCACTCATCTAAATGCATCAGGCGACATGAATGTTGTTAACAAAACAAATAAAATCTCTTGTAATTGTATCTTTTTACATTATCTGTTCAATCTGAAAAGTCTTTTCATGCTCGCTTAAAATCTTTGTGCATGTTCAGTGGAGGGAAATGTCTTGGCCATATTTCATTAATTGTGGTTTTTGACTTCAGAGAGGGTCTGTTGCATTTCAGGAACTGTCTATAGTAAGCGCTAGAGGAAGTTGAAGTGTAAGGCCAATGGTTGCTGCATGCAGCACGGCTTACCTCTTTGTAGCGCAGGATACCAGCCAGACAGATGTCTATCTCCTTTTCCAGTCGTGAGGCACACTATGCTGCAGAAATCAGCCCTAGGTGCATTACACTTGCATCTTTATGACTATCAAACCAAATGCAGATTTCAGATTAGTCTGTTGGTTAATAATGAAGAAATTATTTAATGGAGGAAATAATCATCTGCTGAATAGTTTTGTGAGCTCAGTTAGAAAAAAACTAATAACTGGATTGGGTAACACATTACAATATTAATATATTAACAGTTAATTTTTTTTCTTCATAATAATGAATTGATGCAGCCACTAATCATTCTCAGATTATAAGAATGAATGAAGCATATACTGAATATGTTCCATAACAGCCTATTGAAGAGCATTTACATGATTATTTTGTTTGGAAAATCATGTACATTAATGCAAATATGTTAGGCTAAAATATATATTCAAGCAACAAAAGAGCCTTTTTAAAATTTTTGGTTTTCCAGCACCCACGATACTAAACTTAACCCCGACACATGATATAAATATRTCTCCTCCAAACGTATTGGCATGGCAAAATATTTTTGCTCCACACTGAAGACTATACATGTTAAAAAGCTTATTTGAACTTTTTCGTTCAACCCAAGTGATGAAAATATTCAAACATGTGACTGACATTTGTTTCTTGTTGCCTGTTAGATTGACTTTTTAAACAGGTAATAGCTCTGAATTTTCACTCTTGATTTTAGCCCTGGGTTTTGCATGTGAAGGCTGCATTTGTTATTAAAACACGATAAACCAACATGAAGACCAGAAAGCTGTCTACGGGAGAAAAACCATTCTGAATCTGAAAAAAAAGCATTGGACATAGCTAACACAACAATATGGAATGACCTAAAGAAGAAAGAAACCACTGGCGTATTAACATGCAGACATCAGACGGGATGACCAAGAAAAACAACAGCAGTTGATGACAGAAACATTGTCACCAACATCCTCCATACGGTAGGGATGAAGGTATCACAATCCACTGTTTAAAGAAGTCTTCAAGAGCAGAAATCTGGAATCTGGAAATCTGGATACCACAAGATGCAGTGCCTTCATAAGCAGGAAGAAGGAAGGACAGATTGGAATTTCAAAAGAAATACAATGATGAGCCACAAAAGTTCTGCAACCAAGATAAACTTCTAGGGCAAATTGTAGAGTAAGAAAGGATCTGCTCATGATCCAAAACACATGAGCTCATCAGTCAAGCATGGTGAAGGTAGTGTCATGGCTGTGCTTGAATGACGGCTTCTGGAAAGAGCTCATTAATCTTTATTGATGGTGTAGCTAGCAATAGAATAAATTCATAAGTCTAGGAACATTCTGTTTTCCAGTTTACAGAGACCCCCCCACCTACTCTAATTGGGGACTTCATTATGCGGCAGAACAATGACACTGACAACACAAGAAAGGATTTTAAAAGTAGATAGTTTTAGGTTGCCCCCCCCCACGCACACACATTTTTATAATTGGACAACAATTGTAATATTTAATCATGCTGTCTCAAAGTAACATATTAGTTGTGTTGTCTAAGGAGTGCAAATTACTCTAAGTCACTTAAATATCTTACATTTTGGTTAAAGTACACTGTTTAAACACTTCAAAATTTTGTAATTACTTTTTCCTTATCACTTACTTTATATAGACGCTTTGAATAGTCATTCACTCACTTGACATCATTTTCCTCTCTGGACATTAATAAGACGAGCAAAACATGCTTTAATTAATCTATTTATTAGTATTAATCAGAGATTATGTAACGCTGTAATAAAAATGGACCAATTAAGAATTTCACAATTTTCAACTAATCCATTCCAGTACAAAGAGAAGAATTAGAGCTGCTCTTATTGAAAATTAATTAACATCATCAACCCAATCGCGTATACTGCTTATGTTGCACAGAGCCATGGGAAGCATGGAACCTATCCCAGAGAACTCAAGGGCGTGAGGCAAGGTACTCCCTAGATAGGGTGCCAGTCCATCAAAAAACAGGCAAGCGCACTAACTTACACACTATTTGGAATTTGTAAATGCTAATTAGAATACTTTGCATTTCTTTTGACTGAAGAAAACCCACCAAGCATGGGAGAACATGCAAACTCCATGCACACAGAAAAAAACCTGAGGTCACAGTCCTAACCCGACGCCACAGTGCCACCTAGTATAATTTACATTATTGTTATTTACATTATTATATTAACAGAATGAATAAGCAAGATGCAAATACTTAACTATTAGAATTTTTAACAGCTATGATGGGTCCTTAATTGGTAGTTGGTATTAAGGGTGTCGTGGTGGTGTAGTGGTTAGCACTGTTGCCTTGCACCTTCAGGGTTCAGGTTCGATTCCTGGCCAGGTTTGATTCCCATCTCTGTGTGCATGTTCTCCCCGTACTTGATGAGTTTCCTCTGGGTACTCTGGTTTCCTCCCCCAGTCCAGATCCTTGCAGATTAGGTAAATTGGCATTCTCAAATTGTCCATAGTGTGTGAATATGTGTTCCCTGTAACTGATTGGCACCCAGTCCAGGGTGTACCCCGCCTCGTGCTCTCGTGGGATAGGCTCCAGGCCCCCCACAATCTTGAATACAAGATAAAGCAGTATAGATGACGAGTGAGTGAATAATATTGGTTCATGTATACACTGCAAGATTTCAGTATTATTAATGTATTATCTAATATCTCATCATTATATAAGCGTAAGGTAAGTATTAATATCTGCTGGTGTTAAATTCTATCTATTGATTGCAAGCACAGACATCTGATTGATGGAGAGTAAANTTATATATATATATAAATATATATAAAAAAACAGCACCTCTTAATGATACAAAAACACACCCTGAATTTGCATATCAGAAATGTTTTTATTAAAAAAAACGGCATGTGTTTTTGGCTACCAGAGCGCTTTATATTACATTTATTGATTGTCTTTGACCAATCTGTCTGTTAGGGATAAGATTCTATCCAGGCCATCTGACTTCCATTGATTGCTGTATTGTTTATAAGATCTTGGAAAAGGTTGTTTTGGACTCTATTATAACTTCCATGTTTATCAAGAACGGCTAACTAAATTCCATGTCTGCTTGTTGTGTCTATATATTTCCAAATAACTCTGACTCATGTATACTCGTGCAAGCGCTGCCAAAGACCATCCAAAGTCAGATGTAAACTGAAATCCAATACTTAAGATACAGATCGGATTTTCTCCAAACAACATTTCAAAGATGTCTTTTATCATCAGGCTGCTGTTCCTTCCACCTCGTCTCAGAGCAACAGCAAACACTAACTTAATCTCTGTCAATCAAATCAAGCAACGGATGCTTTGTGAATGCGGTGGCTGTCGATCCAATATGGCCATGAATGTTTTAGATAAAAAAAAAAAAAAAATGATTTAGGTGTTTTTAATCAATAGTTTGTATGACAGGGTTATACTTTCAAAGTGGCCATGACTCATAAATTTAAAAAAAAAAAAAAAAGGAATGATTGCTCAGAAAGTATTGATTTATTTTTTTTATAACACGAGAAACTGAGGATGGTTTCAACTACAACTACAATATATTAATACACGTCTTCTAATATGGTATTGTTGTTTATAGTATGCTTTGTAAACAGTAAAGTTTCTGGTCTGTAAAACCTTTTCAGGACAAAAGACTTAGTAGACTATCTGGATTATGATAACCTGCAGCATCTATATAGGTGCAACAATGTTAAAACAAGAACTTGGATGTTCAATGATTCTAAGTATAATATAACTGTAATGTATGGTTTAGGTTTAGTGATTAATAAAAAAGTGAAGTATCATCAAATCGTTGTGGTATAGGAACAATAAAACATCACACCAGGGCATTACTGTACATCACTATCTTCTTGATTATTTTTCTATAGCATCATGCCTATCAAGTTCAATTTCTTACATAATCCTTCATATTTTTCTCTCAAGTTCTAGTATACCTTGAGTCTGTTAAAGTAGTTTAAGAGCCTGCTTGAAAAGTGTTGCAGAATGTAAAGCAGACAACGCAATCGTCCTGGCTAACCATTTGGAGAAGGGTTCTGGGAAAATGTGCTGCAAGCCATGAGTGGAAAACGTAAACCTTGTCATCTCGGTCCAAAAGTGCAGCCACAACTTCATCCGCAACTATTTTCTGGCACGTGCTCAAAGCGTCTCCCTCGCCTCGTTTTCCTCGTAGTAGGTTGGGAAGAATGGGTGACCACGACGCCCTCCACACTACTCTCACCACATCAAGTGAGCTGGAAGCGCTATGATTGCATTTAAATGCCGCGAGGGCCGTCCTCGCAGATATCTTGATGCCAARAGAAACCGAAGAATACAGATGAATGATAGACAGGAACACCGTAGAAAGGAGGTATAGGTTGGAGCGCAGAATGAGCCAACATATGTTGTAGATTTGGCCCTTGTTTTTTAGAACTCGTCTCAGTTTTGCAGATAAACTGAAGAGGGCCTAAATTAGAGCCATGGGGAACCCACACGCTCAAATGTAAAAATACAGATCATGTTTTCCTTGGATGTTCTGTCTGCTTCTTTAGTTGGGTTTAATGCAATGATGTTCTTTACATAACACTAAAGTGCCTTGCCTTTTTTCATTAAAATTGCAAAACTGGTTTTCTGTTAACACAGGTGGCAGCTTATATCACCAACGATCTCTCATTAATTAATCACAAACATACTATTATGAAAGTAACTATGAAGACTATGTTCAAAGAAAACAAATAAACAACTGGAAATAACAAAGTTGATAAACATTTCCAAAAGACATCAAATCCCAATGTGCATTATTTGTCTTAGAACACAGCATTTGCGAACACTAACATTCAGTTTTAGTGAATTAAAGGCATATATTTTATTCACTTGCACATACACACAGTTTTAGAATGTTGTATACAGATATATACATTAGTTTCATTGCAAGTTAATATGCCAAAAAAAAAAAGCCCTACATCATGAAAAGTTTTACAACGTCAAGCTTTATATTTTACTTGTTACAAGTGCTGGCACTGGAGACTCCTTCTGTAAATGTTAAGCAATCATGACAGAAAAATATTCACATTCATTTGTTCATTTGTTTTAATCTGCTTATGTGGAGCATCTACTATACGAATACCAGTGTGTTTGTTCTCAATAATTGTTGTTTCTGGTAAAAAAAAAATGTTAGACAAAATAATGAATCCTTTAGAGCAAAAAAGTTTTTATTTTATTTTATTTGTCATATCCTTGGGCAGTAATAACAACACTGTTTTTTTTTTGTTGTTGTTGTTGTTTCAAACAGATCTAGTATAGGTCTCTTCCACACAGTTGGCACTTTAGAATAAATGTGTAAATATATTTACAAAATAAATAAAAATAAAAATAAAAAAATGAAAAAAGTCACAGAAAATGCAAACTTTAATGCAACTGCATAAACATTTCAGATAATTAAATTCACTTTATTTCTCATGGTCTGCTACAAAGCAATTAAAAAGCAATTAAAAAGGCATACTGTTTAAAGATGTCATATTCTAGTGACATTTTTTAGTATAGTGTACCTCAACTGATTGTTAGAGATGGATCAATCAGTTATGTTCAACTATTTAAAATATATATATATA
>QMIH01000320.1:421967-432046 GCA_003987875.1 Clarias batrachus
TGGGTGCCCCTAACTCATCGCTGATTGGCCCTGCCGCCTTTCATCTGGGCTCATGCCCTAATCAGAAGGGCTTGTGTTTTCGCTTTTTCCCTACTTTTGAAATGAGGTTTGCATTCTGCTTCCAACAGCCTTGCCTGCTTGGGGGGCCAGCCAGCCACCACACTCTTCTAGCACACACTCAAAGATTTGGCAGCCATGCTTGGTGGTGACATCACACATACACATACACACAGACTGTATAAAAGCAGACATGCAGTAAAAAAAAAAGCGAGACTCTTATGTTCTTATTCCCTCTAGTCTCTTGTTAAACCCTCCCGTTCCCAAATGCCGAACTCCATCAAATCCGTGCTGTATTTTTTTTTCTTTTGAAATAGCACAACATTTAAAAGAATCCTACCATGATGATGTCATCAATAAACAAAACGTTAACCTCCAGCTTTCACATCTCTTGCACTTGTCTGTGCATGACCTCTGCTGCTTGACAAAATGTTTCATGAACAGAATTATGTTTAGCAGCGGAACTTCCTGTCAAGAGGGAATACTGCTTCCTGTTTTTGAAACAAATTATGTGGTCAGGGTCACAAGTTTGCCTGGAGGGGATAGTGCGTTCCCTCTCTGGAGAGCATCATTGAATAGAAAAATAAAATTAATTACCAGTGACTTTCCAACTGACATCATTTCACCATATACCACAATGCCCCTGTATTCTTGATTCTGAATGGTCAGAAGGTGTTGATTACAGAGGAACATGAATGCTGGAGAATCTGCTGTACATGAACTGACATGAAGTGTAATAGTTTCAGTGAGAAAACACGGCATTTAAGGAAGTGCTTTGTAACAGGCAGAACCGCATGAAGGATGTATCATTTTGTTCAATTTCAAAATGTATTTAGTGTGAAGACTGTAAACAATCAACCACATGTTCGTGGGATACTGTACGAATGATAACTACAGAGGAACAGACAGATGGACAGGAGGATAGACAACTGGACAGACAGACAGATGGACAGACAGATGGACAAAAAAAAAAAAAACGTGCCCTCATGAGAGGCATAAAAATGGGCTAGTCAGCATCAATATTTAAGATGCTGTACTTTAAATAATAATTTTAACAAATGGTAGCCTCCATCCATAAGATCAGTTTCAATCAGTGGCAAGGGTAAGAAGATACCAATAACCGAGTCAAAAAGGTACGGTTTGGTAGTATGAAAACTTCCCTTATTTTGTCTGGTGGGGAAAAATCTGAATCTTAAGGACATTTTGATAATTGCCAATGCGCTTCGGCCCTGAGGGTTTAGTACATTTAGTCATATAGGAAATCTCTGCTCCACATGAAATCTCCAGTCCAGGGCTTACCTTTAGTGAACCTAGGAATAGATGACYGGCATCATCTGCGAAAGCGTCCAGCGAGCCAAGCAGCATGAAGTTTGACAATAATGCAGAAAGGTATTTTGAGACCTGCATTTAAAAAGGAATATATGTGCAAACGTTTTGAACCACCACTACTTTCTGGGCTTAATATAGTCTTGAGGAACAGTTCTACAGGCTTTCTCTCACGTTTGGTATCACATTTCAGTTCTTGTACCTGACCAGTTTCAGAGGAGCGTTTTTTGTTTGTTAATTAAATTGAATGACATATATTATGCAAGCATAAAAAAATTAAAAAAAAAAAAATCATCTAACCTAAGTCATGAACCAGTGAGAGCAGGTGAAGATGATCAGGCCAGTGATAAGTATACTGGTGATACTGAATGCTAACAGACAAGATGGCAAATGAGGTTGCCGCTGAGGTCGTCATGCAAACAATTAATTATATTTTTATCTCAGTAAAGTGGAGTAGCAGATAGTGTTGCTACATAGCTGCTTCTGCCCAAGTTTCTCCCACCTCAAAAAAAAACATGCTGGTTTGCGGATTGTCTGCCCCAAGTTGCATTTAGATGCCTTGTAGGTTTTCCAGGGTGCATTCCTGCCTTCTGCTGAGTATATTCCCAGAGTAGGTTCTGGATCCAGTGCAATCTGATCTGACCAGTATAAAGTAACAACTGAACCTGTGATGATGGTGCCTTTTCCAAAACGAGCCCAGAATGAACCTACAAAATGTAGACGTTACAGAGTACACTGTGGATAAATAAAGTCAGCCCTGATCATATAAGTAATGTCCACCTATGTCTAGCTAGGATAAACAGTAATCAATTGCAGAAATCTGTTTGGCTATTAGGGCTTATCACTAACCGTATGCCCAGGGTGTGCCAGGCTCCCCCATCTGCCTCACACATGGTTTTGAATCCTCTCCAGTGTGATTAGGGAGGGAGGAGGAGAGTGTCGCGTTCCGGATATATCTGGATGTGCAACTGAATCTGATGAATTGAGTTCTCCGACCTGATAATGCGTAATCCCTCCAGTTGATCATCTGCAGTTTGGTTTGGATTCCGAGGTGCGACCTCCAGGTGATTAAACCATTTATCCTCTATTCCCCTTTCTTGCAGTATGGGGGACATGGAACAATTTAATCCTCACTATTTAGGTTGCAATGAACATGTACAGGACGGCACGGTGGTGTAGTGGTTAGCACTGTCGCCTTGCACCGCCAGGGTCCGGGTTCGATCCCCGTCTCTGTGTGCATGGAGTTTGCATGTTCTCCCCGTGCTTGGTGGGTTTCCTCCGGGTACTCCGGTTTCCTCCCACAGTCCAAAGACATGTAGGTTAGGCTAATTGACGTTCCCAAATTGTCCAGAGTGTATGAATGAGTGAGTGCCCTGCGATGAATTGGCACCCTGCCATGTGCACTAAGTCTCCTGGGATAGGCTCCAGGCCCCCGTGACTCTGAATACAGGGTTAAGTGGTATAGATGATGAGTGAGTGAGAGTGAGTGAACATGTACATAAGTTAACCTATTTGGAATATGCCATTTCAAACCCGTATTGCGACAAATAAAAAGACTTATTTAGTCTTATTTTAAGACTTCTTTTATATCTTGTTGGGTTTAAGATAATGTATGTGCAGAGATTGTCTGGTATCCACCTGGTTACTTCCAGGTTCTCTAAGAGGTCGCTAGTAGATCAGCCATGTTAAATAGCTTGAAAGATTGTATAAGAAAAGTTAATAAAAGTAAAAAAAAAAAAAAAAGATTTAAAAGTTTTAAAGATTGTATAAGTGGGAAGTGACGTCCTACCCAAGGTGTATCCCCTTTAGTGCCAGTGTTCCCAGAACATGCTCTCTATCCACTGTGACCCTGACCAGGATAAACACTCATGAATGTTATGCCTTGCAAACTTTTATTATAGTGGCACAACCATTTCTTGATTGTAATGATGGTCATAACATTTTGTAGTTCAGTGACTGCTCAAGTAAATCAGCAGCCCAGCATATGAAAAMCATTTGATACTGGCCTGATAAGTGTCCTGCCATATGCTCTGGATGCGAAAGGAGAAAGTGAGGAAGAGACTGTGGGGGGAGAAGGGTGTCTTGGGAAAGAGAAAGAATGTGAAGTGAACACTTGTCAGGTTCGCGCTGCCTGCTCTTCGGTCTTCAGCGGCCATTGTTGGGAGTTCCTCGGTTGCTTTTTTCCCCTTCTTTTTCTGTCAAAGTGCTATGTGGCCCCTGACCTCGTCTCTGTGCATGTGAGCTGTGTTTATAGGCTGGGTGCCTCTGAACCAGCAGTGCTCTTTATCACGTTTTTTTCCCACTAGAGAATGATAAAAGAGAAGGGAAGCACTACTCTGTTTTTTTTTCCTCCACCCCCCCTTGCTTCCAGCCATCCGACCTCCAGTGGTTTCCACATCTCTATAAGCTGAACTTTCAAAAGCATGCAGACTCTTTACAATCAAGCGGAGCTGCACGGCCATACAGACATGCCATACGTGGAAAGGATACAGAGAACAAGTCAAACACACAGTGAGGACCTGATTTATCTGGGAGATTTGATCAGGAAACAATGGCACGCAATGCCATGTTAGGTTTTCAAATGAGACACATCATCTGTATGTTTATGAGAGCAAATATTTGGTCCGTTGTCGAATCCGTAGCTGAGTATTTGACTAGCTTTCCACCAGCGCTATCTAAGAGGATGTTTTCTTAACAAACATTGGCCTGCCTACACATTCTTTATTATCACTGTAACACGCTTCAAGGTCTGAATAGTAACACCCAACAGTGTCATTGTTCCCAATCCCGTCGTCCAACAGCAATGATGAGAAAAAATGAACTCAAAGACACCACCAGTCAATTGTCTCTATTGTTTCATCCCACGACCTGGTGAATAATCACAAGATTCCAAAACAAACAGTGAATTTTTACAGACTTACAGGCATTCTTTACCTTCAAAAGACATTCAGCATTTTTTTTTCTTTTAATTGATTTTGGTTGCAAAGACAGTTTTTCTGATAGCAAAAGCAAATCACTTGTACATATTAACATGCTTGTTCTAAAATATGTTTGTTTCTATAGTAACCTCTTAATAATAATTGAAATAATTATGTTGAAAAAAAAAGTGTGCTGAAAAGAATGAAAGTATAATTGTTAAGATGGTGACGCTTTTTGTACTGATGAAAAGGAGTTTATACAATACAAAAAACATTTGTGGAATCTCCAGTGACAAGACAGAGGAATTTGTGCTTAGTGGTTTCTTTTGTGTTCTTATTTCCCAAAAAGGGGGAAAAAAAACAAAAAGGCTGGTGTGTCTGGTAGAGCTGTCATAAATGATAGCGGGATTAATTGTGATTAATTTTACAGTATAAAGGAATAAAAAGTATGACGTGTCAATGAATAAACGAATAATTAGGGATAAGTGACATGAGCTAATAGTTGTATAATTGTTAGAAAAATTAAACACTTTGGGATGATTCTTTTCTAAATAGGTTACAAGGTTATCACCTGCCACAATTGAATTTAAAGTATTAAAAATATTGACGATTGAAATGCATTTTGATATAATTATATATTATAATATAGCAACAGTAGGTTTGTTACACTGATTATTGCACATATGGTAGAAGTCATCAGTAAAAGAAACGAATAATTTTAGGATTACTGCTAATTCCAATAATATTAGTTTCAGAACATTTACTCAAAGCAATTAAAAGTTCTTTTAATTCAGTATTTTTATGAATACAACCCCTCCCAGAGACATTTATGGCAAATCCTCTATTTCTTCATATTTACTACATGGGATATACCCAAGAAAAGCTCTACCATACAGTACGTCCAGGGGGAAAAAGTAAAAAGTAGATCACAGCTTATGAATGTACTTAATTAAGATTAAAAGCATGGAGTCAGGGATCCTTCATATGCGGCTCTGGAAATAATTTTAGAAACTTTATGACAGGGTTCAGTGTCACTATCTGACTCATCAAGGTCCAGGTCAGATCCGACGCTTGCCACCTTGCAACAGTGGGACAATGGCTAACTCCAGTGGCAGGAAGGTTTTGATGAGTGAGCAGATAGTATTTGTTGTGAGCTGCTGGCAGTCCTCGGGGTGGCTYTGCCTGTGTTGTGGGTCCAGGCAGAGCAGCAGGAGCGGTGACCCCATGCCTCCTTCACCCTGGTTTGGCTGAGGGGGTAGCTGTGGGGGACAATGGTGTCTCTCTCTCAGGCCTYGCACGGCTCACGATCGGCCCACATTCCTCTTGCCCACTCCCCACCCAGGGCGAACAATGCCTGGCCTTTTCAGAGACTCTCTCCCCCTTACTTGACCGGCATCTTCAATGGATTGGTCCACGTTAATGATGGCACCATGCTCTCAGCAGGGAAGAATTCAAGTGCCTAGCTTACGTTCCATCAAAAATGTGTGTCGAACGTAGAAAAGCCTCCGTCAAGCACACAAGAATGATTTGACACCAGTCGATGTCTAGTGCAACTGTCATGGAAACATTTCTTCATTGAACATCATCAACTGGTGCATCATTCTATCGGACACATCATCTCGTGCAATCATTTGTGCTCAGAATTCGTTTTTTTTTTTTTTTGCAGGAAAAAATGAACAGGAACCATGATCCAAGAGCGTCCTCCCATTTCATAGCTACTATTTAAATCCTGCATAGATCGTGTTTGCAGGTTTAGCTTAGCAACAATGAGGAGAAAAGGAAGCCTTCCACATACCCAGCTTATCGCTTGATGATAATGATGATCATGATGTAATGACAATGTTCAATCTTACAATGTTACATGTTACAACTTAGAACTCATGTAAGCTGGGCTCATCCATTCTTTCTGTCTGTCCTGTAATCCCTGAGAAGCCTGTTACACAAGTTTGCATTATTTTCSCAACCTAACTGTATGAACCTGAAGATGACAATCAAAGGAAGGTGAAAGATCTGGTCTTAGGGCTTCCTCATTCATGGTTTATGCAGGTGGTCAAGTGGAGATGTTTCACACTACAGGGAAATTGAGAGGAGGGRAAAAAAAAGACATCAAACATTAGTCTTGTGTTCAAAGACTAGTCCAATCTGGAGCTGTCATACTCTAAACGCATTTCCTTAATTTTCACGCAGTAGTTTGCTTTAAATGCAATGCACCTGTGAAAAGGTGGTGACACACACATACTCAGCTTCACAGACACTGCTTTTATTGCTTTATTGTTTTATGAATAGAAAAACTCATCCTGACTAGCTGGCGCTATGAATGCTAACAATCCCATTGCAGACTGTAATCAGTGCATTTTGCCAAGTTGAAATACTGTGCACTCTTCATCATCATCATCATCATCATCATCATCATCATCATCATCAACATCTTGTCCTATATATTGCTGATATAAACTGTGTTTTTACTGTTTACATTGTGTAGAGTGTAGTGGATGGATTATCGGTGGTGTGGTGCAGCCTAACAAGAATCATACTGAGCAGAGAACATCTACTATAGCATCTACTATACTTGTCTATATAAACAATCTCTTACAATAGAAATAATAATACAGCAATGTTTTTTCTTTACTCTGAGCATTGTACTGCGGGGTACAAAGATATTGGTACAGGTTTTATGCCGGATGCTCTTCCTGACACAACCCATCAATTTCTCCGGGCTTGAGAATGGCACTGACGATTCCATGGCTGGTAATTATATATGGCATAGAGTTGGGTTAAAGCACAACCAGTGGTGGCKGGGTTCAAACCCTGACCCTCACCAGCAACCTCAAACAGCTGAGCCACCACTGTTAATGAGACATTAATGTAAACCTGTGATCTGAATTAGAGACAGTACTGCCATCAGCTCCGATCCCATACGAAATACATTTACATAATGAACTACATATTGTTTATTTGTCTGTAATCACCTATATGTAACACAATTTTTCAACACCTAGTAATCCATCTCACCCTAATTAAACCACAATTCAATTCCTTTCCCCTATTACTTTTGCAGAAATAAAAGTACAAACATACACACAGACAGACACACACATGCAATCGCACGCACACACAAAAGCAGTAAAATCAGAATTCTATTTCCAAGCATCTCAAAAATAGTCTCAGGAAACATGTCTTTAAAAACCAAAAATAAAAAAAACTATAATCATGCTGCCTAAATAAAAATGTGATAGCACAAGAACAATATATTATTTTGACTATGACACAATATGATAAAAATATACTATTATAAATAGTTCATGAATCACCGCATTGTTTGCCTTCCACTCAATGTGTGAGGCCTTGCACTTTTTTCTTTTTTTCCTTTTTACAAGTTTCAAACATAACTCTCTCAGGTTAAATGTCAAATCGCTATTTTTTTTTTACATATCATTTTTTACGGTGTGTAGCATTACAGACTATGAATAAACCTGTTACAGATTTGACATATTGAGCCTGTAATGAAGCAGCAGCACTTGTTGAGCTCCCTAGGCTTAATTAATTATCGCCTTGGTGGGAATCGATTAAATCGCATTATGTCCCCTGCAGGAGACGTTTAACCATCTCAGGAAAGACAAAAGAGCCCATGGCTGCCAGGAACATTGATTACAAAAAAAAAAAAAAAAGATTTGGAATATCACTGAAGTGACCCAGATAAGGTTTAATCCAAATTGATAATACACATCTTTTAAAGTTATCCCAAAATCCACAGATGCCTGATGTACCTATTATCACAGTCAACAGATTATTTATTAACCAACACCTGAAAGTTCATGCAGAAGCTTGTAATTGATCTATTTGTATTAATTAAATAATTAAGGAAATACATACTGTATATAGATTTGTTGCTTGATGTTGTTGTGAAGGAGAATTCATCAGATCTTCATTCAGATTTAAAAATCATCTTCACCTACTTTCACAGTGCTTCTTCAAGAGTGCTAGAATTTTAGAAGGAGGTATATGGAATATGAGTGTAATTCATATCAATTGTTATGGTTATTCAAAATAACAGGTTTATACCCCCCCCCCCCCAATTTCGAAACTATTAATTTCTGCAATAACAAATTACTGAATGGCAGCCTAAATGTCAAAACATACAATAATTACTGCTTATCCTATGTAGGGTCGAAATAAAATCACGCAGAAAGCTACACCATATCAATAATTACATAAATGGAAGGAGTCTCCAGTTTCAGTAAACTAAATACATTTCCATCACAGAAAAGTCAGCACAGATGACACTCTGCATTCAGGTGACAGTTGCATTTTTATGCAATATATTGTTTATAGGGAAACTTTGAAGCTCTTTTTTGTTGTTGTGATTAACCACACATAGGAACAACCACAGGGATGTGTGGTTAATCACAAAAATAATCAGCTTCAAAGTTTCCCTAGAAACCATGTTTTTATGCATCTATCTATAAATGCATAAAAGTATGATATGCTGTTCATTAACAAATTAGAAATTGTAAGCCTTGATGAATTCCTGCGGTATAAGAAGAGTTCAATATTTCGGGATGTGTGGTTAATCACAAAAAATAAAGTGTCCTATAAARATACTACAAATAACATTGACTACTGCTCACCTCCAGAAACATGTATCATTATCTAAGATTAGAGCTCTAATTAACCAAATTGGCTAATATGTTCCTCAATAGAGCTAGCTCAGCACCATATGTGAGTTTGAAAGGAATCTAAATGACTAGTCCATATCTAAGTCCATAACGGCCGGACTAGAGAGATACTAAGCTGAGCTTTCACTCAGGATACAGCTGGGAGGGGTATCCAGCTCAAACTCATCCCTCCATGCCAAATRTATAAATAATCACAGCAGGAAGATGCTACATTTTGGCAAGGTTTCCCAGGTCCATATGGACCCATGACTCATTGGTATGGAATCATCGAAAATGGCTATATTACTTCCTGTAATAAGATAGTGTTCGGCGTTGTTCGACATAGCACTCGAAACACCCCAAATACACACAGAATAAGTATAAAACAAGTTTGGCATGAAACAAGTCAACAGCATGGGCCTTTGAAACATTTCAGCAGACCATCTTGTTCACTGATTCTTTCTTTCATGTGCATCTAAACAGATGTATGTAAAATATATGCAACGTCTAAGAGGTTTGTTTCCCAATTTCTCATTTGAGAGCAAGAACACAATGAGTTCTATTTTGCTGCATTGTTTCCCAGGGGGTTCCTTATAGTTACATAATAATCAGCTCCATATGCCCACCACCACTAATTATGTCCCAGGGTTGAGAAGAGATGGTGCAGATTAACTATGGCAGCCCAGGCTTCCTAAGTGTGATCAAGCATGACCTTTTATCCACCACACCACCATTCCTCCTATTTTAATCAATCCACCAACCAAATGTATTTTGATAGCACAGCCTCCTTGACCAATTTCGGGAATAATAGGCAGGGGTTGGACAATTCATGGTTGGAGAAGCACATTGTCAACGTCTCGAATGTGGGGTGTGTTACTCAAAGCCTACTTCCAACCCGGATAATAGATCATTTTACTGATAATCATTACAGAGAAGTGGATTGATAGATACAGTGCTCTAATTGGTGCAGTCCGTACAATCGCCTCTGCGAAACCGCCGAACACCCCTGAACCCCCATCTTGTATCTTTGAGAACAAGCAGCTGGTTGTTTTAGAGAAACGTTGCTCCTGCACTGTCAGCTCCAGTGCTCATTAGTGGTGCTGTACACTGACACGGCCATAGA
>QMIH01000320.1:438189-460590 GCA_003987875.1 Clarias batrachus
ACATAAAAAAGAAAGAAACCATCTCATGGATTGCGTGTCAACTTGAGTTAAGCTATATCTCTACATTTCTAGATTTATATAAAACACGATATCTAGCATCATAAAACACATTAGTGTAGTTTCAGTTCACTAATGTAAATGCTTTTATCTGTTACTTTCACTTCCTGGGGAATAGATTTGAAGTTTTACTGTCCACTCCCACATTTCCGTATCAGTTATTCAAATGTTTTTAACAGATGGAACCAGACACTGTGTCCAGGTCTGCACCACTGTGTGTGTGTGTATATGTACAGTAGTCTGTGTTAAAGCTTTCAGATCATGCCCTCTCTCGATTAATGAATCATTTGATTCCGATATTGAACACTTCCTGTTTTGAAGCAGTCAGCAATGAAAAGGCATGCAGGCATACGCATGCAGACACAATTAATCCATTGACGTTACAAAGGCAGGTAGCTACAAAGCCTACCTCCAGTCTGTGCTTTCATCCTAACTTTCCCAGGCTCCATTTGGCAATTAGCAATCCTTATGCATTTTGTACAACCCCCTTATTACTTAAGCCACGCGGTGGGAGATCCGCAGCGAGGTATTGTATTTTTTTGCTCTTCACATTTTGTTCTCCACAAATTCTACCCCATACTTATGGATCAACGCAAGCAGTCGCTTTAGAGAAGTTGCTTTGAAAAACCTCCCAGCCCCCTAACCCCGTGCCCTGGTGTACAAGCAGGACCCCTAAAGTGAACTTCAGGGAGCAGGGGGACCACCCTGCGGGGCCTCCGCAAAAGTGAGGACTCGCATTCCAGTGTCCACSTATTGAAACACAAACAGTCCATTTAAATTGGCTCCTTGATATGACCCGGACGGGTCTCCTTTTAATGCTCGGACAGAATGCACTCATTAGGGTTAAGACGGTGGAACGGATTGTGGATAGAAAGAGGGGGTTGGTGGAGAGGAAAAAGGCCATGCTGGAGAGGTGCACCATCTGGAGCAGTGATAGGGGAATCGGCGAGTGTTTGTATAAGCTGGGATGTTTTCTCTTATTCGTAAACAGAAGGGCAATCCGGCAAACTTCAACGTTAATTGTTGACCCTCCTGGTGCCTGAGGGTCAATGCAAGCTGAAGCATCCGTTCTGTTTACCAATTGTGACGGAGCCAAGTGTTGGGGTAATTAAAGACTTTTAATCGAGTGCTTCCCATTGACGAGGAGCAAGTCCACTCCAGGTTCATTTGCGAAGTGAGACGCACTTTCCTTACACTTACTTATGACAATTAACACCATCGCACAGGGACACTTTAAATAAACACAAAGATTGGTTTGCCAGCTCAGCCGCCACAATCATCCGCGACTTTCCCACTTTTAAATGTGAGTTGGGTTCTTGTGAAACCAATCAAGGGGGATTTGTCAATATAAATGCGCCAATATCCAAAACAAGACACTGAGACTAATATTTGAGCTATTTACCTATTTGAGATACCTGTTTGTAATTTCTTTGTTTGGGAGTGAAAATGGGAATCATGGAGCTCTTAACAACAGCACAGCTGCACATACATTATACATAAAGCATGAACTTTAGGTCAGAGACTGTTTCAAACATGTTGTTTGCATATTGCTTTAAGAATGCTTTAGCATTGGCTTTACATTAAATCTCATGCAGGCAAAATAAACAAATTACCATTCAATGTAATGCAAAATGTAACGCTTTCTTTATCTTGCTTTGCAAACGTGGTCTCTGTGCCTCGCTCATTTCACATATGTCTATATCACATACCATGTTTACTTCACATCCATCCTGTGAGGTGTCAAATTTTTCAAGATTAAAAAAGTAATAAATCAAGGCTCAATACAGGTGACRCAATCCAAAGTTATTGTTTACCATCTTGACGATTATTCTCCTATAACAGCACATCTTGATATGTTAGTTGTCATTTTAATTTATCAAAGAATGACTTTTTAGTCATTTATAGTAACACTAGCRATACTACCCGATAGTGATATTATTATTTTAGTTTGAAACCCATGTACATGACTGTCTGTACAGCAGAACCCTCTGCCTCACTGATTAATACAAAGAATTAAAAAAATAAATAAAACCTGGTGTTCTGGTTCGATGYGTTCAAATCAAAAGAGTAGATGGACAGATACCAGACATGACAAGGAAAAAATCTATACCGCCCTCATTGGTCGTGGTAATGTGTAGCGGTAAAACCAGACCAGAACGTTTCAGTTGATGTCGTTTAATGTTTTATTTATGTTGTGCAGGTGTATGACAATGACACTGTATATAAAGATCTATATCTTTATTTGTTTAGTGCTCCAAATAACGTGGCAGTAAATGTGTCTGCATTGAGCTCTAAAGTCGTTTTTTTTTTATTTATTAAATACCTTCAAAATAGCTTTTCTGAGACTGGTTTTTGGTCCTCCAATGTATCAAAGTTCTGTCTAATGTACAGACAACATTTTTTTCTTTTATCCATATAGATTTAATGTCATGGAATAAACAAATCACAATCACAAACAGTTTCTATTTATCAAGTAATTACCACGAAAGCAACATTTACCTTTTAAGATGACCAAGAAATCATCAATATAAATAAATATATAATAAATTCCACAATTTTGATTGTGCAAAGACAAATAAAATTGAATTGAATTGAATTGAATTGAAATGAAATAAAATAGAAAACCTTTGCAAAACATTAAGGAAAAGTTGAAAAACACTTTTTATTGCCTTAGAGCTTGAAGTACAGAAAATGAATCAACACTTCCAACCAATCAGAATTGAGAATTTGATAGAGCTGTGTGTATAACGCAAGCCTGTATGTACCCTCATGCCGCCTTTCACACTTGAAACAACAAAAGTTGACACAGACACTGACCACATGTACAGAGAGGGTGAGAAATTTACAGGAACACGTCAAAGAGTCTTTTTTAAACAGTCTTTTTTGCTGTCCAGCTGTTGGTGAAGGGGGTCACACTGAGTGGCAGACGACAGCACTGTGACCGTTCAGAGCACACTGGTCACTGAGTCACCACAGCACTTAACTGCTTGCAAAGCAAGCAAAGGGAAAAAGAGAGAACAGAAAAAAAAARAAGTAACATTCGGAATAAAGAAATACGAGACAAATGAGAGCATGTAACGGTTCGGGGTGGTTATCGTCTCAGATGTGGTGAGACTTAGGATTCGGGATGTAATGAGCTGCGCCAACAGATGCCCCGGGGCTGCAGCTGCCCCCGTGTTCAACTGCTGAACCCCTTCTGGTGCCCCCCGCCTCTCGCACAGGGCGGCTTAGCAGTCGGTTTGGAGCGAGTCAGACCCAAATCACACACACATGCGACGGGAAAGAGAATGCTTTGATTGTGCAGAGCAGAACGCAAGCACCACCACACTCGTGCATTTATTTTAGCCTGTGTGTCCCCGATGCACCGTTCAACAGCTCTGAGGCTCGGCTACGCCTCACATGGAGCCACCCCCCCCCTTCCCTCCCCTTCAAACTCCTCTCACCCTGGAACTTTCCAAAACCTCTCTGCAGGAGAAGCTGAAGTAGCCAGAACAAAAGAAGGGAACCTCTTTAACATATTTTTTCTATCATTATTATTTTCATTCATTCAGCATTCAGATGTAGCAGGATGACTGAACACTATTGAGTCCATCTTCAGCTTGCATTTAACGCCTTTCTGTCCCAAAACTAAGAATGGGTTTATCAAAGACTTGGCAAAATGGTGTGTATTTCTAATAAGAGCAGCATTTTTATTCTTTTCTGCCAAAACAAAGCGGCAAGCCTAATCACACAAAACAAACAAACAAACAAACAAACAAAAAAACAATCGCTAATACCAATACAAGCTTTATCAATTTATTTATTCTTTCATCAAATCTTTTCACATGCCAAAATTAAGTAAATATAAAATGAACCAAAGAACGTTGGAGTTATTGACCTTTCACTTTAGAAGCTAAATATAAAGGTGCCAAATACTAAGGATATACCTGAATACATTATTTAGAAGTAAATTTTTGTCTCTTTTATATTCTTCTTCTTTTTTGCCTTTTTTTTTGGAAGAACAAGGTTATAGTCAGACAAAGCACTAGACTACTTCTTCTTTGTTTATAATAGGAGAATAAAACCTACATGTATTTAAAAAAAAACACACACACACAGACACCTATGAATTTGAGTGATGGAGCTGAAGATGAGGAACTGTTAGAGTCAGAATTTAAACGCCATGCTGGCAGTTCTGGTGTTTTCAGTGGCATCATGTACAGTAGATGATTGGTTATAGATGATAGATGAGTGGTTCATATTTAAAAAAAAAAACAAAAAAACAACGACTTCAAAAACGATCTCAATACAGACTCATATACCGTTATTTGGAGCACTAAACAAATAAAGATATAGATCTTTATATGCAGCGTCAGGTCTTTATATACAGTGTCATTGTCGTACACCTGTACTACAGGAAAATAARACACAAAACGACATCAACTGAAACTGGTCTGGTCTGGTTTTACTGCTACACATTACGACGACCAATAAGGGCGGTATCGATTTTTTCCTTTCTAAGTCTGGTATCTGTCCATCTACTCTTTTGATTTCTCGTTAACACATCGAACCAGAACACCAGGTTGGAGTTCCAGCATTACAACACTGTTTAAAAGTCCTGTTATTAAATGAGCTGATAATTTGGGTGCGTCCAAGTGGATCATTGAGGTTGTTTACATGCATACTGATCATTATCTGATTTCAGAGGTTACTAGATAATACAAGTGGTGAATGTAAAGAGTATATTATGAGATATCAGATCAAAACAGGGTACAGCTTTCAAGGATTCTAAAAAGGCACCATAGCTCGATAATCATATTAGACACTCATGCATTTGTGTATGGACCATTTTCATATGTAGATAGTTTTCACTCATACAAAATWWWAATAAATAAATAAATAAAATGAATGCATCAGGACGTTTGAGTGTCTTTTCACTGTAGTCAAATATTGCACAGGGTATTACAGTACCTGCACTGTACATTAATGTCTGTCCATTGCGTTATCAAATTGTTTCCTGTTGGAACATGTGACTGATTCAATACATTATTTGCAAATCATAATTTTGCAGTTATGCAATTGTTTTAAATATTTTTTTTTCATGAGCATTAACAATATTTTAATTGTTGTACAATGAGACTGTGAAGTCTGTGTGCAGTGTGTTCATTTATGTTAAATTAGAAACTTTTATTTTTGAACAGCTTTACATAAGATTTTTGTTATTTAAAAGATAAAATATTCAGTATTAAATAATGTTTAATGTTTTTCATTGTTTCATCTCAAAAAGCCTAGAAAGAAAATAACAATGGTCATTTACAGTAAATATCTTTTATTAATGTCATAGCATAAAGTGAAACTGAGCACCAGAATCATTGAGATATATACTTTGTAAATATGAGAATATGTAATATAAAAACCATTTAAAGAATTTGTGCACAATGGTTTAAAAGTTAACTAAATGTTTAGGAGATGTTTTTTTTTTCCGTCTACGTCTTATAACTACTAATAACTGTTGATAAAACACATACAAGCAGGCTATATAAGGATAAAAAAAATAACAAGAACATTTTGATTATTCTATCCCTCATGATAATTCATGGCTCTTTTCACTTCTTTTTATTAGTTTTGTCAATTTGTCATGTGCCCTTTCCATGTACCCGAGCATTACTTTATAAAAGATGAATGCTGTGCTTATAAATGTGTTATAAAGACTYTATAGCCATCACTCGAACAMTGTGTTACTGGACACAATTCTTTTGCTATTTGGTTGGCTTTTAAATTTTTAGAATGAACTTTTAAGTTAAGTTTTTTATTTTATTTTTTATTTTTAAGTTGGCTGAGGTGTGTGTAAGACATACTTGTCTGAAATGGGCAAACAAACTTTGACAAATGTGTGTAAAAAATAGAGAGTAAAACACAGTGATATGATGAGAGTGAAAATGATGATATATGTCATCCTACCGCCCAGTTTTTTTTTATTTCTTTTTTTCATTTTTTACATGAATCATTTTACAGCTGCAAAAAACTAACAATGCACTTCATATTTGTCTCACTTCCTGCAGTTGCACTGGTTTGAAGTTACATCAGTCAAGTTAATTTAGAATTAAACAAATAATTTCTCAGACCAGTAATGTTCTGAATCAAAGCCACACCAGGCTTTGATTCAAATGATCTAAAAAAACAAAATAGGGCAAATTCACAATAACCTATTATACTTTTGCGACTCAGGACTGTCAGAAATATTAAATGTACAGAGAAATACCTTGTCTCAAAATTGCTTTGTTAAAACCCGTGAAGCCATCAATACACATAAAAAAAATGGCTGCCATTATCAGGAATAATCTTATGCATTTCTAATATTTTGTCAAAATATATTAACTAGGAGTGATGTAGTGAGCCTTAAACCACACACTGGATTCATTGCCTCTGCTTATCTAAACAGTGTCAAAGTGTTCACTTTTACTGGTGGTCTCTGTTGCTCTTGACAGATTCCATCTGCCATTTTACAGGCTTGTGGACTGTTTAACAGAGGCCTTCTATAGCCAAGAGAAGAGCAATGAAAGAAGATGCTGGTATTTGGCCGAAACTTTAGTCTTTTACTTTTAAGGAGGCAATAATTTAGCCACCTTGAAATCGGAGCTTCTTGAAAAGTCCTAAATAAGCCCACACTCATACGTCCGCTACCCAACCGTACGGCGCTCATTGTTCGAGAAGACACTTTCAGTATCACTTTAGAGATGCATTGTTCTACATTTTTTTTTGTATGCTCTGTTGACTCCGGACTTTGCAGTTGCCTGGGAAGTACCTTTCTTTATCCATTCTTCATCTAAAGCGACGTTGCATGCAGCTGAGTAAGCGTACCATACATGTGGGAGCTGGGTTATCGCTGACCTCCATCTACTCTCACATTAAATAACATCAGTGACAAACTGACTTCTTGTCTGTGCAAGTACTATCAGGTCCGACATCCTACAGTATGAACCACTCAGTGGTCACTTAGATGGAGAACGGTCATAAGGATAACTCTATGATGAAAGTAGCTAATCAGGATGAGTGTAAAAGTAGTTTTGCAGTGAAGTAAGCCCTTAAGACTTGATATCTTCTTGCTTTTCTCATGATCAGTTCATTACAGGAGTATGGCAAGGTTTAAATATTTGATTACAGTTTTTTTTGTGTGTGTGTTGTTTACATATACATACAGTACATTTTGATTATATATATGTCATTCATAATCTTCAGGAATCTAAAGTCAAATGAATTACACATATCATGCAGTGATTAGCATCATTACTTGGCTTATGCCAAGTAATAAGATATGCGAAGAATAAAGAATTTCACTGTGCAGTAATGTATGTGTGACCAATAAAGGCTAACTTAACTTAACTTAATTCCTGTCTGTGCCATTGGCTCATAAATGCATTTGTGTGTCTGTTGTCTTATTGAAAGTCTGAAAATGGGAACTAACCCATACATCATGCAGAACATWGCACTGGAGGGGGTAAGACTTGACCGACGGGTGGTAAATGGCCACATACTATACCTTCCATGTGTGGACTGTTTGATATATATGTGACTTATGTTATGTTTTGTGGGAGGTTGGTGGCAGAGAAAGTGTATTAATCGTTTTGCAGCGCTGACGCCGTTGTGTTTCTCATTTCCTCTGTTCGCGTTCAATTCRTACATGATCGATCGTCTGATGACTGGAGAGTAACGATGTGGAAGAGTAAATATTTACAGATTGGTAATGAGTACTGGAGGGGCACCCAGTGCTCCCCCTTTTGACCGACACTCCATAGCTCCTCCCTCACAGCTATAACATACATTCCTCTGCAAATCTGGATTTCATTGATGGCAAATCCAGTTCGCCAAGGTTCAATTTCGTTGCCGCAGTAGTTCAAATCTACATTCTAAGTTGGGGATGGTGGTGGTGGTGGAGGAGGAAAGCTCAGTTTTGCTCATTCACACATCACCAGTTCTGGGTGAATGGTTAAGATTACTTCATCTAAGTGTTTCCATAGCTTATGGTACGTTTGTACAGGAAAGTAAATTCATGCTTCTTAATCAGTGCATACGTAGATGGAGTCTGGAAGCACTAGGATTTTGTCCCATCAGTGCAATCAACTATAATTTCAATGTGTGTCTATCACTAATAGCTTCATTCATTTAATATGATCCTTTAATAATGATAAATGCTCCAGCAATCAGCTACAATACTTCTGAAAAGACTGCGGGATCAAACAGAGCAGGACTGCCTCGTCCTGGCTGCCTGTTCCCCTTCATCTATTGCACCTCATCAGTAGATCACTCCTGGTGAAAGATGGTAGGAGCTTAGGTCTGCATCAAAAGACATTCCTCTTGTTCCTAAAAGACAGGGGTCTCTGCTTTCAGTCCTTAGGCCAAAGTGCATACATGACCTCCCCTCCTCCCGCACCTCAGCCACTCCCCCTGGTCCACCACACAGGCCTTTCATGACTGGCTCGACTCAAAGCTTTGCAGCTTGTGAGAGGAAGTTTCCAATTTCAGCCGTGCATGTGGGAAAATATGTACGTTTCTGAGAGGACCTTTTGTCTTGAGCCGTAATGGCAGCAATTGGAGGGCAGAGGTCAAGAAATGCAGTGTGTTCCTGACACTAAGCAGACATGTATGCAACATTTTATGAAGGGCTCTTCGTTGCTGGCAGAAAGAGTGCCACCRTCACCTTACTGGAATATTGTAATGCAATCGGTTGTGCATCAGGGCATATCCATAGGTTGTGAATGCTTCTGAAACGTGGGCTGGGCTGAGTATTTCAGGCTTCCCTGTCTTGGAAAAGCAGGCCATCATTTCATTCCACTATTTGTCCTGCTAGTCCAGGCTGATGAGCTAGGGCCTTTTGGGGGTTGGGATAGTGCTTGTTATTTTAACCCTGTAGTYGAGGGTGGCAAAACATGGCAACAAAGACCAACCTGTCCGGTTCCAGTCTATAAAAACATGAACAGGCCTCAATGTAATGATCATAGCCTTGRGTTTTGGCTCAGATCATCAGGAGCCCCCAGGAGCAAAGGCAGAAATCGTTTCCTCATTCAGCTGTTTTCTCTACACCTTCTAATCAGGTCACAAACCCAGCAGCCCAATGTGTGAAAGAGAAAAGAAAAAAGCAACCTTGTAAATTCTTCCCACACAAAAGAGATGGGGAGGCAACATGCTCTTATTTTGAAATAGTAACGGCAAGTCTTACGGGCTTAACAGACCGGGCCAGGAATAATAGTGTTACTTTACACAAAATTGCTCAGATCCCTGGTCGCATTAACCTCTACAACAAAAGAGCATCTTTCAACTGAAGAATACACATGTACGTAGATGCTTATATAGTCCCAGATTCTCTGGAACAAGATTTCTCCCTAGAGTTGAGACGCTAACAGGAGGAGGCTGAAGTCCCCCCACTCGGCGCTGGTCGAGCCCCTGTCAGGTTAACTCCATGATTAAAGTGCCCATTTCTCGTTGCAAGGCTCAGGGGACACAATGCGAGGGCCTGGAGAGCCCTGCCACAAAAGAGGCCAAATCTTCCCACAACCCCGACTTGTCTCTCACTGCCAGAATTTCACAAAATGTATCACCATATCAAAAGTGCATTCTACCTGACCCCATTCCCCAAGACTGCGACCCCAAGCTTTAATTGCTGTGCCAAGACAAATGGTCACTACATGCCCCATCCAAGCAGCCTTTTGTCTGCTTTGGAGTCCCATCATTCCATGCCTGACAGGTAAGTTACTGCACAGGATTCCCGTTCTCTCAAGTTTTGTAAAACAAACAGAAAAATGGTGAAAGAAGAAAAAAATTATTTATAGCACCTTTTGTGTGGTGACATGGATCTTAGTTGGATTATCATAATACTGTAACTAAATGTTATTTTGCATCACTTGGGTGAATGTCATATATATATTAGTCTATTAATGGATTATATCTTAATGTATCCTTTTACCATTCACCTTTAAGCTTATTTTCAAGCTTTGTCAAAATTAATTTTTTAAATTTATTTATTGTTTTAAAGAAATGATACACATTGTTAAGATGTATTCAGGGTCCCAGGTTTTCCTTCATTGGATTACTTATGTTAGGTCCTGAACACTGCAGACTGTGTACATCCTATAAGAACTGCAGTCCAATTTGGCCCATGTCACAGTAGCTGCAGTTACAATATGTCATTACAGTGGCATTACCATGAAAGTGATGGGATATATTAGGCAGCAGGTTAACATTTTGTCCCTGTTGAAGTTGATGTGTTGGAAAAAGAAAAAATGGGCAAAAGTAAAGATTYGAGAGGGCATGGGTAGCTCAGTGGTTAAGTCCCGGGTTCTAACCCCACCAACAAGTTGCCACCGTTGGACCCTTGATCAAAGCCCTTAACCGTCAATTGCTCAGATGTACTGTATGATGTATTAAAAATGTAAATTGTCTGGATAAGGGCGTCTACCAAATGCCGTAAATGTAACTCCGACAGGGTCAATTTGTGATGGCGAAATGAGTGGACCAGAGCAACTCTAATGCATCAAAGTTGTGGTGGCACAAGGGGGACCTGCTCAACATTAGGTGAGTGCTCATAATGTCATGGCTAATTGGTATAGTGTGTTGAGTATGATTTAAATCAGTAGTAGAGTCAATTGAAAACCTGAAATACACAAAGGTTGTGTACCTTCAGCGTAATTGATATTGGAAATCTACATAATTTAGCTTTACAAGTCTAAATGTACATAAACAAACTGCCTACAAGTGGTGATGTGATATAAGCAATTAAGAGAGTCTACAGTTGATTTCTTGTCTGAAACACACCAGATATTAACACAACTACCACTCCCAGCATAGATAACAACCAATAATCAGACAAAACCTCACTGTAACAATTACTTCTGCTGCTGTCCTTTTGTTTTGAAATTTGATCATGCAAAGATGTTTTATTTTCAGATACTAGAGCAGAGCGGTTGCATCTGGAAAAAAAAATACAGTGTCAGGCCATTTTAGTTTTATAAAGTGAACAATTCACCAACATTTATTAGGTCTCTTTTTTAAGACATCCCATGACAATCATGACTGTAGTTTTAGGAATAAAGTATAATTTTCATTATAGGCTGCTGTAATTAGGGATGAATGTAAACATTGAGATGCATGAAAGTATTGCAGGCAAAATTACATGTTTATGTAATCTATATAATCAATTATGCATTTTGATGTAATCTATATAATCAATGCATTATTCCAGCCGTCAACAAACACCTAAAAAACAAACAAAAAATATTAAAACACATATGAAAATATTGAAACACAACAAAACCTAAAACTCATTGGTAAAATAAAAAATAGAAATTCTATAATAAAATTAAAAATAAAAAAAATCCATAGCAAAACTAAAAATACAATACCAAAATGCCCAGCAAAACCAAAACTCAACAGCAAAACTAAAAGATAAAACATAACGAAAAAAAATTTTGACAAACAAAACACAACCCCCCAAAACATTACAAAAACAAGATACAACCACAAAAATAACCACACTACAACACAACAAAATATTATACACAAAAAAACATAAACACAATAAAACCTAAAAATACAACAAAATACTCACTCACTCACTCACTCACTCACTCACTCATCATCTATACCGCTTAATCCTGTATTCAGGGTCACGGGGAGCCTGGAGACTTTGGGCACAAGGTGGGGTACACTCTGGATGGGGTGCCAATCCATCGCAGGGCACACACACATACACATACACACACTCACACATACTACGGCCAATTTGGGAATGCAAATTACCCTAACCCATGTAGGTTAGGTTAATTTTGGAATGTGGGAGGAAACCGGAGTACCCGGAGGAAACCAACCAAGCACGGGGAGAACATGCAAACTCCATGCGCACAGAGAYGGGAATCGAACCCAGACCCTGGAGGTGCAAGGCGACAGTGCGAACCACTACACCAYCGTGCCGCCTACAACAAAATAAATAATAATGAAAAATAAACAGTAAATACAAAACATGAAATGCTATTAACCACTACAGAAAGTCTGGGTCATTGTTGAACTAGCACATGCTAGTTTCTGATTGGCTGCAGTACACATCAGTCTTAGAGTCTCCTCTYTGTATCTACTGAAGCTACAGTATTATACATGTTTTTCTGCTGTTCATTCTGATTTGCTGTTGTGTTTTTGGTTTTGGTTTGGAGTTCCAATTCCAATAGTTTCATCAAAATAAATTCCGCTTAGGACAGAACGTGATCACTGTTTCGGTGGTTAGTGATACACTCTTTAAGCATTTATTATCATTATTTGCAACACAGCATTTTACATTATTACTTTGTAATGCGTGGGTAAGTTTTTCCACACTGCCTTCGTTGTGCTCTTTTACCCCCAGTGGAGAGTGATAGCAGCACTGAGGATTTGCTCACTTATCTCAGCTCCCTCGTTCCCTGCTGAGTGCGCTCAAATGAGACAAATTCTCATCCAGTGTCATGGCCATATCTTACATTCAGAGAAACACAAAACATGATTCACATCACATACAGACTGTTGCTTCCTGAGCTGCTTGAGACAGCATGGCCCCCTAGAGGAGGATTTTTCAGCCCTCACATAATCCCCCCACCATTCTCCTAAACCCTCACGGCCCATGTGTATCTCATATCTCCTACCTCTGTCCTGTAATTTCACATGAGCCCATTGCCCGTCTGTTGCCTGGAACAATCTGGGAGTCAAAAAGTCCACTCAGTTGTCGAGGGCTTTCTAACTAGCTATGGGAATCAAGTCTAAAAATCAATTAGGTCCCACTTTACCATTCAAGATCATTGTAGCTGCTAGAGTTGGTGGAATGTATGGTTTTGGTGCTGTAATGTTTTGTGAAACCTAGGTTAGGTCTCTCAGCAGAATCAATATTCCAACACCAACCAAGCTGTATGTAAACCTAACAAGTTAGTAAGTCTGGGAAGCTATCACACACAGCAGTGTGAACTTTAACAATGTGTGCGCAGTCRCTACTGGACTAGGAAAAAGATCATACTGTCCTGGTTATCCAAATACACCTTGCAGATACCTGTTTAATCATACTTATCATGCAAAGAAATACTAACTGGTGAAATATCTATGTCTGTTCTGGGTTAGCAAGCAAAGCTGATTAAAAAATGGAGAAATYTAAAACTAGTGCAGTGCAACTGGTTATTTTCTTAATGCATGGTTTTACATACTGTAGATGTTATTAATGTTAATGATGTACAGTACATCTGGTGTTTGTGCTTTTGACTTTTTTTTCAAGCTAAACACACAAATAAAATTTGACGTACTGACATTTACTAAAGTAAATAATCAACTAAATCCTGTTACAGTATGTTTATTAATTAATGAATTTATTTATTTTTAGCAATGTTGACATTTCACATGTAATGAGCGGCGTTCAAGTCAAAGCGAGATGTGATTATGCAGAATAACAGAACTCCCTTTAATCCTTTACATGCACTTATCCCAGTGTTTTATTAATGCTTGGATGCCATAAAGATAGAAMGTTTTCTCAGTATGCTGGGGCCATGATCAGACTGGCTGATTTATGTCTGAAACGCCGGCCTCCCAGGAACTCCTTTAATGGCCCAAACATGTGGAAACGGCTTGGCGTGAGGTCAGGACTGCACTGGGATGTGGCTATAACTCCCTTTAATGTGCAAGTGGTGTTGGTGACTAACTGTGTGTATAGTTTGCACAGACATGTGCGTCGCTTCTGCAAGTTGGTGACAAGATGTTCATTGATTTTCAATGACTGCACTGGACTCCACGCCACCTTGGCTGGGATCATCATTCTCAGAGATACAGATTTTCTTTAAAGCATTTGCACCATTCAAATGTTTGTTTGTTTTTTTTCCCCCTGTAGATAAGAGCTACATCACCATACTGTACCTGAATTTCTCTATAAATGTCAATCAATGTTATGCTAATGTTATCCTAATATAGTTTTATGTCAGGAAAGCATTTGCAGTAACATTAATTCACCTTTGCCATGTAACATGCAGGCTGCATAATTTTACATGAACTGTTGTGTTGATTTGAAGACGTTTGAGACGTCAATAATAAAGTAGAAGGATATACAGAAGGAATGCTGTTATTTACTGGTAAAACAGGCTTCAAATTAAGGTGTCTGTTAAAACCAGTTTATTTTCAGTTGCATTTTTTTGTTCAGTTTAGGATTTTTTTGTTCCTTGATCTAAAGCTCTACTTCTGTAAAATCGGACATTTCCAGACGAAGGATGTGATGAAGAGAAACCGATAAAAGGGTGGATAAGTGGGACAGAAAGTAAAACAAGAGATAATCGTGTAAAAATGTTGTAGATTTGTATATGCTGCAACCAGCTTCATGTTCGCGTGACATTATTTAAACAAAATACCCCATTTGTGTCACCTGGTTTAGTCTTTTTGCTTGGACAATTCTATGCAAAATCCATTTACTAGCTAATGTATTACATTCTATCTTTGTCTACCACTTTTTTCCAACACCTCTACTATTTCCAGTAAGGGCTTCAAGGTTTGCCAAAAAGCAGTTGCCTGTACCTTCACTAGAGAACTGGAATTGCAATAAGGGAAGCTTTGGTGGTGAAAGAACTGACATTTTGAAAAAGCCACACTTCCTGTGACAATAATGACATCTTAAAGAAACATTTGAATTGGGAAATCGTTTTAGTAGTGTGTTTAAAACAACAGCAAAGTGCTTTCCAGAAGCATTAATATACATACACAGTTGTTGTGAAATGGGGACAGGATGACCTGGTGGTTAGCACTGTCGCCTTGCATCTCCGGGATCTGGCCTCTGTGTGCATGGAGTTTGCATGTTCTCCCTGTGCTTGATGGGTTTCCTTCGGGTACGCCGGTTCCCTCCCACAGTCCAAAGACTTGCAGCTTAGGCTAATTGGTGTTTTCAAGTTGCCCGTGGTGTGTGAGTGTGTGTGTGTWTGTGTGTCCTGCGATGGATTGGCACCCTGTCCAGGTGTATCCTGCCTCATGCCTCATGCCTCCACACTAACTATACAGGATAAAGCGGTTTAGTCGATTATATGACATATGTGACTTTTTTTTTTTTAAATAAAGACAATGAAGCTAATAAGAATATGTTATTTTATGCAATGAAATTGCTATACAAAAATCAATATTTAGTATGAAGTCCTTTATTCTTCAAAACCTGCTGGGCATTTCAATTAACAGTGGATTTGCTGAAAAAATCCAGGGCGACTTAGACTGTGCATGTAACCAACAGGTTTGGGGAATTCTMTCATCTTTTCCGTTCTCTCTACCAGCCCTAACTTCTAACTCCTGGGACACGATCTTTACACCCAGATTTCCAYGACAGGTGAAATTAGCGAGAGCTGCCGCAGCAACCCCGATCAAAAGGGCCTCTCTTCTTCGCAGCTGTTGCGTGTAAATCAGGGGCGATTTCCGCATGCTGTCTGCTCCTGAGAGAACCGGAGGAGGGGGTTCAGGGGAGAAATGGTTCGCTGGGCTCGTGTTGTGTAACGGTCGCAGAGATGGGCAGGTTTAGAACACGGTGTTCAGATCGAGTTGCAGTGACGAGATGACACTGAGCGCTGGCCTCGGAGATACGTGGATGACAGCTGGCTCGGTCATGGAGGCGCACATGGCCGCTAATGTAACATGCATTCCAAACCACTGGAATCACATTAAAAGCAGTGATGGCGGCTTCCCTCAGAGGCGCCTGCGGCTTTAGTGCCTCGCTGGCCAACCTCTCACGCTAATTATGCCCAGCTCTGAGCTGGTGAGAGGGGTCATACAAGCAGGACTCCAGAGAAATGTTTACTCATCCAGATGAATTAATGAGCCTGAGCACATGTGTGAGTTCAGAGGGACGCCCCGTTACATAAGGAGAGCTGCTTCATCAGGGGCGACGCTGGGGTTGGTGTGATGACAGAAAGGCTACACGTGTGTCGGCGCTGGTGTAACCGACACCGAAATGTATTTATCGCACAATAAAACCACCGGAAGATCAAGCGTAAACTTCGATCCATCACTGTTTCGTGAAACTCTGAAGCAAATCCACAATCGCTGTTTTGCATAATAAGACCTTTCTCCTATTCATTCACAGACAAAAACGCTCAGAGATTAAAAAGGCAATAAAACCTGACAGAAAAGTGGCGTGCGGTTTCTTCTGTGCAGTGCGCATTCATTCATTAAAACAGAAAGCAGAAGAGTAGCAATGCTCAGTTCCTGGAAACGGCCGGCCACATGGTACAGCCACAAAGGAGGCAGCTGCTCTGTCTAGAAGAAGTGAGTCCAGTGAGAAGAACAGATCATCTCAGTGCACAAGGCATGAAATTGATATTAGGGGTTCAGGGTGTGCATGTACAAGCATTTGCCAATGGGAAGCTACTTTTGTCAGCCATTGTAGCAGGTACACCTGGAGGAGAAATTGCAAATACAAATCGGCAAAGTTTTCCGGCTCATTAAGCACCTTTGTGCGGTTTGACACAATAACTAGCACACACTAAGCACAGACATTATAGTGTATACTATAGTATACTGTACCTACGGCACTTGTCCTAAAACCAGACACATTACTACTGTATGTCAGTGTAACCACCACCCACCTAATATCTGGTAAATCCATTGATCGACTGCACAGTAACAGATGGGCTCTGGTCACTGGAAACCGCCACTCTGTAGTAGATAATAAAGATTCTCAACTCTTCTTTTTAGCTTCTAAACTTTTTGGTAGAACATCATCTGGCTCTATCTACATTGTTGTTTCTATGGCAACCATTTACCCAGTGGTTTATATAACAGATGTTTCACATAAGCGGATTGTTGAATAGTGAGAAGTTGTTGAAATAGTGACATTTTCTAACAGGAAATGTTTATTTAGCATTTTGGGAAGGTGTAGCCAATGTATCTCAGTGAGTGACTCATGAGCAGTCAGAGCAAAAGCAAAGTGTTCCGAACAGTCAGAGATGCTCATGCATCAGAAATATATCTATTTATTTTTAAACTTTTGCCTTGACGTCAGTCTTCAGTGAGAGAAACCTCCTCAACTGTGATTAGGTTAATGATTTACGTATAACATTTTCCCACTTTTTGGGCATCATTCCTATTACAGATATAGTGAAATATCTTAGATACCTGTTTATCACAAAGTGAGTCACGCGTTTGAGGAATCTGGTCGACTCTGAACAGCTCAGATGCTTCTTACACTTTAGAATGAATCCTGCCCCAGTGGAATAACATCATTCAACAAAATCGAATGTCAGAAAAAAAAAAGAAAAAAAAAAAAACTGGAAGGACTTCAATGCCTTACAACCTCACAGTGATATTGATATTGGGGATTTGTGTATATTTGCCAGCATGCACGCATGTGTGCACGCCTCTATCTGACTTTGTGTGTGTGCACTGAGTGGGGGTCAAGAACGGATGAGGTCCACTGGCAGGAGGCCACTATTAGCTATTCAAGCAATAACGGCTAGTGGTGGAAGAAAGACAAAGAAAGAGACATGGAGAGGCAGACAAAGACAGAGAGAGAGAAAGGCACACTAGGCCTGAAGTAAGTCACTTTCAGGGCCTGACAATGCCAGTGGAAGAAAGAGGCCGATGACTGCTGCTAGGAGACTCCATTAAGAGGCATGCGGATGGTGGGCCCCAAGGCCCAAAAAACATCAATGGGCTCATCCAATCCTCATTAAGGGGCTGAAATGATAGAGATATACATGAGAAAAAGCCCATAAGAGAAGAGAGAAAAGAGGACCATACCACCCAGTTGAAGCAGRCTTGGCTCGAGCCACCGAGTGTGTGCCCAAGTCAGCAAGCACCACCTGTGGCACAATAATAGCACACAATGTACTCAGAACATTMAAAAATGTCTTATTTCCTTATTTTACAAACGAACAAGTATTACATAGAAAGTGTTGTGACATTTCCTGATTGCAATTTTTTTAAGCCCCAAATCAGACCAGGCAAAATAACTATTCTTTTATCGCGGCTCAATGTAATCGCACAATCAGCAACTTTCATCGATGAAAAGGCTGCTAAAAATTCTCTATTTTAAAAATACATTTAGTGCAGTACTGGCTTCTAATAGGTGATGGCTCAGTAGAAGGTTTATCGCTTATCACATGGAAGACCCGCGTTCGGACAGTACCATGTCCKGAATAAAATGGCAGGGTTGCATCATGTCTGGTGTAAAACCTGTTCCAATCTTTGTGCAGATCGAATAGTCCACTGTGGTGACCAGCCATGGAGCAGCTAGAAAACTAACGATATCTGGCTTCTAATAATTTAATGTGCAGAAATGTTTCTCTGTTAAATCTTTAAACTTGCCCAAAATAATCACGAATTTGAGAAGTTAATTATCAACATTTAATGCTTTGTAATGACAAATCAATTCAACTTGATAAGAATAAACTTAAGTAATGCTAGCTTGTTGCTAATGCTACTCACACTTGCTAATGCTATTCATGTTGATTGTAAAAGCACAGGTAAGGTAGGTTTTTACAACCTCAATGTGCTCTAATAAAACAAATAAAATGAAAAACCTTTTTTTTTCAGAAGCATTCGTGTTTTTCTTACTTTTTGATAAACATCCTGTTACAATGTGCAAATGACCACTTACAAGATCACACAAATGCAGCATTACTTTTGAAGAGGAAAGTCTGAACATTGATGCGTTTGAATGTAGGAAAAAACAAGACATCTCCATGTTTGTCTTTTGTTACCAACCAGGAACCTAACTAGCTAACTATGTTTTGTTATGCATGCTTATGTACTCAAACAGGGAACTGCATTTACAAGTAGGAATTCTGAGTTGAGGAAGAACTTGAAAAAATTGATTGAATTTAGCATTAGTTCCAACATTGGCATTTATCACCAGCTGGAATGTGTGAACTAGTAATCTCCTGGTTATTCACATAAAGCCTTCCTGATGTCCTCAGGCTTGTCAGCTGCTTACACAATGTGTGTCATCAGAGCCATTAGAGTCGCAGACAGTAAGTCAGCATTTGGCAATGATGTGTGGACCTGAGAACCAGTGGAAAGCATGGATTCCAACACTCACTAGCTCATAACGTTAAGCTTCTGTAGGTCAGAAGTTGAGATCAGTAAATGTGGTGAGTGAGAAGACTGTGCAGGTCTTCCTGTCCTTTTCATTAATCCTGCGGTTAATTACAAACATGAGGATGTGAGTTACTTCCAGTGCTGTGGTTTAGCAGAGCATATTTCCCCTGGCATCCATTAAAATCATGTAATGATTAAGAATGAGCATGTGTTATAATAACAAATGCACATTCTTGGGTGTGGGAGATTAAAGGGTCATAAAATCCATGTGATTTAAAATGAAACTAACAGGAAAGAAATTTAGAGTAGAATATTTGCATGAAGAAAAATGAAGACAGTGTATCTAACCCTAACCCTGACCCTAACCCACATTTCATCAAATGGAAAGTGAATGCAGAAGTAATATAATGCCCTATATAACGCCTTTAAAAAAAAATAATGGACATTTTTTTAAAAATGGAAGCTAAGGATTTGACCATGATATAGGAATGCAATGTTAGATAAAAGCAGTATTTTTAATTGAATAAAAATAAATAAAAAAGGAAAATGAAAAGTAAACATAAATTAAGTCTAGTTTTATTCTAGAGTGCAAATTTTGGTATGCATTTTTATTTGTTATAAAAAAAAAGTTAAATATGATTTATTTGTACAATTTATACCATCCATGCATCATCTATACTGCTTATCCTGGTTATATGGTGTCAGGAGCCTAGAGCCTATCCCAGGGCACAAATCAGAGTTCACACTAGATGGGGTGGAATAACATTGTAGGACATGAGCACATACACTAGGGGCAATTTGAAAATGGCAATTAACCTACACAAAATGTCTTTGAACTGTGGGTGGAAACCCACCGAGCATGGGCTAACACACAAATTTTATGCACAAAGACGGGATTTGAGCCCCCAAACCTGGAGGCATGTGGTGGCAATGATAACCACTAAGCCACCTAACAATTTATATGTCTTTCCCTATATGCTTTTTATTGGCATTAGAAGTAATGTAGTGGCCCATATATTTTAACTAATTAATGCTTTTTTAGGAAATTATTAAATGCAGTAGAAGGGTCACTTCTATTATGTTCAAAAGTTAGTACCCCTCTTTTCCTCTTTTAATTCTTTATTTACATTCATAAAAATCATGCAATCATAGTGGGTTTTAGTATTAGGCAAATACAAACCATTAGTATTAGGCAAATACAAACTCAGACTTATATTATATTTTTTCACCATGCCATTATTTATTTAACAAAAATAGAAGAAAAATAGAGGTTTGCTGGTCTGCAGCATTCAGATGTGTTAACACAAAGGCAAGAAGGAAGGTCATACAATACTATGTAATAATACAATGCTCAAAGAAATACCAAAAATGCTAGAGTTACATCTCAGACCACACAGACCTCACTCGAGCATGCAAAATATTAAAGTACACGATGGCAAAATTAGAAGAAGACTGAACAAGTATGGTTTGTTTGGAAGGGTGCCAGGAGAAAACCTAAAAAGAACATTAATGCATGACTAAGGTTCTAAAAACTGCATCTGAGAAAAAGCACAAGGCTTCTGGAACAATATCCTATGGACAGAGGAGACAAAAGTGAGGTTATTTGGCTTTAATGGCCAGTGCCAATTTTGGCAAAAACTAAACAGCATTTCAGCAGGAAACCTCATGCAAGAGTACAGCTTGTTTTCCGGCCACAGCTCTGTCCGACAGCTAAAGCTTGGTCAAAATTCAGTCATGCAACAGAACACTGATCCAAAACATAGCAGTAATTCTACATCAGAATGGCTAAAAAATAAAGGAATCAAGGTTTTGAAATAATGTGGTGGGACCTTAAGAGAGCTGTGCATGAGCGAATACCCCAAAACCTCGATGAACGGAAGCAATGTTGTAAAGAATGGGGCAAAAGTCCTCCACAGTGATGTGAGAGACTGATAAAGTCATAAAGAAAACAACTACTTCAGGTTATTGCTGCTAAAAGTGGATCTACAATATATTGAATCCTGGGGGGTGGGGGGGGGGTACTGAGTATTGCCCAAATGTTTTCAGTTTCGCCTTACTTTTGTTAAATAAATAATGGAAAAGTAATTTTTTGTTTGTCTGAGGTTATATTTGCCTAATACTAATGAGATGATTTTATGCAGGAGAAACATACAGAATTAAAAGAGGGGTACTAACTTCTGAACATGACTGTGTATAAAATTTGTATTTGCTTGACCAATAAAACAGATCGACAACAACAACAAAATATCGAAAGCGCCATGCCTTTTCTGTCTTTGCTGACCCATAGTTGATGTCCTTTACCGCTGCCTGTCTCTCGGCTGCTGCATTCCTCAGRCCAGCCATGACACAATTGCATGGCCACAAACTAAGCGCATAATCTCCCAACAGCAGAGCCACTCACTCAAGCCCCCTGATTTCAGAGGAGTAAAAAGGAAAAGCTGAGGCCACAGAGGAAGAGCTATGGAAAGATGAGAGCAGGGGGTGTGTGAAAGGAGTGATAGAGAGAAAAAGCAGCACCCGGCGAGGGCATGGACGCGACTTAAGGAGCTGAGGAGGAGAAAGAGAGTGAATAAAGAAGGCCTGGGGAAAGAGAAAGAAGTCAAATCCTGCGATGGGTGGAAGCAATTGTGAGAGAGAAAGAGAAAGGATTAGGTGACAATGTCGGACAGTGCAGCGGGGTCGGGGACCTGAGGCCCCGCTCAGCCTCCTGGGTAAGGGACAGATGAAATGAGGAGCTTGTCCCTCCAGGGTCCAACCGAGTTCAAGTACGAGTAAGAAAAGAGGGCCTCTGTAGTGCTGAGCAGCCTCGATCCTCAAACCTACCGCCTCAGGCGAAGACACTAGCCAGACTGTGTGATTTTAAATTATTTGTGTGTTAGTAATATTATTTCCAAACTATATGCACTAGCCTCAACTTTCATAATCATTTCATAAACATCATAATTCTCCAACAGCCATATGTTAGTCAGAGTAAAGGTAATAAAAAAATGTCCACACCTACAATATATTCCAGCTACTGTACATACCTTAGCTACAGTCAATGTTTTACTATACTTACAGCCATTATTATCATTACAAGTACGTAAATCTATGTTCTTTCACACAGAACTTTGATTTTCACATAAAACCTCATATGTTTGCAAAGTCATAATGCATACTTCATACAGCACCAAACACCTTCATCTTCATCTTCTATACCACTTATCCTGTACAGGGCCACGGGAGCATGTAGCCCATCTCAGGAGTCGTTAAGCAYGAGGTGGGATGATAAAAACTCTTCAAAGAAAGAAAGAAAAAAAAARSYTTWMC
>QMIH01000320.1:485262-496218 GCA_003987875.1 Clarias batrachus
CCCCCACACGTGATCTATTTCATTATACCCCTCATTTAGTTATGATAGGCAGGGTGCTTCCGATCGGTTTGTATCAAACGCCAGCAGGCTGGATTGCTTTGTGTTTAACGATGGGAAAGGAAGTAGTGCAGAGAGATGGATCAGCAGGTCGAGTTCAGATCAGTTTAAAAGTTTACTTCAGACCAGAGTAGCATGCAAGCTGGGTCAAAGGGATTTGGGGCAGAAATGTTCACACAGGATAAATAACTGGGATTTTTATTTATTTATATTGAGTTGAACAGGAAAATAATGGCTGATATTCACTTCTTCAGAAAGTCTTTTTAGAACTGCGTACACCCTGCACTTTATGAATTCCTGATTCTAATAAGATGGAAACTGTTTAATTAGTTCTCTGATAAAGTAGCTCGGATATATATACTTGCGGCCGGAACGATAACTTCTATGGGGCAAGCATGTACTGGGAATTGCATGGTGGACGCACCATATAAACCTAATCCTGGTACAATCAGGGTGAAAACGAAAGAAAAGTCTTCAGGATGTTGTACTTTCTCTGAAACATAACAGGCTATTAGTCTTCCATTTATCCATTATCCATATCACTTATCCTGTGTGATATCACGGATGGCCTCAGGGCAGGGTACTGGGTGCTAACCAGTGGGAGTGTACACATACACACACCAAACACACACAAGCAATCATACATCATGGGCATTTCGGAAACACCAATCGACCTCTACCGCATGTCTTTTGACACTGGAAGGAAACCATGAGGAAACCCACCAAGCATGTGGAGAGCATGCAAACTCCACACATACAGACCAGAGGCTAGATTTGAACCCCACCTTATATTACATTACATTAAATGTAAAAAAAAATTTTAAAAAGAAGAAGAAGAAAAAAGCAACAATTCTCCAAACAACTTTGGAGGGTCATCATGGAACAGTCTCTATGGTAGTTATGTCGCAGATTTTACAAAGAGCCCATGTTGGAAGATTGACTGACAAAGAGTGTCCACAAATTTATTTTACATTTTCTGGTTACGATAAATTTGCACAGAACTCACAGTCTCGCTCTCTCTCTCTCTCTCTCTCTCTCTCTTGCTCTCACACACATAAAGACACACGCGGTCTCCATGCAGCTGTCGGACTTCACAAAGCCCAGCCTGTTAAGCTAGGGACAGCCAGCTGGACGCAGCACACCCACTATTCGCTCTCCAAAACAAAACTGTACCCCCCTCACAGTGCCCCCTACCACCCTTACACTAATTACCGCATGCCAAGGCATTTGCCAAGCAGGCAGCTGTCGGCATGGGTGGCAGAGAGTGGACGAGAGGGGGACCGGGACAACGGGCAGACGGAGTGAGCGAGAGAAAGAGAAAGACTGAGCGATGTTGTGCTGTAGTGAAAAAGAAAAAAGAAAAAAAAGAAAATCGGAGAAAGTGATCACCGGTTCCTCGTCAGTTCCAGGACATGTGCCCAGACCTAGAGACATCATGGCAGATGATCACGTATGTGTGGCTCGAGATATAGCTCGACCCCATCCTCTCCAGGGGCTATTAGCGCACATTAGGTGTAATTGGGGGTCGGACCGCATAGGATCAAAGAGATTTGTCGGTTCAGCGGAGCAGTCGCTGTGGCATGGACTGGCTGCATTTTGACACTACCCCAATGAAGATGACCTTCCGTCTCTCCTCATGACTAAAATAAAACGTCAATATAATGTCTAGCTGTTATAATAGTCTGAAGATAAGAGGCAAGATATCTTGTCGTTTAAAAAAAAAAAAACTCAACTACCTTATCTTTTCTTCTACAGGCAAATTCTTCTCCACCCTCCTCTCGTTTCCGTACTCCCCCTGGTGCGATCGTACAGAAAAAGGGGACGTTATCAGATGCTGGAGGCTGAGGGTGGATCCAGCTGCTTCTCAGTCAGCGTGGATGTGGATTTCTATATGTGAGTACGTGTGTGTGTGCGTATAAACCCAGCTGCTTCTCAGCACAGTCAGACTTGCTGGCATCCCCGTGTCTGTGCTGAGCAGCGATGCCGGGGGCAGCTATCTGGGTGGCTAGGCCTGCCGGCTGGCATATGGGTTCCATGGGGAGCCTGTGGGCCAGTCAGACTGCATGAAGCAGATGTTGGGATGTCAGGGAGAGGAAAAAAAAAAAACGACTGGTGCAATCTCATGTTTGTGGCAGGTAAAGTGTAACCAAAACCCCACCCTTCACCCCCTGTGTCATTTGCGGAGAGCCAAATTAGTGGAAGATTGAGACATGAATTAGTGGCTATTTGATCACAACAAAATTACGGAGAGACAAAACAATGCAATCAGTCATAACACAGGTCAGTGGAATCACGTTACACAAATAACAAGCGGGTAAGATGTGTTGCACAAATGACACACAGTAAACAGACAAGAAAGCCTGCCAGGAAGGCGCTTTGAAGTGTATTCAGAGGGCCTGCCGACCCCACCCCCTCCATCACCCCCCCCTCCCCCCGGTAAATTGTCTCAAATGAGCCCTCTATGATTTATTACATTCAGCGCTCTCAAATTTGTCTGGATATAAATAAAGGCTTAATATACAATCGTGGATGGATATCTACCTGTGTGCTCAGTGGAATGTAAACACCTTTTTGCCTTAAAGCCTCTTCGTGTTCCTTCATGTTCTTCAATCCCACGCTCAACCGCTCCTGTCCCAAACACGTGGAGTAGCAGCGGGAGGTAAAAGCAGTTCAGAACAGCTGATTCAGTGTGGGCTTCGTCGGCCTTGAGGTTCAAAGCGAGAGGCATCGGTCTACAGAAGGGTTCGGATGCTTGCATATGCTGCCCCTAAATATTTAGACAATGGCCTCTATAATTGGACCGGCCGAGGAGAGGGACAGGGGAATGGCAAATTAAAAAAGCAATTAGAAAGGAGCCTCCTACACTACGGCATGTGTTTCTGTATCTGTGTGCACGTCGATGGGGGTGGCGGGCGAAGCTGATCTTCCGATGATTAGTGTTCCAGAGTGGGATGAGGAAACAGTGTGGGCAGAGGGACACCATCAGATAAATTGGAAATCTGTGCCAAAAAAGTCTTTACCACAGCTCTATATATAAACTGCAAACGCTAATTAGCCCATTTACAAATGGCTGATATCTCCATCTCTTTTTTTCTTCTCTTCTTCTGAACTTCGTATTATCTTTGGGATCTCAACAAGAAACCTAAACAAAAAACACTGTCTTTGCTTAGACTCCGGCATTAGTGCATTTCCACCTCTGCACTATCGTTAAGCTCTCAATCGTCAGCCACATGCCACGCAGGATGCCGCAAAAGCCTGAGCAGCAGGGTTACTTCTCCTCCCTTCCTCCAGAGAAAGTAGCTCTCTCTTTTTCAGCAATCACACTATGGACATCCGTCCCCGAAGGCAGATCGGATGCACTCTGAAATAGGAGAGAGAGCCGTCATGAGAAGGCCTTCATGACGATAGTTTATTCTGCGCTGATTCCGGTCAAAAATGAGATCTGTCTCGCTTTCTTTTTCAAATGATTCTATTCCATATGCGTTATGATGCAGAGGCATAACTACACATGACACAACTCTTGACTGACAATTTGATTGTGGAGTATTATAATTATTGACAGTAGATGATAAATGACTGCTTAATAAAGATAATTATTTGATGAGAGCATCAGGTGTGAGGACGTAAAGATAAAAAGAAATGGAAAGCAAGACTGTCAATAAAACTGCATAAGAAAAAAACCTTGGTTTAGAGCTCTTTCATATGTATATTTTATACAGTAAATGTCATCTATTCGGTCTGCCACTGTGCCAGCCCCAAGCCCAGATAGAAAATGGGAGGGTTGCGCCAAGAAGGTGTAAAACCTGCGCTACATCTTGTAGATCGAATGATCTGATGTGGCTACCGCTAGGGTAAAAGGGACAAAGCCCAAGAAAGTGTAAACTATGATGTAACAGGGAAAGGATGTTTCTTATATAAAAGATAATGGTTATAACGATCACGTTCAAATAATCATAAGGTCAAAGTTACAAAAAGAAGCTCACATCTGAGCTTGTGCGTCTGTCTTGTATGTGAGTTTCTGTGCATGTAGGATTGCTATAGGTTCTCCAGTTGCTTCCCACCTCCCAAAAACAAGGCAGTAGGTGGATTGGACAAGATGAATGTAAATATGTGTATATGTGCATGCTGGCCTGGCCGCAATTCACGACAATCCAGTTCTTCTTCATCTCCAGGCCTCCCAGAAAAAGGCTCCAGATTATCGTCTGGATTCACCGTGAACCAAACCAAGCAGCAGGTGAAAGCGAGTGAGTGAGTACGTGGGACCTGTGGTAAGTTGGGACCAAAATGTAATTACGATGGCATTACGAATCATGTACAAACATATAGGATATCCGTTTGAAACCTGATTACCTCTGCCAGGAGGTTTTGACATACTGTGTGGTACCGTGCAAAAGTCCTCCTTATTTCCTTTTACTGTGACAGTGTGTTACAATACGGTGTAAAAACGGATTGTTCATGTAATAACCTCGGCAGCGACCTCATTTCCCCTCTCATCTCTTCCAACCACTCAGCATACAGCATCGCCAGTATACTAAACTATACGCCAGAGTTTCTTACTGGTTCATGCCTTAAGTTAGATTCATTATTATTATTATTATTATTATTATTATTATTAACAATAATTTTTATAATTATAATTATAATAATTATTATAATTATTATTATTATCATTATCATTATTATTATAATTATTATTATTATTATTATTATTATTTATTATTTATTTATTATTATTATTATTTGTATTATTATTTGTATTATTATTATTACACTGTGTGGCTTAAGAATCAAAAGGATTTCTTTGAAGCTGGTCAGGTACAGGGATTGGACTGAAAATTATGAAAACTCTGCTTCAAGACTACATAAAAAATACAAGATATTGTGGCTCGTTGGAAGCAAAATATGAAGAAACGAGGGGTGTCTCAAATCTTTTGCACAATTTATGCTCTTTCCCTGAAATCCTTGAAACGAGTAATGTATGTAGAGTAACCTTTACTCCAATTAGAAAAATCTGTTCACTTTAATCCTACAGTAAATCAAGCTTCTAGATTCAATTCAAGATTCAAAGGACTTTATTAATCTCAGAGGAAAATAGCTTTGTCTTGGTTACAGTTGCTTTGATTTGTTTACCAGGAAGAAAGAAAAGGAGAACTAAATGGGACAAGGGAAGAAGATTAGGGGAAAAAAATAAAAATAAAAAAATTAAATAGTGAAAAATACATTAATAGAAAATGTAATTAAATGTAGCACACAGTAAGTTACATATTGCACTAAAAATAATAAATATACAGATGTTGCACTTGAAATGGGAATGGAAAAGAAAGAAATCTGTTTAATTCATAAATACTTGTTGTTCTAACATTAGGCTTAGACAGAAGTTTGATAAAACAGTCATAAGGCATGACGTAATGTCTTTAAGTGTTTGCTATGGATTCCATCAGGACGGCTGGCAGGGTTTGGTATTCAATTGCTTCATGTTCAATCAGTTAGGTAGCTAGGTATCTTTACAGATCCATTTGCAAAAAAAAAAAAAAAAGGACAAAGAAATAATAATAAAAAAAAAACTTCTACAGTATGTAACTCGATTTCCCTGGCCAGGAAACATGCTCTCACCTGTCTTGTGGAATGCGCTTTTCATAGATTTGCATGTTTTGCATATCATTTGAATCCCGGCCCTTTACTTTCCTTGTTATTGTATAACTGAGCTGACAAGAAAGAAAATAAAAAGCCATTCAGTCAGACAGCTCTCTAAGCACCTGATTCAACTGTCTACAAAAGAAAGTCAAACAGATCGCCAGATTAGACGACTGGCTTGGGCAAGTTATCCAGACTTCAGAGTAGACAGCTTCCCTGTGATCTATTCACTCCCTTTAGGCTGTAACTGTGTGCAGTTCTCTCCGGCTTGAACGAATCAACTCGCAGCTCTAGCAAAAAGGGAAAAAACAATTCGCCTTTGAAAAGGTGTCGAAGCAAACAGAGCATCCATCACATCCATCCTATCCCGGCCCATTTCTCAATGACTCGACCCCAGGCTCGATTCTGCGGGCATTTATAAACAAAGCAACTTTTCACACGTTAACAAGATGCTTTTAAGGCATCGGGAGGGTTTGGCTAGCTCGCACGCCACACCRGAAAACCACCTGAGTGCAAGCGATGATTCGACAGCCGGAGAGCAAACGAGTGCCGTATATATACATTAAGGTATTTATCCTTGTAAAGTGTCATTCAGTGACGGAGACCAGGTCTTCTAAAATGCTAGAGGTAGATTTTAAAGTAAACAGTATCCTCCCAGTATCCTCCCAATGTCTCCACATTCCATCAAGCCTCTTTGGTATCAAAGTCGGAAAAGGCTTTGAGGAATAGCTAGCGAGTGATAAATGGGTGCCTTTATTGAATGTGCAGGTAAATATTTAGCGGTTGGGGACGGAAATCAAAAGGAGGTCAGGGGGAACTAGCGAAAGAATCATGAAGGAAAGAACCGTGTGAAACACAAAGAGCTATGGCGGCCTGTAAGGACGAAACACGTCAATATACCAAAAGTATCAGGAAATCAGAAGACACAACAGGAGAACCAACAACACAACAGCAAACACACATCTGGACACATAACAGCAAAACCATGACCACTAACACACAATGGCAAATTCAGAAACGAAACAGCGATACCAAAAATACAGGGAATGTTTTGACCATGACGGCAAACCCAAAAAACACAACGCTGACACAAACGTAAATCAAAACACACAATGACAAGACCAAAACAAAGCCATTCAACCATTCCCTATACCGCTTATCCTGCTCAGGGTCACAACTCAGGGGACTTGCGACACGAGACGGGGACACCCTGGACAGTGTGCCAATCCATTGCAGGGCACACATTCACTCTCACACACCACGAGCAATTTGGAAATGCCAATTTGCCTAATCTGCATGTCTTTGCAATGGAGTACCCTGAGGAAACCCACCAAGCATGCGGAGAACATGTTGGTTTCAAGTCCCACTACCACCAAGTTGTCCCTGTTGGGCCCTTGAGCTAGGCCCTTAACCCCAACTACTCAGATGTATAATGAGATAAAAATGTAAGTCGCTCTGAATAAGAGCGTCTGCCAAATGCCTAGATGTAGATGTAAACGCTACACACACTGACCTAAGGTGGCTGACCTTCCCACGACCTTGGAGGTGTGAGGGAACAAAACAGTAAATCCAAAAACACATCAGCGATACAAAAACCTTTTTTTTAAGCCTTCATTCCTGAGAAATTTCATCACAAGTCCTGGTTTGACTTGAACACTCCTTTTAGGTTTCCAAGCTACAAATCGAGAAGTGTGATGGGGATCAGTTGCTTCCGTTGAAACACCAACAAACTGCATCTATAGAACTAGAACTGCTTCTCAGAATGTATGACAAGTGACGTGAAGAAGTAAATCAGAGGACGTTGATATTCACCCACGTCTGCATACAAGAGCTCAGAGATTCCCATGATTAGCTACTGATGCTGTGATTGATATTTGTAATTGATAAGAATGAGATAACCATAGAGCATGACCAGGCCTTCTCTCACCGCTGACAGATGTTGTGATCGCAATCTCTGGACGAGCCTCCTTACAAATAATTATTAGGGGGAAAAAAGAAGGGGAAAAAAAAACATATATATATATATATAAAAAACATTACAGAAAGAGGCTAATGAATTCATGATTCAAGTCAAATCAACTAATTCTTTCAAATTAAAGGTGCAAAACTGGCATCTCCGCCACTGGGATAAAAAAAAAAAAACAGTGTAGTGAGAAAAAAAAAAATCCTTCTCTGGTCTGCACCCAATCCGCTCTACCCTAACGGAACAGAGAGGTGACACATTTTAGCAGCATGGAAACATTCTAGGAATGTTGCCCTCTTTCACTGGCATTGCTCTTTAAACATTTTTCTTCTGACCTCAAATAGCACAATCCCTGGTCTGCCACCCCTGGTCACAACCGTATTCGGAAAGATGAAAGGCTAACTTATCAGAGCCTCATTAATGAAACAGTGTAAATCAAAAATCCGGTGCATAAGTTAGTCACGGGACGCTATGACTAGAGTACAACTGAGAAAGTGTGTGAAAGTTTGTGAACTGTCTAGAACCGGGCCCGTCAACTGGCAGACAGAGGAAAGGATTTTAATAGCTCGAAAAACACTGTAGCAGATGAGGAAAACATTAGTGACCATTTTTCTAAACAGTGCAGATCATGAAGCAGATATTTTGTTTCGCGATTATCCAGTGACATGTTTTTACACCGATCAGCCATAACATTAACAACACAAGACATTACCACATTAACATTCATTCATCTTATATACTGCTTATGCCTGTACAAGGTCGTGGGGGGCCTGGAGCCTAGCCAGGAGACTTTGGGCACAAGGTGGGGTACACCCTGGACATAGTGCCAATCCAACGCAGGGCTCACACACACACACACACACACACAAACATGCTCGCCATCTATACTGCTTTATTTTGTATACAGGGTTGCAGAGGACCTGGAGCCTATCCCAGAGGACTTTGGGCATGAGAGCTGGCCAGGGTGCCAATCCATCGCCGGACATACACACACTGACATACTCTTTAACCCACTCCAGGCAATTTGGGAATGACAGTTGGACTGTGGGAAGAAACCAAAGTACCTGGAGGAAACCACACACAGACACAAGGAGGGTATCAAACCCTTAACGCTGGAGGTGAGAGGCCATGGTGCTAACCACTATGCCTCCACATCACACATGGTAACAGTGAATTATACTCAATTATATACCAGTAAACTGTTAACAAGATCATGACCACGCCATGAGTTACCCAGGCCTGCAAGGACCAAAGTCAATGCAGCAGAAATCACAACAACAACAAAGAAACCGTCAATGTTGGGGACAAAAAAAAGTAAGGCWCCAGAACACCCAGTACACCACAGACCGCCATGCACTGATACAGGCAAAGAGACCAAGGCCGCAGACTCACCCAGCCTCCAAAACTCCCCAGATACAGCGGACATAAGGTCTGATCTATGGCACCCAAAGCAACCACTGCCGATGTCCTGGTGTGATCACCTCACAGCATATCATGTAAAGACACTAGGCAGAGAAGCAAAATTGGTAGTTTCCATGTATTAAATTCTACACTGATGTGTTTTATCAGATGAGAATCAGATCAGGATAAGTGATAACATGAAGTGCCATTATGAACAGGTGTTCTGTAAAGGGTGAAAGTAAGGATAATTCCAAGGGCCCCTAAGTGACAAGGGACTTTTAAATGCATTTTCGTTTGGAAAGGGTTGACTTGGTCAAGGTTGGCGGCCCAGAACCTCTAGCAGTGCGACAAATTGTGAAACAAACTCTAATCATTTCGAATTGTCTTTTTTACAGCCATGAAACTGTTGTGATTATTCAGTATTGTCAGCAAAAATAGATGTATTTAGATTTTTTGGACTGTAACCGTATAATTGGTAATGAAGTTCCTATACCAAAGCAAAATGGCTAATAAACTACCAGACGGAATTCCCATTTATTACTTATAAATTAATAAGCATGCTAAACCTCAAATTGAGCTAAGAAAGAACGAGAGGTTGAGCTCTCTCTCTCTCTCTCTCTCTCTCACACACACACACACACACACACACACACACACACACACACACACACACACCTATCCCACGCCTCTCACAGATGAGTTACACATGAGTTACCCCTGTGATGAGAATGTGGAATTCTTACATGAGAGAAAATTTGGGGTGTGAGAAGAACTGGTGTGTGTCGCCTGGACACTCGTTTTGTCAATATTAGGCCTCGATCTTCACCCTTTCAGTTACATATTTCCCAGTGAGGTTGGTGTTTACTTTGATTCGTCTTTAGGGATGGCTGCCTCCCTGCACAAACGGAGGAAATGAGCTCTGCTTTACTGCACATCCCACTCAGGCTCGCAGCACAGTGCCTTCTGATCAAATGGACTCGAGGTACCTGTTATGACTGAGAAACTGACTCAGGAGCAGTGTTACTGTGTGTGTAAGTAAATGTGCTAAAGGAATGTGGCCTGGGCAGTGACCTGCATGGTTTGACTGCTTCAGTGCGAATGGATGAAGAAACAGATGCGTTAAACCAAAACATTAGATGAAGTGTAGTTAGTCAGGGATGGACAAATCACTGGCATGAATACCTGGGATAAGAAAGATCCGGGCTGGTGGCTGTAGGTTCAACCATTAGGGGTTGAAACCAACAACAACAACAAAAGAAATCTGACTATCACACCACAAAATTGTTCATTTGATATAGTATACAATATTGTGCGAAAGTCTAAGTACAAAATGCATTATATCTGTTTATTATGTCCAAAACCATTCACTATTTCCAAACATACCTTAAACATTAATACATTTATAACATTACAGAAGAATATTTGCATTCCTGTAGTCAAAGAAAACAACACATTACATGAAGGTCCAGTTTTCAGACGGAAAAAAAAATCTAATGTAGGCTCCTGGTTTTTGCATGAAAATAGAAAGAAACAAGCGTGACAAAGTTACCAGAATAATTCTCCAGCACTCTCAGTAAAACCTAACAGCCGCTTTACTTCGCAAAGTTGTGCGAACATACAAAAAAATGCCATGGGAGAAGATGCTTGTGAAAACATTTCTACATAAAACAAACTTCTCCAAAGATAAGGAGAAATACTATATACACAGTCAATATTTGGTGTGAAAAAATATATAAATTTTGCATAAAAATAGTCAGTAGTGTTAGATATTTGAATTTAGAATTTGTGCAGCTTTATAAGTAAAATGGCTGTTTTACTGAGAGTGCTGGAGAATATGCTAGAGATCTTCTAGTAACATTGTCACAGTTGTTCCTGTTTATTTTAATGCAAAATACAGGAAT
>QMIH01000320.1:496359-514158 GCA_003987875.1 Clarias batrachus
TTTGTTTGTTTGTTTGTTTGTTTGTTTTTAATATATTTGGAAATAGTGAGTGGTTTTGTACATAATGCAAACATGATAAAATTGCCTATTAACATGGCTAATATTATAAAACAGTATAAAGTGGAAATATAAAGAGAAACTTACAAGATTTAACAGGACAATTTGTTCTCCTCACATTTTGGCTACAAAATACCAGTAAAAATTTAAAATTACTTTTAGCACTGTTGCTAACCATCAATCACCAGCTCTGCCAGTCGTGGTTAGTTAGTTACGTCAGTCACGAAAGGATATGTGAAAAAAAGGGATTACTAACCAAGCAAATTATAATCGGTTGATAATAAATAGTTTTTTTTTTTGATACTGTAGTATAAAATGTTGTGCTGAATATCATCAGTCGTGACTATGACCATATCACAGCCGTGCTGATACTCATCACAACAGCACTCCTGCTTGTGTGATACTGTTTAGATATAATGCACTTCCCCTTCATGTACTATAGTACACTATAGTATAGTCTATATACACTGTAGTATAGTATAGTAACTGTATATGGTTGAAGTGAAACACAGACTACTTGAACTTGAACTTGAACTTGAACTTGAAGGTATTCTGTAGAGTGTAGCAACCGCTGCTATTGATAATAACTAACTATTATCTAGCTAGCTATTTTTCGTTTAAACACACAAATAACAAGCCCAAATACAGTATATGGACAAAGCATTTGGCCAAACCTGTTAATTATTGAATTCAGGTTTTTCAATTAGGCCCCTTATCACCCTAAGGGGAATCTTAATGCTTCAGCATACAAAGATATCTTGGGCAATGCTAATCTTCCAACTTCGTGGCAACAGTCTGGGGAAGGTCCTTTTCTTTTCCAAAATGACTGTGCCATACAAAAAAAACAAAGCAAGGACTATATAGACATGGTTTGATGATTTGGCAAAATATGATATGGAAGACCTTCACTGACTTGCACAGAGCCTTGACCTCAACCCCATCGAGCACTTGAACTGAGACGGAGATTGTGAGCCTGCCCTTCTCGTCCAACATCAGTGCCTGACCTAGTAAATGCTCAACAGAATGAATTCCCACAGAAACACACTGAAATCTTGTGGACAGCCTTGCAGGAAGAGTGAAACCTTGCAAAAAGAGCTGCAAAAGGGGGACCAACTCCATGTATTTGAATACAAGGTCATTGCAGGTTTGGCCAAATACTTTTGTCCATATAGTGCATTTAGCCAATAGCTAAAGTAGGGGAGGGGAGGGGAGAAGAGTCTGTCCAGATACACCCCACACCTGGAGAGTTGTTCAATTGTATCTGAGCGGTTCAGGGTGACGGACCATATTTAGTGGCCCAATCGTGGCATTTGGTTTAACTGGGGAATTTCTTATCAGCAGTTTAGCACCTTAACCATTGAGCTGTCTCTGCCCCAAATAGTTAGCAAGATAAACACTCACTCACTCACTCATCATCTATACCGCTTTATCCTGTATTCAGCTTCACRGGGAGACTGGAGCCTATCCCAGGAGGCTTAGGGCACAAGGTGGGGTACACCCTGGACAGGGTTCTAATCCACCGCAGGGCACACACATAAACACACTCATTCGTACAATTGTCAATTTGGGAATGCCAATTAGCCTAACCTGCAGGTCTTTGGACTGTGGGAGGAGACCCACCAAGCACGGGGAGGACATGCAAACTGCATGCAAACAGAGATGGGAATCGAGCCTGGCCGGGAACCGAACCCAGACCCTGGAGGTTCAAGGCGTCAGTGCTAACCACTACACCCGCAAGATATTCAGGTTAGAAAATACACTATAGTATCTAGAGCTTTTTGCTTGCAAATGTGAACACTGGCTTAGTCTTCAYTAATGCACTTAACTAGCTGACTAGCTCACCATATGTTACACCATTATGTCAGCAACCAAACCATGACAACATTATGCACCACACTGGAGCTTCCTCTTGCCTGATAGGGTAGCTAATACAGTTATGAATCATCCATAACCATTAGTGAACAGCATGCTGAAGGAGAAAGTGTGTTTGTGCCTCCATGACTCGCCTGTGATTTCATACAATCCTGGGGTGCCTGTGCTTTAGAACTTAGATACCAGTTTGCTTAAATTATAGGCTTGTGTGTACTGACTGAGTCGGGTTCTCATCCTCGGAGAAGGAGAGATTTACTGTCAGAAATGTCTGCCCAAGGTCTTTTGTTTTAAATTACCTGGGATATCCGGCCCGCCGTCCGTCATCTCTCCCTCTCCCTCTCGCTCTCTCTCAAAGCTCTTTCATGAGTTCCTCTGCAGATGTATTGTGTTTAGCAACGTGTGTTACTGTCGTCTGCCGTTCTCACACTCAAACACTTACCGTGAGCTCAACTGTGAACTATGTCTCAGATAAATCACATTGCAAGCTGTCATACATTTATTGTAGCTACAAAGCGTGCTGACTCTCTCCAGATGCCTAATTGACAATGCCTTCTTTATTCGGCCCAATGCTCAGGGCCGTGTACTGTTTTCTTCCTCTCACGTCTACTAAAGCTATTCAATTTCCTCAACACAAACAGTCTGCCTCTTATGCTCTCCATGTTCATGGGGACAATTAGTGTTCCCTCTACAGCCTATTGTAGTCTGAAAAACACCAAATCCTAATTACTATTATTGGACCCTGCATCACGTCCCGCGTTCCGTTGTAAATAAACCATTTAGACAGCGCATAAAATTACAAAGGCCGTAGTGTTTCCTTGAGAAAAAGTGCAGGCCACAGGATAGGGAGGCATCCTCCGAACACTAAAACAGGATTTAAGATAAGACAGAGATACCCTAAAGGACCTAACCCTTTCATTCATTCACAAAACCGGATGGGAAGAAATAATTTGTGGTGGCTTTCTGATTCCACCCCCCCTACACACACACACACACACACACACACACACACACTCTCTCTCTCCATCTCTTCCTTTCTCTCTCTGAGCATGACTCCCCCTCCCTGCCTCTCCCTGTAGGTTGATTTTGTCAGCATGTCTGTCGTTGGTTCCCACTTATGGTTTCATGTGATTTCCTATCAAGTCCTAACGACATTAAGCTATTTTTATCAATGGCTGCCCGCCTATTGTCCCTTCTAACCTCAAGCCTTCAGTCTCCATTGCAGAGCTGACTGCAGTTCAGTAGTTTATCCTGAGCTTGCAGAAGTAAAACCGGTCAGCTGACTCCCTGCCTGTCTGTGAAATAGCATTAATATTAGCAGGAGATACAAAGAGACAAATKAAGGAGACAAAACCATAACTTGACTGCTGCACACCATCTATTGAGTAACAAATGAGGCAAAAACTTTACAGTGAATAATTAATACTAATAAGGCCAATTGAATCAATGACATACAGATAACGTTTTTTTTTTTTTTTTTGCAACGGTGCTTTGCAGTATCGTAATTGCTCTTGAATCACACCGGATGCAATTGCATCAAACTTCTTATTACCAACTGGAGTCATAAATAGCATTGTTTGAATTTGACAAAGCAAGCAATAATATGCTTTTTAGAATCAAGGTAAATGTTTTTTAAACCTTCGCCGGGAGTGGCCTGCCCCATGGCAAAACAACTGTGTTAGAACTTGTCACTCTACCAACTTGGGTTAAGCATATCGCACCAATGTAAACTGCTCAAGATGAATAAATCCTAGAGACAGAGCCCGGCTTTGAAAAAGGGCATCCATGTGAATGACTGTGATATTTGCTGTTTGAGTCATGCCTGGGAGGTTTCAGAGCTTCTGGAATTTACTTGCAATTCACAGTGTAATTGGATCTCAACGCCTTTTCACACAGTTTGCTACCTTCAGGTGCAACCTGCAAGTTGTTACACTTGAACCTGTGAATCTATTAAAGATGCATCGAGATTTATACGACTTGCTGTTAAAGATCCGTGTTGATACAATCCATGTAGTTAGATATTTATTGGTCAAAAATTGGCATACAAAGCCACCTTTTTTTTTTTTTTTTAGTTAAATATATTAAACTGTAATACATCAAAGCAATATCAGATGAAAGGGAGTGCCGTTGTACTGAATATCAGAACAACTGTGTTTATTATTGTTTGTTTATTCAACCAGTTATTTTGCTCCTCCACTAGATATCCTTCCACGCCTGGCGGAACTAGCGTTGAGCTGGCAAACGACAGTTAGCGACCGACAGTTAGTGTAATTAACAGGGGTGAAAGTAATTTTAAATTCTTATCGGTACGATGTAGCCAAAAGGTGATGAGAATAAACCACGAAGATGGTGAACAGGTCTTCAAGATTTACATATTTTTACTTAAGGACGTCAGATGCGTTAAGTTTTCCGGGGTTTAATCCCAAATAGTGATAAATGGAAAGTTAGTGCCCTAGGGCGTACAGTGCAAGTACCAAGTAGTGACCTTGATTAGTGGTTAGAGAAGAATTAGGGATTCAGCTTTGTTTTAGGAGCTAGTTAAATTTGTAGCTTGTGTTTGCCATGAACAAAACAGGGGCAATTTGGAAAGTCTTAGAAGCAAGGAGACAAAATATTAAGATGAAATAATTTTATCAGATTTGTTTTCTTGCTGAAAGTGCTGCCTTGACTGGCTTTGTATGTGCGTTTTGGTAAGTAATGTCCCTTTTGACCCTTTCGAATTGGGCGGGACCATAGTAGACAGATGACATGATATCAATTCAATTCAATTTTATTTCTATAGCGCTTCTAACAATGGTCATTGTCTCAAAGCAGCTTCACAAAATTAAAAGATCGAAGATTATGGAAATGTGTAGGAGAAAGGAAAAATGTGTACAGAGCATAGTGCAAATGCATCAGGTGCAAACGTCTATATCACCACTCATCAAATGTCTCTCGGCCAATCAGGTTCCTCAGTTCAAACTAACTGGTGTATAATATTGTATATGCATAAAATGAACAATTACTACAAATATAACAGTTTACAAGTAAGGGCTCTCAGCCAAGAACTTTTAATATAAGTACAGATTTGTGTATTCAAATACTGTGCTTACTAATGACGTTTTTGCAAACTATATCTTAGTGTCCTGGAGGTTTTTATTTCTGCATAGTCATTTAACAGGATGCATCTCCATCCAAGCAGACGTGTTTTTCTGTGAGGTTTGGATTAAAACCAATTCATACAAAATGAATCATCCCTATTACTGCTTTGATAACAAGTGAATTGTAATTTCCACCGTTGCAAATAAATAAATAAATAAATAAATAACCCATGGGAATGCCTCGCAGGCAACCTTTAATTTAGAGAACAGAATGTGATTTAAAGCAATAAGATGCATTTATGTCTTAAGCACAATAGGAAGTGAAGCAATAGGGTGGTTCTTTGAGAAAGTTAATACTCATACATTTCACATGCTGTCATTTTGCAGCCTAGCAAAAACAAATGTGTAAGAATAAACCCATCAAGTTGAAAATATATCACTAAAGAAAAAGGCTAAACAGGCCAACAGACCACTTTAAAACCAGAGCCTAAATGCATGAAAAAATGAATGAATGAATGAATGAACTGATCCATTTGGTCCATGGCCACAATTAGCAATGCAGATAGTAAGGTCTGGACCTCGGTACCCCCGAAATTTGTTGAGGTACTTCGCATGCTTTCCCAGGTTCAAACTCCACCACCACCAAGTTGACACTSTTGGGCCCTTGAGCAAGGCCCTTAACTCTCATCTGCTCTGATTTATAAAGAAATAAAAATGCAAGTCATTTCATTGTGAAGAATATAAAACAAAATGGATAGATAAGATTTTATGTAAGAAACACTAATATGTCTTTCATTTTAAATCACATAAAAAGCAACAAGCTGACGAAATAAATAATATTGTCAATTTCCAATATTAAGAGGCTAATCAACATGTAGCTGTTGTAAGTAGAAATAGTAGTTGAGTTTATTTTACTTTTTAAAATGAACTATCAGGTTTCTGGAAGAACGCCCCAAATCCACAGCTGACTTAGGACAATCAGTTGAGATCAAATATTTACTATGAGGGATTCCTTCATTAAAATGTGAGCCCTGTTATGGCCCTGTTATGGGCCCGCTGCATTTCTTTTTTCCCGAATATTGAACATCAGTTGGTCTCGTGACCAAAAGGACAAGTGGAAGCAGTCAGTGGCAAGCATTAACAATTAACAAAAGAAATGATAAGAATAGACCAAACAAACAATAACAAAAGGAGCCCAGTGTAGTTGCAGGCTGCAGTCACATTCCTTAAGGTAAGACCAGGAGGTCGGCTCAAGCAGCTCATTTCCCCAGGTCATCGTCTTTCACAGGGACGCGCCGCATCAGAAGGGCCTCCGCTGGAAATCAGATCCAATCAGATGTTCCCAAGGCTTTGAGAGGGCCGGTAGAAGTCCCCCTATTTGATATTTGATCAGATTTGCCAGGCTCTCTAACCCCCACCACAGCCCAGCCACTCTCTTTTCCCCCTGCTTAATGGGAAGTAAGAGTCAGTAAGCCTTGTGGAATTCAGGACTCCTGTTACATGAGCATGTGCTTGCCGTCTGGACAAGGGCCTTTTTTTTTGTTGTTTTTTTTTTTGCTTGCTCTCTTTCTCTCTCTCTCTCTCTCTCCTCCTCCCCCTTTCTCTTGTCCTCTTTCTTTCTCATGCCTATTCCTCTCTTCTTTTTTATCTGTGCACTTAAGCCAAATGTCACCGCATGCAACTGCATTAATGTGTGGGCCTGGCACATGTCTTGAGAAAACGTTCTCMTCATTGTATTCACTGCCGTCATATCACTATTTCCAAAGTGTTACGCCCTCAAGTACCTGGTGGAGCATGTCCCTGGCTTGCAAATGTGAGATGTCTCATAGACTAAATATCTTGTTGAAAAAGATTACATGCCAACGGCATTATTCTCAACTTTGGCTGTTCCAGAAGGAAGGAAAACCGAAAGTCAGCTGACGATCAACAAACGACTTGAACTCTTCTTGGCTAGATTTTTTTTTTTATCAAGCTGTCCAAGTAAACACTGTGTCATTTTTTGTACATAAGATTATCTTTCTTTGTATTGGATACTAAAACTCAATACAGTGCATTCATTGTCATAGTTTATAAAAAGGCCCTCAACCCAGTGAAGTTTAGAWTTTCTGTGATCGGGACAAAAGCATTTGTAATGTGGTAACCGAACTCTTCCATGGCCAAAACATGAAAACTTCCAGCTGTGGAGCTGAATCCAAAAAGATAGGACAAAGCAGCATGGTGAAATTAGTATACAACAGGAGCAACAAATCACGTTCACCAAGATTCGAGAAAGGTTTTGTGCAGCTACAAAAACATGGCATTTCATTATTGTCCTTGAACTAAAGCAAATTAGAAGTGCCAACCGGTGTCATCGGACGTTCGATGAGCAGCTGATCTGGATCACCGAATACACTGATTGCGCCAGATATTCATACATATCCCAACATCCCAGGCCTCGCTTTTTCCTCCACATGTCCCTGATTAGCAAAGTCTTGTCAGGGAATACTGCCTCTGCTCTCCAGACATCTCCACCCATACCAGTGTATGAGGAYAACCTGAGGTTCAGGCAGTCCTACGCTGAAGGATGCATTACATCATATGCAGCCCTGTACTGGACAGTACATCCAGACTATGCAGAGCTTCCTTTAGGTCATGTGAGCTACCTTGGCATGAGGCACAAGTTGCAGGTTAGCGCTAGCTTGCTCTGGATTAGCAACGGTGACCTCTATATCCTTTAAGGCTGAAGAATTCATAATTTAATAGGCATCCAAGACAAGATCATTCATTTATTGACTGGATCATCACTCTTAAAGCACTACGCTCCTACGTCTTTACATGAGCGATTGAGGACTAAAAGTGGCCTCTGCAAAGCTGAGACTCTCTAGTGTGTAGAAACAAGGGCAGGTTTTACAGTCCATCATAATCATTTTGATAAATGGTGCACCATATCCAAACCCACAACAAACCTTTCACTGTGTGGCCATTTCTGGCTGCCTGTGGGCATAAAGTCTATAATATTGCTGACCCTTCACCTCAGCCCACAAAACCGCTTCCTCCAGCAACACTGTGCCGCTCATTCAGAGTCACTGGACTGTTTCAGCCACAAGTCTGAAGATGTCTCATAAAGGGACAACTGGAGTGAAGCCGTTCATTGCACCAGTTGAATAACTTTCCGTCCCCTTCAACTGCAACTAAAGGAGCAGAGTTGAAAGGTCGCAGTAGGTTTCAGCTCTTCTTCGTGCTTCTCAAAGGTGGAGTGGGTTTAGCGCCCTGCGCTGTTACGTGATATATTCGCTGAAGTCTAAGCTATTGGCCTATATGTAAAAATGCACAAATACAATGTCAGAACAAACACATTCAAGGTAGACTTGTTAGGTAGGTCTTATAATGTAAAAGCAGCTGCCTTCTTCAAAATGCATGCATGGGAACAGTATTTACTCAGCGATGAATGGAGGAGTACCACTCAGTGACGATTACTGGTTGTCTCAGATTTTTCTCACCAATGTTGGAAGGGGAAACCTGTTTACCTTCATAGCCCTCAAGGAAAGGTTTCATTGGTGACTTATGCCACACTGTATTAGGGGTCAGTGAAGAGTTGAATGATCTGCTTGTGGCACACGTTCGGTGCATGAGAGGGACTGATTCATAAAGCACACCGGACAGAGGAAGGAAGTGTGGCCTCCACCACTGCTACGCTTAACTTCCCTTTTCTCTGCTCTGACTGTCAAAAACTCAAAAACGTGTGGAAGTCGAAAAAAAAMCCCATCAAGTCCCTGTGGTTTACTGACATGTGAATGTCTTCGCTTTGTGGTTTTTAACCAGCGTCTGGTCCAATAACAGATGCAGAAACATAATCTTTCTCTTTCAGCAGACAACCACATGCATGCACACACAGCAACACTGCAAGTTCTCTCCTGTTAGAGGCAGGATCTTCTGTCGATGATCCAATCACAAAGCACACGTTTCTGAGAATTCGACCAGTCACGTTACAATTTCTCTGACTGGTCCACCAATCCCTACAGAGTCTCATCCCCCACACCCCCCAAGCTTTCACCATTCACAAAAAGCTCAAGGCACCTTTCTCGTGTCTCAATTGTTCTTCAGTGAAACTATTGTGCAACCCTTTTAAGAGAATCAGGAACTGAAAAAGCTAAAATTGCATACACCCAAGAATGTTCTTTTAACTCATTAATTCCTTTGGAAAATGACAGCAGAAAAATTGTATCAGAGTTGTCCAAATCCTCTCACTGATCGAGAAACTAGTATGTATAATGTATAAGTATCTTTTTTCGTTCCCTGTGTTTCCAAGAAAAAAAAAGCACTAACTGCTAGCGATTTTTCGTTGAAATTAACCAAGCCAATGGAGAACATGGGGGAAAAAAAGTCTCTGTTTGGCCTTCTTTTGGTAGCATGGGGGTTCCCAAAGTCTTTACAAGATCAGATCTCTCTGCTCGACTACAGTTGAAGTGGGAACCTTCTTCTTCAAATGCGCTATCAGCACTTTTATGCAATTACAGTCAATATTTAAGAAGCGCAGAAAAAAAGCCAACTGGACAGTATGGCTGTTTTGTGAGGGTGGATCCTTTAAGGCTGATGAGGGTGGAGGCTTGAGAAAAGCAGAACACGCTCTTGGTGGGACATGATCTCAAATCCAGGCAGTCAGAAACTCATTCATGGAGGTGCTCAGTGCAGGAATACACTTGAACACAGACAGATTTGATGATAATCGCGCCAGTGAGTGAAAACTGATGATCTTTGAGTTGCATTGCTCTGGTGCAGTGTAGTGGAAAGCCAATGAATACCACATATCCATGAATGAGTATATGAACGTCTATCAGAAAAACATGGAGAAAAGGAAAGCAAAACAGGCTCTGCATTATTAACGGTCTTCCTTCTACTCATATTATCACTTAACACTGTGTGTTTAAGAAAAGAATGCAACCAACCCAACAACAAATGCCTTCTCCCCAATTTGATATGGACTTCATAGGAATCTTTGCAAGTCTGAACGAGTTCAAAGTCTATCTGTGAGAGTTTTTTTTTTTTTTTTAATGAATCCATTGGAAAGTAAACCTCTCTGCTGTGCTAACAAGGCTACATTGGTAAGCTAGCCGGACCACATGCTGTATGCTAGGACGAGAGCACATGGCTCGGGGGAGAGAGCTTACGTGGGAGCATTACCCCTGCCTAGTGTGTGGGCTGGAAAGTCTTTGTTGTAGATTACTGTCCCATGAGAACCCGGAGCAACAAGCAGGCGGGGAAAGCAGGCTGCATGAGGGAGGGGTGTACTTAGATCGACGTGCATCAAGCCAGGAATGCATGCTGCCCCCTGATACACACACTCAAACACCAAACATGTGCAGATATACACACAAACACCCACAGACACAATACTCAAGAATCATACAGTAAACAACACTGATGAGGGAACAACATCAGAGGATGTCCCTAAACAAAAGGCAGTTGTAGGAAGTGTTCCCAGACTGATACTCCTGACCAATTCTTGGAATTCCAGCAGATCTGGATCATGCTTAAGGTAGATTCAGGATGAAAAGAGTTTGGATGAAGCCATCTTGGGTTTCTGCATGGAAACTCCTTGCAGTGAAAGAGCTTCCCATTGAGCAAGGCTTTTTCTTTTAAAGAATACCATTCATCAAATTTTACAGCTTTTTCCCACTCTCTTGACCTCTGTAAAGTTCCACATCACATGTTTGACACTCCAGCATGCCATGTGCTAGCTAGTCTAGTGTAGGTCCCAGCAGTATCTTGGTGTGTCTTATGAGTCATAAAAGTCATTCTTCTCTGATACATCCCACACAATAATTAGCTTTGTGCTTGTATATCGTGCCTCAGGAATTTTAGAAAACAAGTAGGCATGCAAAGTTGTGTTTGAGTAAGTGATTGCATGTATACACCATAACACCTCAAAACTTTAACATAWTACCATTGAATTGTCCCCCAGTAAACCTGGGACAGGAACTTTAGTTATGTCTGTGGGGAGCAAAAGCTAGCCTGTCCGGTCTGATCCGACAGAACGGCAATAGAATTGCTTGCGGCAGTAGGAAGGAATATAAGAAGACCCAATTCACCACAGTCCACTACGCACAGGGCCCAGCAGGCAATGCCCAAGGCTGCCGATCCGGCCTTCTAACCTCCCAGGACCGAATCTGATCAAGCAGCTATGGATTGCTCCAGGCAAACAAATCCGATGCACGGAGGCCCCATAATGCAAACCACAGGATCTGCTGCCAATGTCCTGGTGCCAGAAATKACAGCATACCCCCAGAGGCCTTGTAGAAGAATGCCYTGCGCTCGGCCAGCGCTGCCCAGGTGACACAAAAGTAACCTACACGATACTGGACAATATATTAATAATGTCTTGCATTGTAATATTATATAGTCAACAAGTAGCAATGTACATGTATAGCCATTTACACACATTGGCTCTTTTGTCTCCCACTGTTACAATTAGCATTACAAGTGGGAGAGCAGGTAAGCAGGTAAAAACAATGTGTCTTACCTGCTTACCTGTTCACCCACTTGTAATGCTAATTGTAGCAGTGGGAGACAAAAGAGCCAAGACCAGAGAAGCWGTCATTCAGGTCTTAAAACACTAAGTCTATGAGCCACATCCCCCCCCATTTGTACATCTTTTTTTTCCCAGCCCTCCCACACGCATGTGTTTCACTAGAGCAGTTGGATTACAAGCACCACCTTGAGGAGCTACGTCTGAACTGCACCTCTTTCCTCATAAACCATATCTCTTTAAACATTTCAGAATATRTTAGAAAGGTGAATATTTGGTTGATTTTCATTTTTACATTCTTGGGTGTGACCTTCTAAATTATACAGTGAAACGCTACTTACCCAACAACATATGACTTCTCAAAGATAGTTTGCTCTTTTCAATCAAGTTATTCCTAAGAAAGACAAAAAAATAATGATATATTCAAAATACGCCTTTATCTATGATTATCTATACAAGTGAAGTGATTCAAAACTAAATCGAAATGTATATGAAGTTTGGTTTCAATGGTGCGAGATAAGCCTGATACAATCATTTATGTTCAAATAAAAGACATTTTGGATATATGGAAAGATATCATATTTATTCATAATGGTATGTTTTTAATAGCGTGGAATTGTTACTACAGACAAGTTCTGGATGGGGTGTACAGTAAATGGGCATTATGTTTTGAGATATGCCATGGGTATCTATTATTTAAGCTGTGTTTTTTCTTGTGAAACGTGACAGGGGGTTTACCTCTGTCCATTGCTGATAAGTACAAAATACTTGACACCCAAGTCTTCCCCTCCATGGGTGTGTTAGTGCTCCAGAGTGACAGTGCAGTAATGGTGATTGGACATGTTTGGCAAGTCAAGTTTATGTAAAAGTTTCTAAAAATTAGACAAGTCATAATATCTATGTTTTGTGATATCAATATTTAAAATACCAAAAAAAAAACCCTGCAATAATCAATTAATAAAATTAAATACAATTAAGTAAAAAAAAACAATGAGAGAAAATAATTGAATAAAAAATACTGTAATAGCATAGAATTGTTTATTTACAATATAATATAATATAATATAATATAATATAATATTAAAGTAATTGCTGTAATTAGCAATTATGCTAGTTATTGTTTTCTGTTATTACAGTTATAATCATGAACTTTATTCTAAATTGCTATTGATCTGTATTAGTTGCAGATCCGATTTGTTTATTTTAACTTCACTATCCATGATCTATGCTGTAGGACAACATTTTAGTTCAAGGACCAACTTTTGAGGGAAAGTCATTGATGACAGAGATAAAGGTCTGTGAACCTAGTTAGTTATTTATATAGTTAAAGGTGCTAGATTACTTTCACATTCACACTGTTCCTCCTTTGATGTAAAATAAAAATGGAAGACATTTATGTTAAAAAAAATCATTTAAACATTAATAATTTTCTTCAAGTTCATAGCCCTGCAAAAAATGACAATTTGGCAAGTTCATTTCAATTCGATTTCTTTTGTATAGCACATTTAATAATGATCCTTGTTGTGTAAGAATAAAAATGATCAGATTGATCACAGTGAAAATATGTTAAATATAATTTCTTAAAATAAGATTASAACAGACCAAATGTAAGATTATTATGCATATTTCTCAGCATATTTTACAAAATTATTGAACACAACTTTCTTGTTGTATTGGCGAATAATTTTGCCAGGTTTAGGAATTCATTTCTTGAAATCAGCAAAATTATCTGTAATAAAATTTTACTAGAAATAACCTTAACAATTTTATATTTAGCTTGTTCTTGTTGTAGATAMGTTTATGGAGATCCAAGCATTTTACACTTGCTAAAATGTCGTTTTTGCAGTGAGCATTAGCAGTTCAGCATGTTCGACCAACAACTAAAGCAAGCCCTTGAAGAGCATTTAGCATTATCCTAGCATTCTTTACTTGTTAGTAAGATTAATACCCATGGGAGAACTTGTACCCATGGTGGGCCGAGTATTCCCAAAGGTAGTCTTTTCTTCCTCCTTTATTGTGTCATCGGCTAGCCATCCTGCAACTACAGAGGTCAGCTGTCAGAGGTGAGATGTTCAAAATGTCTCATTAACATTGAGGACATGTAGGGGACAGGGAGGTGACCGAGGTGTAATGACCACCGTGCTTGTTTAGTCTTGCTTCAGGTCAAGTCAGGTTTAGGAATCAGACCAGGTGCATCGACCATTCAAGCACAGACCAGGATGCTGACCTGGGATCAGGACCTCTTTTGCTTTTTCGAAGGTACTGCAGTCAATTGTCAAAGATGCATATCTAAGCAAGGTTGTCAAATCTCAGCACAATTTCTAACAAAAGTGCAAATTGGCAAAAACGTTTAACATTAGAAAAGAGAGATGCATGTCTATTTATTTTGATAATTTTCATGGGTTTACYYTAGTGGACATGAATGAGCTTTTATCCACTCCATAATCCACCTTTCAACAGAAATCGTCTACATCACCGACACACCGTCAGTCTGCYTTTTTCCATTGCTTGTCGTAAACTACATTTGTCAAAATTGTTTCGATTTCCTTTTGATTGTTTCTTTTCGCATAACATCTTGGCAACCATGGATTATTTTTTAAATGGCACCCATGGACATGTTTTTTTGTCCATGTTCTTGTCCAAAAGAAATAAAGTTTTTAACTGCAARCCTGGCAACACGGTATTCAAGGCCTACAAAGATGCCGGTTCTCTTTACGCTGGTCTATCCTTCCGTTTACTTGTAGCTTCGTCAACGAGCCAGACAATCGCTCAAACTTTGAAATAATGAAAGGAGAAGAACTGACACAGAGGTGATGAGCGATACCTCCATCATTATTGAGTTGTGTAAATATGACAGTGGATTTTTCTTTTTTTTTCCCCCCAGACCAACTTGTTTCAGGCTTAAATACATTATTAAGAGGCCCCATGGGTACACACCCTATAGTAAAACATTCCTGAATAGACACTGAGAATAGAGCTTTGTTCTTGATAACCATGCGTGCTCAGCTCCATAAAAAGGATAGGTCTCTTTGATATTTTTCTTCTGAAGAATTTTTTTTATGACTGGTATACAGTGCAATGAACCGATAAGGACTAACAAGTGCTAACTTACTGCTCTACTGCAAGACTTTGTCTTGGTTAAATTCGACGCTCGAACGAATGTTGAATAAGTTGACCTGGAAAAACAAACACCATGTAAGACTCTTACAGTGTTATGTTGACCTACATCAAGTATCTATGGACATTTTCTTGTGTTTCCTCCCYGGCGTTCCCGGGCCAAGTTGTTGGAGGAGACTCCACGCTGTTTACACTTACTCCGTATCCGTTACTCTGACACCTTCAGTAGGAAATGAACCGTAGGTAAATATTGATAAAAAGCACTAACACTAAAAGTTTTGTGTTGTGCCATGTTGGCATCCACCCCTGTTTGAACAGTGTAGGTCAGATGACTAATGGTGTGAAATAAATTGTGAATGAAGGAGGGAGCTGCTGATATGAAGAGGGCACCATTCATGCATTGCAGCTCTTTAAGGAAACATGAGCCTAAGCGAAAAGGGGGTGGGCTGTTAGGATCCTGCAGCATTGCTACTGAAGAAAGATGCTGTCAGTCACTCCTGGAAATCTGAAGATCATGTGGGCAAAGCGAAGCCTGACGAATAAGTGAATGAAGGCATCAATGAATGAATGAATGAATGAATGAATGAATGAATGAAAGAATATCAATTGACAATCTCATGAAGACAAAAATGCCGCTTGGCTATTTCTTTTCCTGAGAAACGCATGGTGACACTGGAGACTCCTTCCATCAGTTCTGTAAACACCTCCTAACAGAAAACTCTTAACCAACACCATGTTTGTTTGTTTGTTTGTTTGTTTGTTTGTTTATTAACTTTAGATTAAGTAAAATGTAATGCATATGTCTGAGGTCTTACTATATAAAAATGATACATACTTTAATATAAACCCTAAATTCATATCACTGCCAGAACTATTGTCCGAGCTGCTATTATAGGAAATGGATCCACAGCAGATGATTCTTTAATTCAATAGCTGTGTTGTATAAATGCCTTTAGAATGCTGATCTCACTCCATGCTGTCATAAATAAATATTTTATGATCGTCCAGTCCAAGTCTGAAGAATAAGTCGGTTTATGGCATGAACATCTGTCTGCATATGGCCGACAGTGTTGCGTTATCCTCTTGTACAGTGTGAAGGAGGTAACCCAATTCCAAGGCCAGCTGTTGCCCAATGGGTGTTCTAGAGCAGGGGGAACATTACTCTTCTCTCTGGCTCCTTCTGTGAGCACTTCTGAGGAATAGTTTATAAAAACCGAGGCAGCGCTTCTACAAACTGGCTCATTCCAGCACTCCTGCCTGACCTCCCCAAATTTAACCTTTGGCCCGGAAGGCCAATATTAACTCTTAGCCAATTGTCTGGGGGCTCCCAACTTCCCCTCCACAGCCCGTGAGAACATTCCAGAACCGGTTGCCAGGCAAGGTTGGGTGTTAGAATGCTGACCTCCAATATGTCCTGGGTTACCCTTGATCTCCTCTCTGATCCAACCCCATCAACCCGCCCCCTCCCACATCCCCAAAACCACCACCACCTCTTTCAATCTGCTTAGAGAGGTTACTACCTCAAGTTCAATTACGACGAAACACCTGCACTTTGGTCAGAAATCACTTTCCAAATACCTATTCCATCTCAAATCTTTTGCAATGTCTATCTTTATGCCACATTTTTTTTCTTAACTATATGAAAGAAAAAGAAAAAAAAACTCCTTCGGATTGGTCTTGCATACCTATTTCCAGTTGTGGGCAGTCAGCTGATGTGTCTACTTCCATTAGCTCAACTTTCCTTTTGTCCTTGTCTATCTTCTCTTTGGGGTTGAATGATTTTGGGGATCCAGGGGTGGATGGGTGGKTTTTTTTTGTCGAGTCAGTAGTGCATCGGACTGGGAGTGACCTCGAAGAACAAAGGCCAAAGCCGCCGTATCGCTGCGTGGGAGGATGAAAGGCCGGTCGCTATCAGGCCCGAGCTAAGGGCAGCTGCAGTCAGCTGAAAAACAACACGGGCCACAATGTGAGAGGATCAACACAACGCCGCGTGTGTGTGTGTGTGTGTGTGCCAGCAATCAGAGGGCACAGAGCTGCAAGAAAGGAAAATGAATGGTCCTCTGCGAAAGAATGCAAGGTTTTACTCAAAGTGACAGACCTCCTAACAAGCAGCATGTAAGCTGTTTCCCTAATCAAGTTTCCTTAAGCCAAGCAATGTGACTGATATCTGMGGTAAACAATGCAGCTTTGATAAATTAGGGACACTAAATCATCATTAGTCAGGCGCTTAATCAATGATGTCAGGAAAAAGATTAATGATATCAAAAGGATCGAAAGCACAGTTTTCGTTTCAAGTCAAGGCCTGGGCATGGTAGGTAAGAGGATGAAGAGACTCCCATTTATATACTGAAAATAAAAACCCATCCAGTGAACCAGATCTATCAGCACTTTTCACGAGATTCATCTATAAACGTTGTAGTTTGCAGTGCAGGGTGATTTATAGCAGTGTGTGAATGCATCAGCAKCCCGACTGTCACTTGCTTCTTYGACCAAATTATCAACATTTAACGCAAGTTTTCATATATGAAGAAACTTTCAATTTTTATTATGTATGTATGTATGAATGTCTGTATATTTTCCTGTATCCTTTATTAAAGCTATCCACTGCATCTCTCAAAACTGCTGAACCAAGAGCAAACAACGCCACAAGCCCCAAATCTCATGACTCGTCAATCAATGACTTTCTTCACACTGCGCTACATATGTAGTTTGTCACTTACACTAGAATGACCTCTGCTTCCAAACAGCATGAACACATTCATACTCTTTTGTAGAGGTTAGTTAATGATAAATGTGCAGAGGCATGGGAAAGGGGACTTGCTTATCACTTCCACAGGTTAACAATGTCTTGGGTGCAACGTGTCCCGTTATGAGAAATACTGAAACTAAAAGTAGAATGAGAACGTAATGGCCTTGGCATTGGATAACACATTCATTTAAAAGAATTACCCTTAAATTATTCAAGCTGATCGCAAATATAAATACAGTTCATGAGACATTACAGGAGTGGTTTTTATATGTGTGGGTGTTTTTTTTTGTTTTGTTTTATGGGGTATACACCCAAAAATGAAGCAGCATTCAAAATCTACAAATAACAGTCTACAAATAGGTCGACCGAGTCAGCTTTCTGCCCTAAATACGACCTTTGTGAATAATTCACCGTTACAAAAC
>QMIH01000321.1:0-11280 GCA_003987875.1 Clarias batrachus
ATCCTAACGAAAACAATAGGGCCCTGCGCACTCAGTGCTTGGGCCCTAAAAAGCATTCTTCTTGTCCTATCTGCGGTTTTTACAGTGCAGCCAAGAGGTTGCTTCACCAGCATGGTGCAGTGAACTCATCCTGAACCGAATCCTCTATCTACTAATAAAGACTACGGGGGATCCTGCACATATCCAGCACTGAGAGATTTATTTAAAGGACCTCTGTCTAAAATTTCCACATACAGCAAAGTTATTTAAATGGAAACAAATCTGCACAGTCCCATTTTTAAAAATGTTTTATTTGGGGTAGGATGCAGTTAACTAAAATAACAGTAAGATAAATCCGGTCTGTGCAACCAAGTTCGATGTGCTGCATGTGTTCTGGGTTAGTTTAATATCATACGAGTGTAATATAGGTTATATTTTTGAACAGGGGAAAAACAAATCTATTCAGTTACATAGCACAATTCTTGTGCGTCAATTCATGTATTGCCAAGACAGCGACTTAAAAATCAATTATTTTTAATATTTTCACTCACCCGTGGCACCCAATTTTGTAGGTTATAATTTACACATTTGCAGTTGATGTGGTGAAACATTGCTGTTCCTCTTTGATCCTACAGGGGGTGCACTCTAAACTATTTACACATTGGTAAAAAACATATCATCCTGTGTGATGAGAGAAAATACTGGAGCTAAACTTGAGCATTTTAAGTCTTTAAAAATAATTTATATTGGATCTTAATTTAATAAAATTGTAATACTTCATAATCAAAAGAAAAAAAAAAATGCAATACAAATCAAATCGGCACCTAGGCATTGTGCTATTGTACCTGGTGGTCCCTGGTGATTCCCAACCCTATTAAACACCTTCTATTGTTCCTGTTGTGTTGATGCAAAGTTACTGTTACACCCCAAAGTTTCCACACAAAAGAATTTGATTAATGTCTTGGGATTTACCTGCCCATGCACCCAAAATTTTGATGTTTTGTTCCCAGAGACACTTAGTTAACACTTTTTCCTCCTTTTGCTCTATCTTGCTGGAAATCATTGTTCATCACAATTCTTAAGCAACCCTGATACATGAATGGTTTTAGAATGTTTCACTGTTGCCATGTCACAAGACTGATGGTAGCGCTGACCTTAATACACTTCAAGGAAAAAATTGCAACTTTGATCTGTTTTTTCTTTTCTTTTTTTTTTATACTTCATCATAAAGGTAGATATAACATGTAATGTTATAAAACATGTAATGCTACAAAATTGAAAATATTGTCATTTGCATGTGGTTAACCATTAGCCAAAAAAAACCCAGAAATGAGAAACGAGACACTTTTCACAACCTGTTTCTCTTTCCTGAGCTCAACAGAACTACAATGTTTTTATAAACACTTTACTTTTAAAGAGATGTAAATACTATAAATAAATTCAGTAAATCCTGCCATGATGCTGATTCTGTCGCGCAAAAAAACAATGATGAGGCTTCCAATACTGAAACTTCTGCTTTTCACTTTTTAAGTATTAACATTTTGTTTAAACATGACCATGGTCTATACATTGACAGAAATGGGAAAAAATATCTAATATATAATTTAATGAATTTAATAAACCACATCTTTATTTATGGAACCATTTGACGCACAGCAATGCAAAACAGGTTAGCACATGATGAACTACACACAATTTTCACATCTCACCACGTCTTCTATCGTAATTAGCTGTGGTCAGCATGCTTACACAATCAAAATCACATGACAAAACCCATGATGTGTTCTGCAAATGGCAAAAGCTGGTGCATATTTGAAGCTCGTAATAAACTTACCAAGCAACGTCATGGCACAGCTGGTTTATATTTAGTGATGCCTGCACAAATATACCAAAACTGAGACATCAATTATAAAAATTTTTACTACACTGTTGAAAAATGTCTCCCGTCTCCTAGTAACTCTGTCATGGTTATATAAAAAATTTTTTTGGTGACTAGATGCATGATGAATGCTTTTTGGGATTGTAAAGAAATAAAATAAATACCATGCAGACAAATAAGTGATATTTTTGTTGAAATGTGCATGATTTGTAGCAGTTGCCCAAAAGAATTGATGATAAAAACATTAATATTTTGCAATTTACTATGATTAAAGCGTTACATTTCTTTTTACATTTTAAACAAACTTAGCAATATTTTGTTCCAGCTACACAGAATGCTGTGCTGTGTAAATACGCTGCACCACCTGCAGGACAATAGAGGAACTGCAATATTGTACCATATCAAATGCAATAATTCAGTTTAAAAATATTGGATTTTAGAGTCGTAAATAGAGTACAAAAGGATCATGAAAGATTTTCAGTTTTTTTGTGCATTTATTTTGGAATGATTATCATGTTGTAACTAAATCTTAACAAAAATATATTTTAGTAATAATTTAAATATGAATTAATTTAAATGTTTAGATACTCATCAATATTTTCTGAGGTAAAATGTAGGCCTTTAACATTAGAAATCACTTATGTATTAACTAATTTAAATGTTTATACATTCATTGTGATTTTTCTGAGGTAAAACGCATGCCTTTAACATCTTTAAATGCAGCTCAGCCTTCAGAGTGCCTTGGCTACCGAAGACAAACATCCTTGATTCTTTTATAAGGTGCCATTACTTTTATCCTAATAGCTCAGCTTATTGGTTGCATTTATGGATTGGTTTCATTCTGGTGAATACAGCATTTCTTGTACAAAAGCTCCTGCAAACAATTAGAAGCTTAATAATCGAGGCTGGACGGTCTGAGCGAAAAGGGTTAGCTTGTGGTCAAAGGCAATCATTTATTAAGCCCCCAAATCCCGCCAAAGCAAGTTAAGATGATCAAGATTAGAAAAGATCCTGCAAACCTACATTGCATGTTGTTACGACCTTGCCTCTATTTTTTCTTTACAGAAACTGTCCCAAAATAAACAGTAAAAGTATAGTGAAGGCTCAGTCTTCCTAAAGGAAAGAGAGAGAGAGTTCCTCTGAGCATTCTACTTTCACTGAGCGAGAGATGCTTTAGCTACACACACACACACAAGAATGTGAAAAGCTCAAAACTATGAACAGTGTGTACGCGAGTTAGCGAGTAAGAGCTGGTCAGTGAGTCAGTCAATGCATTGGTCAGGTACTGAGTTAGTCAGTCTGTCAGTCAATGAGCCAGTTGTTCGGGAATCACTAGGTCAGTTAAATGGTCACTGAGTCATTCAGTGAGTCAGTCTGAGAGTCAGTCATAGAGTGAGGTGGTCAGTGAATCATTCTTTACAGTGTTCTGAGAATTTGTCAGTCAGTGAGTGAATCGAACAGTTGGTTAATCATTCAGTTTTATTGCTTAGTAAATCATTGTGTTAGTGAAATGGTCAGTGATTCAGTTATTTGGTCAGTGAGTCAAACAGTCAGTGAGTGAGTCAGCCAGCGTACTGGTCAGAAAGTCAGAAAATATGTGTCAGTGAACTAGTCAATGACTCATTCAGTAATTTGGTCAGTGTATTGAAAATGTGAGAAAATGAATTGGTTAGTAAAACAGTCAGTGAGTCAACCATTCAGTGTACTGGTCAACAAGGGATCGAGTGAGTGATTTAAATGAATCATTAATGCAATGTATTGGTCAATAAGTCAGTCACTGAGTTTGTCAATGAGTCAATCAGTCAGAGACTCACTGAGTCAGTCAGCCCATGACAGTCGGTCAGTATATTGGTCAGTGCGTGACTTGGACGGTCAGTCAGTCAGTTATTTAGTCAGCCTGAGGGTCACTTAGTCAGACTAAAATGCACTATGGCCCATCAAAAGTGATGCCCTGTTAAATATAGTATAGAATATAAAAACAGAGCATTTCTCATCCGCTTAGACAAGCTACATCGAACAGGCTTGAGGATCATAGTTGGGGTTGAAGGAAAACTGCAGTGCTACGCATACAAAGACATTCTATACAACTGCTGTGTTTCCAACATTGTGACAAAGTGTTTGGAGAAGACCACCACATCGATACGTCAACAAACCCTTAGCGATATAGTGCATTTCCTAAACTTTATAACCATGACCCTAACATTTACGAAGGATGAATGAATGAACGCTGCATGGTGGTTGTTGTTGTTTTCCCCATAAACTTCCTATCTGACCATCAGCTCAGATCAGATTGAAAGGCCACTTTTTCAGCAAGCACATTATCTGTTTATTTTGAAGTGTTTTATTGATACTTGGTAAATATAAATACTTTAATGGAAACAAAACTTCTTCACCCAGAAACAGCCACTGAGGGGAAAGGAAGAGGCCCAGCTTAAGCTCACAGATCTCGTTATCCAAAAATACAGCGTTCTGTGCACTCTACAACATGACAAGGAAGAGGAAGAGAGAGAAAAACCGTGGTGCCCAGGATCACATGACGACACGATGTCGCACAGCAATGTGAGATTCTGCTGTTTCTTTTTTCTGACCAAGGTAAACAACTTCGCGTGTCTTTCTCTCTGTGTCTGGCACATTATTGCTGTATCTAATAAGTATGATCATTCACAGGCCCACATGTTGCTAATAATTAACATTTCAGCAGGCTTGCTTTTTGTTTTTAATATGAAAAAAAAAACCCATCTCTTTGCTAATTATCCAAAACAATCAAAATCAACTTTTGGCCTATAGCTCATGCCCAACCCTTCCTACCTCCTAACAGCCCCCTACAAACATGCACAATCTGACATGTTTACAGGATCCAAGTCATTATTTCCTGTTTGCCTCCTGATTTATCGGGGTGGGGGGGGGGATCCTGTTACCAGGCGCTTCTGCAAAGCCTGACTCACGAGACTGAGAGGCTAAGAGGATTTAACCTCGGCTCTCCTCCAGTTTTACTTCTGTTTGAACAGGATAGTCTGCCTGACTGCGCGTACGCACGCGCCGCGTCAACGTGCTCGCGTCTCAGAACCGTAAGAAGACCAGCTCCAATCACAGATGGCCTGAGAGTGATCAAAAATCAATACATCAATCCAGAGTAAAGAACTCGACTGTCATATATGAAAGTGTCGGACACAGTGTGAAGGTCGAGAGCTTTCAGACTGAGTGACGATCATTAGCTCTGAATGGAGAAACTTTTTACCATGCCAGTTTACACACATCTGGAGTTTAATTAGAGAAAATGGCAAGAGTCATAGATAACATTTGGAAAAGGGTCTGTTGAGAGCTGCAACAAAGTGTGACATTTGGCGAAAAAGCTCATTTCCTTCTGAAGCATGGTGGTGGTAGAATCATGATCACGGGTCTGGGTTCCTTTCTCTAAGCAAGGACAAGGGAAACTGATCGGAGGCACAAATGAGACCACCCTAGATGAATAACCTGTTTCAGTCTGCAAAAGACTTGAGACCGGGCCTGATGTTCGAATCAGCTTCTTTATTATTAACATGTTTAAGCTTATTGTTCTGTTGCTGGGTTGGTTATTTGAAGCCTGGACCCTAATCTTATTAATGAAATGTAACAAGACTTGAACCTTGTCTAATCAACCAAGTCTATTTAAGATAACTGCAATTCCAATGAATGAGTATTTCAAGTTGAAATTCTACTAATTGTAAAGGGGTGGGGACATTTGTGCTCTGCAAGCGTTTGTCTCAGTTGAAATTATACGTTTTCTCAAATTGGCCAGATATTTGATTTTTATTAGAGATAAATTGACTAAACCAAAAAGTAGTAGCTGTCGATAACCATAAGTGCAGAAATAAAGTTAGAATACATGAATGTAATATATAGGCACCCTATAATATACAGTAAGTTGCACCCTAGTTACGGGGTGTCTAGTCTTCTGACCATTAAATGCCTTAGCGTTTAAATATAGCTATTTACCAAATAACAGTTTTGTTAAAAAAGTATTATAGATGCTATAGATGCTATATATAAAATCAAAATCATATACAGTAGGGATGGGAACCACAAGGAACCACTTAATACATTATCATAATACTCAGGTTCTGATTCAGTTTATATTTCGATTTTATTTGTATCATGATTTTTTACAAATATCAAATTTTCTTTTCTATTTTTAACAAACTCTGCAAATTTGCTTGTGCTGTCTGCAAATATGTGAACAGTTTGGAGCGCCTCACCTGTAGAGATGCCAAGGAACTGCAACATACAGTATTTCCACCTCCACACTTCAGTGGGTTAAATAAACGCTTCTTTGAGTCTCAACTTCTGACCTCATTACCTAATTCTTCTATTTATTAGCCAAGCAAATCTGCACACTGAAATGTTTGCCAAAGAACCAGTGACCTAGTTACAAATTAATTACACATCTAACACAACATAATGCAACTCCATGCTGTGAGCAAGTCAAGGGACAAAAAAACTCAAATAAGAGCAGCATGTAGTTAAAAATGTTTTTACAGCTAGAGTGATTATCATGATTATGTGGTTCAGTTACAACTGCTGATCAAAATTCTATCCATCCATCATCTATATGGCTGCTTATTTGAATTATTGGAGGGAACCTGAGAACCCTGAAAAACATGCAGACACCACGCATACAGAACGAAGGCAAGATTCGAACCCTTACCCTGGGCATCGCCAAGGTAGATAATTAAAGGAACCACTGTCGGAATCAAATGCGTCTTTGATGTCCGTCCCCCTTCAGTTAATGTTTCCCTGTTGGGTTTTATCGGAATAAAATGAACATGGATGGAAATTTACTCCAGAATCCAACAACGCCCTAAATGACTCTACTGTACACCTGCAACATCTTCAGTAACATGATATAAAACACAGACAAATGAGATACTCTATAACAATTTATCAGCACAGATACAGCATCATATTCCTTCATACACACTCCCTCTGTATCGGTGTGCTGTAGGACTGGGAATGAAAACAACACTCCAGCATGTTCTAACAGAACACATTTACAGCCGTGTGTGTGTGTGTGTGTGTGTGTGTGTGGGCGAAGTGACTCTTCATCTGGCTAAACAAATCCTCAGGTGGCTGGATGAATAGCACATTTGTCCTGGACAACATCAAAAGAGTCATGTTCGACAGAATAATAATAATAACAATAATAAATGTTCCTTATGCAGGGTTGGCATGTGCTCCGAGTCGACGGTTCTATTCATGAGCAAGAATTATGCAAAATTGAGCCTGACCAGGTAGTTTGTAGGTTTTTATTTTTAATTTCTTGCAGACTCACTGTCTCTACACTGCAAAACCGCAAACATTCAGTTCGAGCCCGTTCTGAAGGAGTTTATTATTTTTAATCTAAATTATTTTTCGAAAAGTAGTAGAGAATTATAAGCCATTCATTCGATGTGGCCTTTTTTCCTGATCGCACCAAAAACAATGAGGTAGGAAGTCTCTGTTGGGGCCCTAGAAAAAAATGTGCAGGGGGGCCTCTCTACATAGCAGTTATCACCATTATCTACACAAGGTTCTCAGGGGCCCCCTACTGGCCTGGAGCCCCAAGCAGTTACCTGCTTTGTTATTGACAAAGCAGCGCATCTAAACGCCGGTCCCAAACAAATCGTTATAACTCAAAAAAAGGGTGCATTTTCTATGGAGTTCAACTTCTTTCTCCAACACCGGCTGAAAGTTGACATGAGGTTGGTGTGGGTTTGTGAAAAAAATTAAGGATATCGGGTCTATGCTTAAAAAAAAAAAAGTAATAGTCTCCCTTTGGAAGAGACCCTGGGTCATGAAGCTCCCAGTATGACCCGCATTAAATGTCAGTGTTTTGGAGCTAAAAAGTGCAATAATATGTGCGAGGGTTTCCGGAGCTTACCAATAATAGACTAATAATAAAATAATAGAATTTTTTTTGCCATTTACAAGTGTACATGAAACAACATGTGGAGCAAAGTTCCAAATAATGTGAAATAATTTCATGGCACTTTTATTTTCAATATTTAATGTTTCATGTTCAATATATCACACATTTATTGTTGCTTTTTTCTTCTTCAACAGATTAGGAAAACACATTAAAGATTAAAGTAACCAAAACCTTTTTTCTTGCCTTAACTTTGAGCCTGTGGTATTTACTGCACATCAGCCTACGAGGTGCATCTCCTCACTCATATTACTATTTTCATACAACTAAATAACAAACAGCAATTATATTCCAGCAACACACATTCCCCCATATAATCATGCTCCCTTGATGAGTTTGTTTTTTGTTCCTGATCAGAATGAGCAACTACAATCCAAACAAGTCAATAAAAATTCCTCAAAGTTTCAGAGGCAACAAGGAACGCCAATTCGTGCAGGTTTTATTTGCTATTCTGAGACGCAGTCTGTTCCCGTGCGCTCGCTGGTCCAGATTTCTTTCCGAATAGGAGCGAATGGTGGCTCTCTTTTTTTTTTCCTTTTTCTTTTCTGAGCCACACACACACACACACACACACACACACCCTTTGTGTCAAGCCTGCAATAACAACCACGATGACGTAATGCTCTTGCATCGGCTACTGCACTGCCCCTGTGGCTATAAAAAACCCAGAGTTTTCACCAGACGCCCAGACGAGCACAAAAATAAAAACACGTTAGCACAAACAGCAAAACGAGGACAAGTTGGAACTCTGAGAGGACACAATGCGCATCAGTACAGAGCCGGTCAGTCAGGTTTTACTCGGCGAGACCGCGTGTCAAGAAACGCTAAATAAGCAAGTCCTGATTGATACCTGGGCTGCAGGAGGTCACAAACGGAGATGAGATCAGAAGGGAACGTTATCTGATTTTATAACCAAAGACCTTGATTATTTGTCTACCTGCAGCTCTGAGGGAAGGTCCAAGTACAAAACAAATCACAAGTTTATAGTATCGAATTATTATATGAATATTCATAGATTCCCCCAAAAGCTGCTCAGCACTGTTGTAACGTGTAACTTAACTCAATTATAACCACCAGAATGCTCAAGTCCGAACGTCTCTATTAACTTTGGCAATAACGTTTGTAAACTAGTAGATTAATTTGAATGTCCAGCTACAAATGTGAACCTCCAAGCATTGTGCAAAGAAGCCTGTAACAAAGACATACTGATAAATCCAAGACATTTCACAATACTACAAATGCCTGAAAAAGGACTGGACCCTTTGTGAGATCAGATTTACACACATCTCACGATCTGCACGTCGCAGGCTTCTTTATCATCAGACTAAGACTATGAGTCCAAAATGATATGTTTCCTTTGTAATATCGGTGAAGTGGACTTTCTCGTTTTTCAGTAATAAGCACTAAAACGACAGTAAAGTGTTTAAACATACATTTTTTAGACTTGTATTAACCCTTCGCTTAGCCGGAGCACAAAAGCCATTAAGATGTTTTTGACTTTGTGTTATCTAAGAAAATCAAGGACGGTTTTTTTTCTAGGAGGGCTTTTTTTTTTTTGTTTTAATCCTTTTATTTAATTGAAGTAGATAATGTATTAATAAAAGTGTACAATCTAATGACAGATTGCATAATATAATACTATCTACAGTGGAACCTTGGATTACGAGCATAACTCCTTCCAGAAGTGGGCTCGTATTCCAAAACACTCGTAAACCAAATAGAATGTTCCCATAAGAAATAATGGAAACTCAAATTATTCGTTCTACAGCCCAAAACAATAAATACATAAAAGTAATTAATACACTATATAAATTAAAAATAAAACAAATTAACCTGCACTTAACATTTTAAAAAGGAAAAAGTAAATCCCGACAGATAAGCGTTTCCGTTTGTGCGCGCAGGCGCCGTGTATTTGTATGCGTGTGTGTGTGGAATTAGCCTCTCACCTCGTCTTAAACAGTAAAACACCTCCTCCCTCCCCCCACCTCGCTTTTTACGTTTCACAACTAACACACACAACGCATACATTGTTTTAACGGGGGGGAAAAAGAAATCTCTCTAATGATACTCGCGTGAGTGCATGCTAACAGAATCACTGCTGTAAAGTAAAAATTTTTTTTTAATTAACCAGCAGCTTACCTCTGAAAAGAATCACGACAGAGCAGAGTTTTCTGTGTAAATAAAGCGCGTGTGAGAAGCTGGACAGAATGTGTGTGCGTCGGTGTCAAATTACGCGCAGTGACACACAGGATGGTGAGTAACGGCGAGAGTGTGTGTGTCGGTGTGTGTGGGGCACAGTGTCTTACAAGCGCGCACACATAGGAGGGAGAGGGAGATGTTGATTACAACAGTAAGAGACGAGCACTAAGACCCAGCAGGGGAGACGATTACCCATAATTCCGCAGCGCAAGAGAGAGAAAAATCATTGGCTCAGTTGTGATCACTTGACGCTCGGTGTCAAAATAAGAAACGCATACGTGATACATGATACGCGGCACTCGTAAGGTACGACTTTAGACGCTCGGTTTCCAATACAAAATTTACTAAAAGTCTTTGCTCGTCTTACGGAACACTCGTAAACCACGTTACTCGCAATCCGAGGTTCCACTGTAATTACATGACATTAAACTTTATTTTTTTCAATATGCAATTTTGACTTTGCGAGAAGATCAGTGTTAAAGTACCACAATGTACATACACACAAGGGTTGTTCACGTCAAAGCGGGACTTTTGATTCTGAACAACAGTTAAAAGTTCTGAGAGTAAAAACTCCCTTTATTTCTCTATATAATCCCCTGCTACAATAATGCACTTATCCCAGTGTTTCTCTAGTGCTTGGACAACATCAAGATAAAAATGAAGTCTGTTGTTTTCTTTACTTACACTTACGCAGTACAAATGATGACCCACTTATTATATTTATTATTGTTAGAGTATCTGAATGGGCATGCACATTGGAAAGGTTCAAGCCAAATTAGGCTTAAAAAAAACATCTCGATATAAAATAAAGTCAACTGACTTTATGCATGGGATTTATTTTCCAGCTCAATAGTTTACCCCTGCTGTAAATAATTCAAAAAGGTTGATGATGTCAGTCCAGATGTTTTTGTAAAGAGACTGAAAAGCCTATCGGTTACCAGCTATTATGCTGAAGAGCAAAGTATGCACTAATGGTGCTCCTTTCCTCTCTATGAATAAATACCAGTCTTGTCGAGATCAAATTTCAAAGCCTGAGCTCGGCCTACGAAACCAACAGTTTAAGAACAATCTACACTTCTATTATTTAATTATTTAACTTGATGGTTTGTGCTTATAATAAATTACCATGTGTAATAGTCAAAGCACGGATAAGCTCATCCTGATAATGTGCTAGGAATTTTCGACTACAAAGCGTTTAAGGTACTATAATGTTGAGATTTAACTTGATTATGTGACTAATACCACCAATAATAATAGTTCTATGATGACACCCCCCCCCCCC
>QMIH01000321.1:19683-68675 GCA_003987875.1 Clarias batrachus
ACATCACATCACATCACATCACATCACATCACATCACATCACATCACATCACATCACATCACATCACATCACATCACATCACATCACATCACATCACCGAAGCTAAAGAAGGTTAATAAAATCTTGGCGTGTGTATAGTTATATATATAAAAAAAAACAGTTTTATCATTGTGGTTTTCAGGCTTGAAAAGGGGACTAAGTGGTGACAGACAGGACGTCCAGCCGGTCCAAACCGAGAAAGAACTATGAAGTTTGTCTCTCGGTTAAACGATCTGCTCGTACTGATGGTGATGTGCTTGATTTCTGTTTACGCCCAACAGGAAGTGAAGTATTTTACCTTGAAGAACGTGGAAGAAGTCGTTAACCTCATTCGAGGACGATTGAGTCAAGAAGAAAAGGAGGAAGAAGAAGAGGAAGAGGTGGAGGAGGAAGATCACTGGGCTTCTTTAGGTTCCACACACACATACAGTACAAGGCGAAATCAGGAAATAAATTGTCTGCACATTATGTTTATTTGATGTGTGTGTGTGTTCCCCCTCTCAGATGTTTTGGATGATGAAGTGGCAGAATCGGTGTACCGAGACCGTGGCGTCGTCCTGGACCTGGAGTCTGTCTCAGAGCTCACAGGAGACACTTTCAGCGCAGCAGTGGCACAGAACGGCCTCACGGTGGTGCTGTTCTACATGAAATGTGAGTCGTGCGCATCAGCAGTAACAAAGTCTGCTGTGGAATGTTGTCTGTTCGAAAGTTAAATTAATGACTAGTCTGAATGAATATTGAGTGGACGTGTTGTCCTCGTGTCTGTCCTGCGCAGGGGACGCCGTGTCCACGGCTTTTCTGCAGTCGTACATCGAGGTCGCCGACGCTCTTGAAGGTAAAAAAAAAAGATGCAGATGAATATGTGAATGCACAGACAGCAACTTGCAGCAAGCTTACGTGTGTGTGTGTGTGTGTGTGTGTGTGTGTGTGTGTGTGTGTGTGTGTGTGTGTACTTTTTTAGGTGTGAGTGATGTCACACTGGCCTCGATAGACTGCAGCGAGTGGACGTGTGTGTGTCGTGATCAGAACGTCTCCTCTTTCCCCTCCGTCCTGCTGTTCCACCCGGGCGAGGACGCCCACCTTTACAAAGGCATGATGGGAACCGAGAGCCTGTATAGATTCATCCTGATGTGGGTCTTTATTTCTCTCTCTCGCTCTCGCTCTGAGAATTTAGAGGGAAATAACAGTGAGTCAGTTTCTAACATGATTGCAAGATGTGTTTTGTGTTTCCAAATGACTCGTTTCACGTGAGTCACTTAGATGAATGAACCAGTATGTTCATCACAGGAGATTTCGAGTGCACAATAATAATATTGACCTGCGATTTCAGGCTCAGGAGTTCACGACCCTTCGAATCGCTCTTTGCCTAAGAAGCACCGGTCTCCGTCTCATCAATCCGACGTCTGTTATCGCGGCCGCTCCGCATGCCTATTTTTTTTTTTTTTTATTGAATTGCAGCTTTAATATGATTGTGAATGTACATCAGGGCTCTGTAATGAAGCTGATACATTGTAGGACAGCCCTTGCGCTTCGGTGACATTACCACGATATGGCTTAAGCCATCTATGAGCTGAAATCACGGTTTCGCCAGGGCGTCCTTTCCTCTGCCATTGAGCCACACTCGGGTCATCAGGACGCGCTTTTTGCATCAGGGTATGTTATATCTTCAGGTTTTAAAATATTATATGTTGTCACTAAATGAATAATGATGAACGGTCAGGGGTAGCTCTGTGGACTATGGTCCGAAAGATCACAGGGTCAAACCCCACCACCACAAAGTTGGGCCTTTGAGCACGGCCTGTGACCTTTAATTGCTCAGAGGGAAGACTTGAATAGAATGAATAGAAAACAATAGCATTACCATAAGAGAAGCATCACGTCTCGAGGCCTTGAACCCTCCCATTTTGTCAAGCCTCAGGACCAGCACGGCATCCAGTGGCGGAGGTTTGGGTATTGGCTGGCAAGAAACCTAGCACTGAGCCACCGGTGCCAAAGTATGCTTAAGTACACTGAGACAAAAATGTGCAATGCCTTTATTTATTTTTTTTGTGCTTTCACTTCATTCCTGAAGTCATTGGTACGTAACGAACAGGAAAAGAATAAGCCTGAAATATTGAGGCGTGGTATTTGTAAATGGAAATTTAAACATCTAACCAATAATGCAAATAATCCTCCTGGAGTTCAAAGAAAACCCACCGTGGTGCTATTGAACAGGAGCAAGTACAACATCTTTTTTTACATTTTTTTTTTTACTTACTTTCTTTTTTTTTGGCACTTGAGTGTTTTTCGCAAATATTTTTTTTGGTTTGGTTTTTCTTTGTATATGAGCAACAGGGGGGGAAAAAAGCATTCAGAGATCCAGTAGTCCGTCATTACACTCCTGAGCAGCAGGAAATAATAATAATAATAATAATAATAATAAAAAGATCTAGTGCCTGTGAAAACCTTAATATTTATGTTCATGGCTCAGTGTGTCTGTATAATTAGATCCAGTCTCACCACTGTGTTGCGTAGACGGCAGGTGTCTATATGCGTCCCTCATCATGTGCATTGAGTGTGTCTCCTGATTGCACCTCATCTCCGTCTGCTCAGTGTGGTAATAACCTGGCGCGGCAGATCAGCACGGATAACACCGCAAAAGAAACATGTAGAATAAATATACTCGAACATACTCTGAAAAACAATCGACGTGGTTCGGAAGGAACGGATTAGAACTCACCCTGGAATCGGGACATGTGGGGAATGTACAGAAATTATATTTGGTAAACATTTTTAATTGGACTGATTGGACGCTCGTATTTAGTGTATCAGCCCTGTAATATTTCGCAGTAAGGGGTGACAGTTGGGGTTAGCGCTCTGTCGCCATGGCAACAGAAATGCTCTGTTCCAGGTGTGAGTTAAAATAAAGGTGTGTGTGTGTGTGTGTCACCAGGTGAGCAATTCACATCATCAGAACAGACTGCGCCACATTTGAAAAACATGAAAAGTGATAAGCACCATATCCATGTGCTATTATGATAATAAAAAGGAAGCGTACGGTTAAAGTGATTAAGATGTGATCTTCAAGCACACCTCATTATTAGACAAACCGTTCTCCTAAAGGATTTCATTTCTTAGAAACAGCTTTTAAATCACGTTGTTATTTTTACTCCGAGTTTACTTCATTTATTTTTTTTCCCTCGCTTGAACCTGAAATAGTGACATTTGAGCAGCGATCCGTTCAGCTTCCCTGTATGTTATCTCTGGCTCTCCATTTACAGGTTGTTAAGATTAAACCCAGCGACGGTTAAACCAGAGGAAACTCTTCTCTAGCGCAGATTCAGAACTTTATATTGTGCTGATTTAGATATGAAAATATTTAACTTGGGCAGAAATTCTGATTAAAAAAGCAGTGCCATAGAGTCTCGAAGGATAAAAGAATAAAGGGTTTGCGTAAAAGTATTAAAGTCTGTGAATATTGCGACATCTGATATTATCTAAAAGATGGATTTTTTTCTTTATCTCAAGTCAAGTTTGATGATTTTCAAGAACTTCCACAGAACCAGAGCTGGACTGTTGGGTCTCTTAACCGTCAGCGAAATTCCACTTCGATAAACACATTTGCTCAGAAAAAATATTATTCACTTATTATTCCTGATAATCCATGTTTAATTTCATTACACACATCCTGAATGTTTCAGACAGCACAGCGACCGAGGACGACACGGAAAAGGATCCAATGGCAAAGAAGTGGAAGGAATTATGATTTATAGTATTATTATTATTATTAGCATTAGCATTTTTATTATTTTCATTATTATTAATATTATTATTTAATAAATAGTAATAATCATAATAAATAATAACAACAATAATAATACAAATAAATATAAAAATAATAATGAATAATAATCATAAATGATAGTAAATGATAATAAAAAATGATAATAATAATGAATAATAATAAGGAATAATAATAAGAATACTACTACTACTAATAATAATAATAAATAATAATAATAAATACGAATATTATTATTATTATTTATTATTATTTATTATTATTATTAAGTACAGTAAGACCTTATGACAGCGTGATTAATCGTGTTAAATGGATAATCAAGCAGCTCCAGGAACTTGAAGACTTTTTCCCTAGATGACGTCTAGGATCAGTAATTGTTGGTACGTCATCGTTTTTTTGCTAAACAAGTCTTCATAAGTTTTTGGAAGTCTCTGTGATCAATCAACAACTGGAAGCCCACCTTCGTCCTCGACGGCCACTTGAACCGTGGATTTATTGCCGGACGACCAACCAGAGAAAGATGTTGATATTTACTCGTTTGGTACAGAATGGAGACGTGCGTTGTGGTCCGTTTTCTTGTGGTTTCTTACTGGCGTCCATAAAAATTCCTGTGGGCTAATCTGGAGTTCATAAACCTTGTTGTGTCTTTTGAAACTGTGAACCGCATAACAGACTCCTATTTTCATCTTCTCTAGACATATTTACCTGTACATGGGAAGTCAACCCGGGACTTTTGATTGTGCCAAATGAAAGACTCTTATTATTATTATTATTATTAATATTTCTCTATATAATCCCCTGCTACACTAATGCACTTGTCCCGGCCTTTCATTAGTGCTCGGATGCCATCGAGGTAGAAAGTTTTCTCAGTGCGCCAGAGTCGTGATCGGACTTCCTGCTTCAGGACTGAAACCCCGGCCTCACAGGAACTCCTTTAATGGCCCAAACATGTGGAAATTGCCTGGAACGAGGTCGGGAGTGTACAGGGAATGCGTCAATAACTCTGCAACTGATGTGATGGATGATTATGTGTACAGTTCCCACAGACAGATGCGTCTCCTCCGCACGTTGTCTGTCGATTTTCAAGGGTCAGGCGTTCCACTCTCTGGAACCGCACTGTGCTCGAAGTCTTCTGCAAGTGTGAAATCACCAGGAATGTCCCAGTTTGTCCCAGTTTGAGATGAACGCCCCTTAAACAAGCTGTGCTGCTGTTGATGTATACGAACTATAACGGTTTAGTTGTCCAATGTAAACATTTTGTAGTATATTTTAATCCTTGGAGTGATTATGTCAGTGAACATGCTAATCAATCGTTTACTCGGGTAAAAGTCCAAATCTTTACTTAAGAAAAAGTATAAACTCATAAATTACTAGATTAATAGTCTTCATTGAGTAGTCTTCAATTCAAGAATTTATACTTTTCTTAAGTGCAGACTACTGAAGTAGTGCATACGATAAGGGTTTCAGAACTAAAAAGGATGATTGGTTCGGGGACTTCAGATCGATTCCTCCAAGCTGTTTATGATTTTAGAAATGTCCTGAATGATTATAGAGAAATTGTAGTAATGTTTTTGAAAAAGGTAAGAAGCTTTTTTCTCCGTAAGTAAAGGCCAAATGTAGATGCAAGAAAAGTTCAAGTGGAATACAACACTTCTTAAATAAGAACATCAAGTCACCGTGTTTTTTTTTATTTTTATTTTTTATTTTTGCTTTCCAAGAATGATATAATACGAGTTACGATAGAATGAAAACAAAAAGCCTGAACAGAGAGGAGAACAAAGATGACTCTATTTATGGAAGATTTCAAGAATGAGCTGGAGGTCTTAAAACGCGTACGTCAAGTCACCTTTATATACTTCCTCTGGTTTCTTATTTCTCGTGATTTAAAGGGACGCCTATTATGCAGGTTTCATTTTTAGTCTCCAAAACATTGCTTTGCTTTCTGCTCTTTTTCCTCGTGTGCATCAGTCGAGCATTAAGTAAGTCGATGAGCGTGTCCTCTAGTGTGACGTCATACCGGATAAGAAGTCTCCTCCTAGTCTGCTGATGGTTCGCTCCGCTGTTCCCGGGTTGGACTGAAGATTCAAGCCTGAAGACAGTAACTCATTTGTCTAGACACTGAAACGGAGCGTTCAGAAGAGGAGCGAATCAGTGGGAGTTTGAGTAGGAAAAGAACGATGCTGGTGTTTCAGCTGGACACTCATTCACACACACTCTTGTGTAACTTAAAAAAATAGTCAAATACAGGACCTTTAAATCCAAAAATAACCTTTTTCAGAAGTTATAATAAAAAAAAAAAATGTCTGGACTTGATGTGTGTGTGTGTGTGTGTGTGTGTGTGTGTGCAGATACACTCGAATTCTCCGCCCTGGTCTCCTGATCATTCATGAAATCGATCGCTGCGCGTGATGTAATTATCAGCCAAGACCTTTTAAAAGCCACTTAATGCCCTTTCCTTAGATTGCGTCGATGCCGAGGCTAGACTCGCTCGCTCGCTCACTCGCTCTGAAAGCAGATCGGCCGCTTATCGAGACGTATGGCGTATTATCATGAGATAATGACTCGACGTTGTGTGGAATTACAACCGCAGTTTTATAACACGGCATCATTCCGAGAGTCATAAAATGGTTAGAGAGCGCGTTATATAATGCGAGTGTTTATTAATTGTGTGTGTGCATTGCTGTGTGTTTCTCTTATCCATCGCTGTGTTTATTGGACAGCGTGTGGGCTTTGTGTATCGACCAGAGGGATGTTATTGTTTGTTATCTGATTAATTGTGCGTCATGTACATGTGTACATTAGTATGTTTGGATTCGGGCTGATGCTCTTAATCTCAGCCTCCTTTTTTTTTTTCTTCTTTTTTTTTTTTGTGCATAGGAGTCGACTCTCCGTCCCATTCGTTCTGTCGTCCTCGGATGAAGTCTCGTCATTCCTGGAAGGAGATCTCTATAACCGGCACTCTTCCCTCTCGCCCGTCAGGGTGCTCGGCCTCTTCCCGCCTCAAGACCCGGGTATGGAAAGAACACCGGCAGGGTGACTTATCTCTAGGCTCCTTTTAGCAAAGTGCTTTATTTAACGTACCTGATTCGATTATTCAAATTGTTCCTGAGGCTATGGCTCGAAAGCACTTTAGATTGTTATCGCAGAGCATGCATTTTCCTGCAGCTGCAATGTTTATCGATTTTGGAAACAAAACTAAACAGGTTTTTGTATACAAGGTTGTTGTGGAACATAGTGTGGCGCAGCCTGTTTACATCTAAGGTTTTCACTTCCTCTCCACTTTTACAGATGTGGCCATTTTTGAAGAAGCAGCGAAATATCTAAGGGGAGAAATGATCCTGGGCCTGTTCGAGCACAAGGAGGCGGAGCGATGGTACAGTACGGCACCGCATCCGTGCACACTTTAGGCAAGATGTGAGCGCGCTGAATGTCAGATGTGAGAATGCTGACTATACGATTTTGAGAGTATTGAATGTTTATGCTGTTAATAAGTCGTGAATGAGAAAAGCGTTAGGGCAGAAAGAAGAGAAGTGAGAATGCTGGACGTGTGATGTGCGAGTGCTGAATGTTCGATTGGACAGCGATAAATGTCAGCCTGCAGAATGTGAGTCCTAAAAATAGGATTTGAGAGTGCTCAATATAGGCGGGAGTGCTGAATATAAGACGCGGGAGCCATCGATTTAAAACGTGAGCGTGCCGAGTGCGGCGTATGTGAGTGCTGAATATACAGTAAAATGCCGGAGTGCAGAATACTGTATGAGAGTGCCGACTGGAACGTAGCACCGAGTGAAAGATGTAATATTAGATGCGAGAGCCTTTTAAGATATGCTAGTGCCGGATGTGAGATGTGGAGTGCCGCGTATATAAAATGTGAGAGCATTGATTATTAGATGCGAGAGCGCTGAATGTGAGATATGCGAGTGATGAGTGTCAAACGCTAGAGTGCAGAATTTGAGAGAGCCGATCGGTTGATGCGAGAACGCTGAGAATAAGATGTTAGCGGTCGAGGTAGACGGGTAGGTAGAGCACTGAATGTAAAACATTTTAGATGCGAGAGCCCTGAATGTAAGATTTAAGATGTGAGAGCGGCCAACGCGCGAGTGCTGTGAGAGCGCTGCATGGCATGTACTGTGAGTTGCAAGAGTGCTGAATGTGCAAAATGTGATATACGATGTGTGTGATAACATCCGGACGTTGTTCTTTTTTTAAATTTGGACATCTAGATGCGAGTGCAGATGTGAGAGTGCAGGAAGCCAGAGTTGACCGTGTTGGATTGTAGGACGCTGCAAGTGAGATATGAAAGTGTTATGAGAGATGTTCTAGATGTGAGAGCTCTGGGGAGGAGATTAAAAAGCTAGATTCATGAGCACTGTTTTTAATACTGAGAGTGCGGGATGTGAAATGCGAATGATTGATAAAAGTGTTCCTGTTTTTTTGTTTTTTGTTCCCCCGCCCAGGGCTCAGGGGCATTCTGTGGCGCTGCCTGCTCTCCTGGTGTCCCGCGGTCCTGGAGTTCGGAGAAAAGCATGTTCCCTTCTTTTGTCCACATTACAGGACATGACCTCACACATCAGGAGAGCGACTCTCGAAACATTCGTAAGCACGAGTTTGTTCGTGAGTCACGTCGTCGTCCTGCATCAATTTCATTCTTTGAATAATAATAATTTTAAAAAAAAGCTCTGATGCTTAATCTACTCGACATTATAGCGTTTATTAGGAAAGCCGGCGCGCTCGAACTGCTTTGAGAAATAAATCCTTATTTTATTGCGGCGCTTAACGAAAACCAAATCTGCCTTTGAAGCAGGCAGTCGCCGCTGATTCGTTATAAATCAGAAAAAGCCAACATGCCATAGATGATGTAAATAGCGACGAAGGTTGTTAAGATTATAAAGATCAAAACTGTCATTTTTGATCTAATCTTTATTTCCCCTCCTGATTCTCATTATTCAACGGCTTTAGAAAGTCTACGCAGTTAAAATCGCACGACGTGAAGTGATGGTGACTTTTAAGACCAACTTTTACTTTTTGGTTTCCATGGTTGATGTGTGACAATAGAGGTGGGGAGAAAAGACCTTCCTTTTGTTTTTGTTTTTTTTTCTCACGTCGCACAAACCTGCAACTCTAAAAGCAGTGTGTATACTTTTGCTATCGAGTGTGCACGGGTTTGACAACATCCTGTTTATATCCTGTTTTGGTTGTCAAAAAAAGAAAAAGAAAAAAGATAGCAACACATGCATGCATCAGCAGTTTCCTTTCTCTTTTGCACTCCTCTGCGCCCTCGACCCCGATCAGCCTGAACTGACGGTACTGAACCTGCCCTGGTACTTAGAGCTCAGGAAGCCGATGCTGATCATGTTTGTCGGGGAAGACGAGAGTCCGGAGACCTCGCAGTCTCTAGAGGAGATGAGGAAAGCCGAGAGGACCGGACGTCTGGACTCGGCGCAGCCGTGCTGGATTCATCTGTAGGCAGATTTATTTTTTCTCTGAATGTCAAAAAGAACGAAAATGCATCATTTCTTGCAATTGCAATCCTTGATCGCTTGTTTTTTTTGTTGTTTTTTTTCCCGCAGGGGTCGGACGCCTTCTGGGAGAGCCGTCCTTGAGACGTACCTTAGCTACGTTCCTCCTCTCCCTGCTTTGGTGCTCTCACGCCTGAGCTCAGGTGGAGAGGTGTATCACTTCCCAACAGAGCGCCCTCTGCTGTCCGATAACATCATTCGGTGGCTGCAGCGGATAGAGAACAACCAGGAGCAGCCTGCAGGTGAGCTGGATTTGGGTAACCTTGCTAATGTTCACGATAAACAAAAAGACAAATGTAGAAAATAAAGTTGTATTTGTATTCAAAATTTTGATTACTGCTCAAAAAATTTTTTTGGGAGTATTTTCAAATTGCGTATTCATGTGACGAATAATTGCATCTCATTCTCCGTAGAGTTTTTTTCATGAGCTGCCCGTCAGTCCTGCTGATAAGGAAGCGTAATGACCGCACTCAGCCATTCACACGTCTCTTAACCCCTGCATTCATTCCCATCCCTCGTGCATTGGGTAATACAATCGCCATTGTTTCTCGCTAACATTCTCTTCATCCAAACGGCACTCCTTTTCTGTCATCTCCCCCAAAAATGGCCGTTAAATGCCAAAATGCCCCGGCGTGCCATTCCATCTGCTTCCTATGAGGTTGAAGGTAGCTACATCCCTTAATTGTGTCTGATCATTTCCAGCCGTTTTCCTGAAACCCTTCAGCTCCCGCGGCCGTGTCCTTTCGCCGGTTTCGGCGTGCCAGCGTTGAGTAATTTAAGAGCATACTTTCATGCGTCTGTCATTTTAAACGAGGGTTTTTACCACCGTACTTGAGGCAGTCTGTCTACAGCCTCTGCTCTTACCTGCTGCGCAAATATAAACAGCTGTCTGCGTCGAGTCCTGTATTTCGTCCCAGATGTTTCGGGGTAATGGCGGCTGACATTTCATGCCCGTTCCAGTGCCAGTCCAAAAACAAAAAAAACCCACACTAGCGCAGCCTGGATGCGAATCTAAGTGAACATTTAAGTGTGCGTCCTGGCACGGTGGGACGAAGTGGTCCGACACCTCGGTGTGACTTGGCTGCCTGTCCAGTGTAATCTAATGATGTTTAGAAAAGAGTGTGTAAAGTTCAGTAAGGCAGAGTGCTAGTCAAGGTGATGCATGCTGACGAGCTACAGTATGCTTTTACCATCTGATCAGGAACAAATGCAAGATGTTATCACACTTAAGGTTTTTTCTTTTTTTTTGGTTTGTTGCCACATTTGGAATCCGTAGCAAAAAACTGTTAGCACAACGTCTAAAAAGTTTAAATAGATTTTGCAATTGTGTTGCAGCCAAATATAAAGTTAGTCATCATTCAGTGGCGGCGTTTCGTTCAGATGAACCGATAAGTTCGCGCCAGCATTGCGCTCTAATTCAAGCGCTATCAGGTAAAATTCCTCACACCTTACTACCAGTCTTACTCCACAACTGGTAAACAATAAAAGCAGGCGTTTGTTGCTTGCACAAGTTCACTCCCAGGTTAATAACCTGCTTTGGCTTCAGTTACCCCGGCAAGTCTTTTTGGATTTGCCTTTATCAGCTTTGCACATGGAGATCCTGCTACCTTTGAACATAGTTCTTGCTGAAATTGCCCGTAGGATTAAATGGACACCGTTGTTGAAACATGCTTATCAAGTATTTGTACAAATTCCCATTCAGACTTGCATCACGGCTTTGACTAACTCCTTCATGTTCCATTCATGTCAAACCTCTCTCCACTGGAGCTTGGCCGTTATGATGAGCCTCATTGTCCTCTTGGAAGATTGGTCTCCTTGGACTGACTTCTATTTAGCCCGAGTAGTTTTCCAGGCCGTGCTGATGAAAACCATCCAGACAGTGTGAGGCCGAAACCACCACGCTTGAGCAAAGTTCGGTTTCTGCCAAATGTAGCATCTCGTTTCATGGCCATTTGATCTCATCAGATTAAGAACTTGAAGTGTCTCCTGCACTGGAATCCATACAATTGAAAGAATTTTTTTTTTATATATCAGTAATGGATTTCTTCTCGCCACACTTCCATTAGACCAGATTTGCTGTGTTTCCTGTTTATGATAAGCGTTCGGTATGGTGTGTGTGTGTGTGTGTTTGTGTTTGTGTGGTGGTTTGGGAGGAATCCAAGCCAAAGCATTTTCATTCATGGTAGAAGTTGTGAAATGCAGTTGTTGGAAGGTGGATTGTAATAGTTTGTTGGTGGTTCTGGCTCGTCATGTAGTCCACAGATATGCAGAATTCCTGGGTGAGATGTCACTACTGGATCGCTCGTGAAACGAGGGGGTGGAGCAAATAAATAAACTGCTCAACAGTACATACTAATAGATACTAACTTTATTGCTAAACGTGTAATACATTGCTAGCAGGCGGGTCTGTTGGCACATGGTATATGGTATATAGTACAGTATATGGTACTTATTTGCTGATATAGTACTGTACGTGTACCACACACACTATGGTACATACTTTGGTACAATAACACACGCATTATAGTATGAGTACATGGTTCTAGCATATAGAGTTGAACGGTATAACGAAACGTGCCAGGATACTGTAAATTTTTTTTTTTTTTAAATACAGTGGCACCTCGGATTGCGAGTAACTCGGTTTATGAGTGTTCCACAACACGAGCAAAGATTTTTAATAAATTTTGACTTGAAAAACGAGCATGTCTTGGTTTACGAGTGCCAAGTTTTTTGACACTGACACACACACACACACATTCTCTCTCGCCTTTACACCCCCCCTCCCCGGCTTCACACAGACACACACTCTGCTCTACACAGAAACTCTGCTCTGTCGCGATTCTTTTCAAAGGTAAGGTGCTGGTTCATTTATCTGTTGGGATTTTTAAAACTTTTTTTAAAAGGTAAAGTGCAGGTTAATTTGTTTTATTTTATCTTTACATATTGTCTTAATTATTTTTTTGTATTTATTTTTTTGGGCTGTGGTTTTCATTATTTCTTATGGGAAGGTTCGATTTGGTTTACGAGATTTGGTTGTTTTGGAATACGAGTTTGCTTCCGGAACGAATTATGCTCGTAATCCAAGGTTCCACTATATATATATATATATATATATGGTGATTGATAATATTTCTATAGTACGGTAACATTATTTAAATAACATGGTGTATGTGGAAACTCTTAATATTACATACAGTAATATGCCATTATGCTGCCAGTACAATATAATGCAGTATGTACAGATACACTGTACCAGATTAGATACCTGATGAACTTTGTTAGCCAATGTGGTACCGAATAGGTATTCATTAAAGTATTGTAGCACACACCATGGTACCCACTGACATCCCGTAGTACCTACTGTATACTGTATAAAGTCCTATGGTGGTTACCATGGTACTGCCTGATGTACAACAGTACAGTATGGTTTGACAAAAAAAAAAATATCTTATCTCCAGTAAAAATGTCTTATCATTATAAGAATACTTAGTCCATACTAAGATCTTTGGGCATGTACTGTACTGTAGGTGAATGTGGGTGAAAGGCCCTTTACCCTCGGCCTCCTTGGCTAATGCCCTCCTTATTTACTCGCTGCCTTTGGGAATCGGGTGTGCCATGCTCTTTGTTCAGGACTTGGTTTTATGGCTCTGTAGCCTTCATGGTGCTGTTTGGTTAGGTGTGATGTATCCCAGTAACAGGTGTATTTTTATTGAGATAACATTTTAGTCACATACTAATTACAGCGTGCATGTTGCGATGATGTCACTCGGGGGTTTCACATCAACAGGGTGAAACGGTCACGTTTTCGTGAATTCATTTATTATTTCTTTGTTATTTGACTCGACATCCCAGTTAAGCTGATTTTCAGTTTTAGATCGTAACAGTACATAACGTGCCAAGGTTGCGTAAGCAGCGCAGTGTATTTATTCATCTTGTCAGACGCATTCGAACTCAGAGCCAGAATCCGACACAAGCACGAGGCTCTTAAAGGAGCTGGCAATGACGCTATTGCTGCAAGACCACAGCGTGATCAGAAATGAGTGCAAGATAAGCCACTCTCTCTCTCTCTCTCTCTCTCTCTCTCTCTCTCTCACCCCCACACACACATACTCGAGGTTTAGAGCGAGATGCAGAACATTTCGAAATGTCCTTAACGCCAGGTAAACCTGTAACAGATGTGCTGTCTTTGATTGACCTTCTCTTCTTTTGTTTACAGTGAGCACTTGATGTTCCTTCGACTCGGTCACAGTGCCGTCTGCCACACTTGTTCCTCTAGCTTAATCCACATGTGATGCCGCTCACATTTAATCTCCTTAAATCAAATGGCAATTTGGGAAATTTTTTCCCGTTCATGCTTTTCTCGCTGAGGTTCACGTTTCATCGGCCACTCGAATGCAGATATATTCGCTCTGCATCTCTCTGAGCATTTTCCAGTAGTGCACCGGAGCACATTGACCTCACTTGCATACTCTTCCTCCTGCCGGCAGGCAGTTTAAAGTTCCCAGCAATGAGACGTTTGGCTTCATGAGCTTAACAGGAATTGAAATAAGACCAGTTTTCTTTACCGAGATGACTGGAAACTTGCTCAAGGCCTCTTTTCCGAATAAAGCAGCAAGAAAGGCGGCATTAACCTTTCACTCGGAGCTTATTAAAAAGAAAAAGACATTAAAAAGTAGATTTGGCCCCAATTGAAATGTACATCTTTACTTTTTTTTTTTTGCCGTCAAATGCAGGCAGGCTGTCAGGACTCATTTTGTTTTTCACTCAAGCATCAAGACTTATGAAGCTAACCAGTAAGAAAAGCGACCAGGTTAGCGTTCTTCAGCGTGCACGTTCGGGTCATTAAAAACAGCTTTGTCTAGGCCGATGGTATTTGTGACAACATACGGCAGAGACCGAGGGAGTTGAGTTTAAAGTTGAATCAGATGACGCACGTTTCATTTCATGTTAAAAAGTGATCGTAAAACCCGTCTGTCTCCTCCGAATTTGGCGTACGTGTGCAGCACGCAGCAGTCTCGTCTCCTGGACTGCACGGCGTAGCTGACGGATCACGAAGGCATGTGAGAGTATAGAAGTCAGGTTGACTTCTTTGTCGTCGTCTTCTTTGTGTTAATTGGTGGATCGCAAACAAACCAGATGCAAACTGCCACCTACTGAATCAGAGATGGTACCCGCGCATGTTACGGAGCAATCGCGCCTGAATGATGAAAGCATCCTACGTTTTCCAGGACGTCAGCCTTAGGGCCGAGTCCACCGGTACACGGGGTGCGTTTTCTCTGTGTGTTTTCGGTCACTGAAAAGGGATTTTTTTACCGGACTAAGGAAATTTTTTTTTAAAAACACCTGTGTACTAGGACTACTGTGTGGACTAGGCCCTTCACCCGAGCGGTTAGTCTTATTCCTTTTAACCTACGGATTTGTTTTTCATAAAACGCTTATTAATTTCGTGTGATTTAATACAAATACAATTAATTACCCAGGCACACGCTAATGAATGATTCAAAGCAGATTAATCGAGATTTGCATTAACGAGTCTCCTGTCCATAAATTCACAAGCCGTCATCATATGTAAAGGTTTTTCCTTCTTAGTGACTTTTTAATCTGTCCTGTATGTATTAGTTGCAATATTGTAGATGTGCTGCATCATGAGTCAATATTTTATCAGGATCTTTCCTCGAGTAATGTTTGTGCGGTATCTCTAGAGTTTTCTCTTTTGTACAAGAATGTTTTCTTTTTTTTTTTTTAGGTGTGATTCCAGATAAAGCCTGGCGTCCCCCTGTGCCTTTTTACGACTTTCTGGCCGTTATGGATGAAGAGGCCCCGGGTTACGCGGCTCAGCAGCGCCCTAAAGGAAAACCCGCGGGCGCAAAGGAGGAGCGAGAAAAGGGGACACGACACGCTGGAAGAGCAACAACTGTCAAACCTCAAACAGCTGCTCATCACACTGAACTGTAGCTCTATTCAGCTACTTCCTTTTTTTTATCTTTTTTATGTGTGTGTGTGTATATATAATGTGTGTGTGTTTTTGTACTTTGTACAGACATTGCAATCATCATCACTCATTCCTTTCTTGCCTGATTTCTACCCGAAGCTCAGCTAATAACTCCGACACAGTACCACTGAGTTCCTGTAATTATTCGTGTTTCACTGACTGAGTCACGATTGCTTTTCCATCTTCCTTTCTTCGTGCTGTTCTGCTTCTGCCATTGAAAGTAACATAACAAACCTGGGATTCATTTCCTACATCGTAAAAGTTGCCTCTTAGATCTTTTAGAATTTTTCATCTGTGTTTTATCTCCATTACAGATCCAAGTGTATGAAGAGAAAAGTTTTTTTTATGATAAATTGTTTACTTTTTGTTTAAAAGAGTGTCGTGTACGAGTGGAGGATCAGGACTATAGGGAGGACGCTTTAACACCCCAAAGCCAAGTTGTCAGCAGCCGGGCAGAAGTGTGCTGACGTGCATCGTCACGCGAGATCACGACGCCCTCGGATAATCCAAAGTTTAGGCTTCGGCTGTAACGAGCGCTGGTGATTGTCAAACCTATTTCCTGATTATGTTCAAATTCAGGCTCTTGAGAATCCCAGAAAACTGTAGGCGTTGAAGAATTTTCCAGCTGATGGTTTTTGATTTTTTTTTCTGGGTCGGCGATTGAGGATGTTTCCGCTCCATACTCTGCCGCTTACTCTCAGGCTCGTAATGATGACTCCGTGTCTCTTCATCAGTAAGGATTCTCATTGAGATACTTTCACCTTCCTTAGGAGTCTCGTCCACATTTTGTTGCAGATATCCAAACACTTCTGTTTCTGCCCTCACGTGAGCTGCTTTAGGTGCACGCTCAGACCGCAAAAAAAACTATTCGCTGATTTTCTTTCGTGCAAATCACAAGTGGGGCGTGCATTTTTGCTCACACCGCAGTTACACATGACCTGATGTCAAGTCAGGTCGCCTTTTATTGTCACTTCAACCATATACAGTACACAGTGAAACGAATCAATGTTCCTCCAGGACCAAGGTGCTACATGCAACATAAATTAACAACATGAATTAACATAGACTAGCTAACTAGCTAACTTGGAGACCTAATTAGCTGGCTAGCTGGGACAAAACAGATCGACATTGGAAGTTAACAGAGAACTATCTACGTTTTGATACAAATGAGACGACATAAAGTGCACGTGCAAATGTGCAAACAATGTGACATTACAATTCTCTGTGGTAATGAGGTGATGAGCTCAGTGGGAGTGGGAGGAGAAACGGTAAATGTTCCTTGTCAGAAGCAGCAAAGATAAAAAATAATAAATAAATATTGTGCAAGAGAGCATTTACAGGTTGGTGTGTACAGTTGTTTCATATTGCTCTTGATCGTCTCCCTATAGAAGGTGGTGAGCCTTTCTTCCCTTCTTTTAGATGGTGTTGAGGGACCAGGTGAGGTTCTTCTCCAGGTGGACACCCTGGAATTTGGTTCTGTCGACGATCTCCACAGAGAAGCCCAGCGAGGAGTGGTCTCTCCTAAAGAGTGTCCTACTAAAGTCAACAACCATCGCCTTTGTCTTGTCGACATTCAGAGACGGGTTGTTGTCTTTACACCAGTCCGTTAGCCTCTGCACTTCCTCTCTGTATGCTGACTCATCGTTCTTGCTACTGAGATCCACCACGGTCGTGTCATCAGCAAACTCGGCGATGTGATTCGAAACTGTGCGTCACTACACAGTCATGAGTCAGCAGTGTGAACAGCAGGGGACTCAGCACACAGCCCTGGAGGACCCCTGTACTCGGTGCGGTGGTGCTGGAGGTGCAGTTCCGATCCGTACTGTCTGTGGCCTTCCTGTCTGAACGTTCAGGATCCAGTTACACATTCATACTTGTACATAAAGTATGGTTTTGTCCAGCTACTGTAGTATTACTCATTAGTGTTGGGTCGTTCAACGCTAGAAGTAAGAACAGGATTGACGTCGGCTATGATTACACAGACGATATTTCTTCAATCCAATTTAAAATAATTTCCGTCCGAGATTTCATGTGAACTATTTACATGGACCCAGTTTTTAATTTTTTTCAAATTTAACGTTCAGTTAGACGTGTCCAAAAAAAACCCAAAACATGTGATCGGTTAGAATTATTACATTTCACCTATAATTGCTTAGATGCTTTACTAACAAAGCTCCGTCCACAGCCAGAGACACAGCAGACTAAACACACCACGTTGATTGTCAAAATACATTTTAAATTGTAAGGTTTTTTTTTTGTTGTTTTAAGCAAATATATGTAGTTTTATATACAGTAATTTGGCTCGAAGCTCACTGCGGTCATTCCCATGAACATTCAGCGAGAGGAACGTCTGATCTTTCAAAATTGACAGATATGTTGCATTCAGAAGAAAGAGACGCATCTGTCAGTGTGAACCGGACACACAATTACCCTCCAACACCGCTTGTACATTACCGGAACTCGGCTGAGAGTTATTGCCGCGTCCCGGTTCAGTCCTGACCTCGCTCCGAGCAATTTAAGGAGTTCCTGGGAGGCCGGCGTTTGCGATGTGAAGCAGGCAACCTGATCACGGCTCCAGCATACTGAGAAAACTTTCTACCTTGATGGTATCCAAGCACTAGTGAAACACTGGGATAAGTGCATTAGTGTAGCTGGAGATTATATATAGAGAAATAACGGGAGTTTTTAGTGTCCTGTTATTCCGTACAATCAAGCGTCTTGCTTTGATGTTTGATGTACTGTATAATGATGAATTATAGCAAAGGCGTCAAGAGCTGTGGAGGTGATTTCCAACTTAGTTTCTTTCTTTTTTTTATTCCTCCAACTTCTCTTTATAAACTCTATATAAAATAGACTGTATATATAAGCTCTATAAAATGACAGAGATGTCTATCCATACGATCCGAAATCCGAAATTCAACCACCAATGAGTTTATCAAAGAAGAGCTGTCCTTCGGGGGCGAGGGGGGGAGGGTGAGAAACACCAACATTGCAATCCAGATGGCAATAAAACCGCAGAAGAGCAGCTGTAAAGGATAGAATTTCTTCATGGAATCCAAATAGCATTCAAACCAAGCTAAATATGGGCATGATTATTAGTCAACAGCAGTAAAAAATATAAAACAGTTTGAACTGAACAAACAGTAATGTTCTGTAAGATAATATTACAAAACATTAGTATTTGTCTTTTTAAAATGAGTCAGGACCCCCGTCCATGTCCCTGTCACGCCACACTGTCTGTCCTCAAACACACTCTCCAGGGGTGGGTGAGAATTACTGTATGTTTGCCAGCAGAAGGGAAGTGTATCATCATTCCTTCTTTTTTATAACGGAAATAGAACAAAATATGAATTATTAACAGAATGATAACATGCTTTTTTATATGCTGTCTGCCTTAAAAAAAAAAAAAAGGCCATTTCAGAAAAAGTCACATTATTGGGCTGCATCAAGCAAAGAAAACAACCAAGGAGATTTGAAATGAAACCTTTAAGACAATCTCAAAGCCTGGAAGGATAGTGCTGAACCACCAGCTTTGTGGAAGAAATGTGCTTAGGCAAAAATCATGAATGGAATGAAATGATTAATGAAAGCATTTCCATACACACACACACACACACTGAAAATTCACAGGTTTGGGACTGAACAGCTGCATGTCCATAAGAAAGCCACTTGGTAGTGAGACTCATCAGAAAAAAAGGTTTCAGTTTGCTGAAGAACGTAAAGATTGGACTTAGTGATGGAAAAAAGGTCATGTGACCTGATGAGTCCAGAGCCTATTCCAGAGTGATGGGCGTGTCAGGGTGAGAAGGGAAGCGCTGTAATGAAGCGATGCTCCCATCATGCATAGTGTCCACTGTACAAGCCTCTGGAGACAGTGTTATGATCTGGGGTCGCTTCAGGCGCTCAGGTCGAGACTCAGCAACGTCATGTGGAGATAAAATGAAGTCACATGACCACCTGAATGTACTGAATCACCAGCACATCACATCTACGGAGGGTTTCTTCTCTAATGGCACAGACATGCTCCAGGTTCTGGGAGCACGAGGAATCATCTTCAGACATGAACCGGACACCACAGTGTGCACCGTAATCAAAGCGAAAGTTAATTGAATTAAACCTTTAATTCCATTCCAGCCAGGCATTATCGACTTGAGTGATGGCAAAAATCCTTAGGCCACATGCACACCAGGTGTAAACCCAAATACAGATACTGATATGGATATTTGAAACGCTGTACAGGTGGCCTTAACTGCGTAGCTACAGTATAGAGCATATAGGGATTATTTCAGTGAGGACATTCAGTTAAAAATGAGATGATCTGCTGTTTTGGCCGCTAACAACAGCAGACAAACGAACAACAAAAGTTGGCAGCTAACATTTACCAAATCATGTCTTCTATATAAAAAACACATGGATGGAATAATATAGATGGCATTTGCGAAATTTTAATGAGTTCAAACGAACTTATTTCATCACAAAGCCGGTCACCAAAAACAAGCCCCACACGGTCTGCGTAAAGATTCCTATGATAACTAAAGACAAAGATGGCTTAACTTGCATCGATACAAACAGTTTCAATTACGACATCAATCGCTCAAATCGTTTCCACGAACAGTTTTGTAACCTCAACAAAGTGGACTTCATATAACCTCGAACACATTTCCTGTCATGCAGTTGCACTTTCGAGCTCAGAGCACACAATTATGGAAGTGATTTATTTATGGCCGCGCTATCTGGTACCGCACCAATTAAGGGTCGTTCCCTTTTTGAGTCTGGTTCCTCTCAAAGTTTTCTTCGTCACGTCCTATCAGGGAGTTTAACCTAACCGCCGCCGTCGCCTCCGGCTTGCTCATTTTTTTCCATTTCCAGAATTTTTATTCCTGGAATGCGACTTTTTCCATTGTTAAAATACAATTTTATCGAAATGGATTTCATTCCAGCTTCAGGGCTTCTTTAAACTACTGACTGAGACGAAGGAAACGGCCGATCGCATGCGTTTGACCTTTATCATCGCGTATGCATTGACTTTATCTAACAAATTGCACAGAACTCAAATGTACTCCACCTACAAATTCAGCATAAACCACCAATGACACTTACGAAGCTCGTGTATCACGTTAAGACATCAGGTGTCGAAACCTAAAGTGTCAAAATTCACCTGCCCACCGCCCAAGTCTCCAGCTACATCTTGGTTTTCACACATAGCACGCCCAAAAATAAAATTTCTCTAGACCACGGAACGATCAGCATACAACCTGGCCTCTTGTTGAGGAAATAGGAAAATAGAAACGTAGGTCTTACAAGTCAAAAATGCTTGTTGGACGATGTCACTATTCTGCTCGAGTCACAATTTGTCCTTAAAAAAAGAGAGTATTAAGTTTTTCACGTGTAATCTTTGGAGTTGCAGAAAATAAGAGTATTCTGCAACTCCAAAGATTACACATGAAAAACTTAATACGAAGAATAATTGCATAATGATGTTATGTGCAAAATACATGAACTTTAGGTCTCTGTGTTTGCTGTTGATCGCTGCGGTGAACGTGCTGGAATAGCAACTGAAACTTGTGACAGAAACACATATGTGTGAAGGATAAGGCTAATTAAAGTGAGTGTGCAGTCATCATGCAGCTCCAGTTCTAAAGTAAGAAGACCTTCTCCTCTGCTGCTGATGGATTTCTAATACGAATCTCATTTGTTTCGAGGTACTACGACATCGTTTGACACAACATGGGCCTGACAAAAAAAAAAAAAAAATTCATAGGACTTTGGGCTTTATAAGTGATTCTTAAATAAAATGCTTCGTTGTGTTTTTGTAACACAGCAGATATCTCATCAAGCGGATATGAGGGAAGCTACTGTACATCTTCGTTGCTAGGCGACATCACGTCAACCAGGTGAAACGCACAACAACGGGTTTGTCTTTATATACCGGAGGGAAGAAAGGAGGAATGAAGACTGAAAGAAAGGAAAAAAAAACCTGAACAAAAAGAAAGAAGAAATAGAAAGAAACAAACAAAAAGAAAAACAACAAAGAAAGAAAGAACAATAGAAAGAAAACAGAAAATGAGAAAGAACGAAAGCAAGCAAGAACGAAAGAACATATGATGAGTGAACAAAGATAACAATGAGAAGAATTGACCATATAACAAAAGAAAAAAACATAGAAGAAAGAAAGAAAAGAAAAAAAAACAACATGAAAGAAAAATAAAGACAAAAACAAAGAAAATACAAGAAAATCTCAAGAAAAACAGAAGAAGAAGAAAACAGAAAGAAAGAACAGAAAATAAAGAAAAATAGACCATAGAAACAAAGAAAAAACAAAGAAAGAAGAAAAAGGAGAAAGAACAGAATAGAACGTAAAGAAAAATAGACCATGGAAAGAAAAAAACTAAACATAAGAAATAAATAAATACATGCTAAACTACATAAGAAAGAAAGAATGAATTAGAGAGAGAGAAAGAAAGAAAGAAAGAAAGAAAGAAAGAAAAAGGTGTTAAATAGACAATAAGAAGTGTGTACAAAAAACATATTTATGGTTGTGTAATATAATTTTTGGTTTTGTTCTGCAGAGTTCCACAGATTTTGGTTGGGCTTTTACCCACAGTATACACACGCACTCCCGTAAGCATGATCACCATCTCACCATCCCCTCTCCATGGGCCTCTCTCTACACTTCCCTCTGAGATATAACATCCTGCTCCGTCCGCCTCATAACGATAATAAAGAATAGTTTTAGATATGATGCCAACTGCAACACATCTTGCATTCTGTCATCACTCCAGTATAAACCTTTAGTGATTTAATCCAGTGAGGATCTGGAAAAAGAGCTGTTGAGAAAGTTGAATCGTGCATTAGCTCTGAAGGACATGGTGAAGATACCATGTGCAGTTTTGCTGGTAATGTGATCACGAGCTAAAGGGTTGCTGTTCATAGTCCCTTTTAAGAGTTGTCCTGAGGGACTCCAATAAAAGGATTAGACTGCACTCTGGGCTCTTAGGAGGAGTGTAACGGACAAAAGTGCCTTGCCTTCTTCAGGAAAAGCTGCGGACATTTTCATGAGCCCCAAGCAAGTCATGAAAACTGATCGCAATATAAAGTCTTGAGCATAGACAGGGATGTTCCAGTAGGAAAGCTAGTTCTTTAGGAACTGAATAAGTGTCTCCTTAAGACTGTTGGATTGCAGCCCCCCACCTCATCATCACTCCAAAGGGTCCAACTTAAGCAAACACTGGTAACCTGAAAAAGGCATTCATCAACTAGAGAGAGGATTAGTGGAAACCAGGGCTTTGTGGGGCCACAAGGAGGACTCTAGTCTGAGTGCTGATCTCTGTGGAATATGGAGCCAATTAGCAGTAGATCCAAACAGTAGCAAGTCAGGCCAGTCAGTGCATTCAGTCAGTTTGGATGAAGATAAACCTATCCAAGATGTGTTGTGTGTGTGTGTGTGTGTGCTGTCTTGCACTGTTCCATCCCAGACGTTAAGTTGCAAGGTTAACCATGTGTGGGCAAACCTGAGGAGTTTTTATATATTGCATGTGCTGCATTGTCTTCAGTGGACCTTTAATGAAAAAATGGGAATGATTTGACGTTGGGCAGAAACCCAGTGTTCAAGTATGACCTCACTCCAGAGCCAGTTTGGCCACCAAGACAAGTCCAAGGCAAGCTCATTGTAAAGGCATGTAGGTTTGGTAATGTGATCACTAGCACAAAAAAAAGCCATTTGGCCACCAACAGCAAGCTTAATGCCAAGTTGTTGCAAGATTTTTGTTGATGTCATCATGAGCAAAAGCAAAATTCTTGTGTAGGGTGTTTCTTTATTTATACACTTCACATATCCCAGCTTGGAAGTTGAGGTCAGAGCACAGGGTCAACCATGATACAGCACCCCTGTGTTAAAAGCCTTGCTCAAGGGACCAACAATGGCAGCCTGGGGGAGCTGGGGATTGAACTGCCGACCTCTGATCATTAACCCAGAGTTTTAACCTGTTGAGATATCTCTGCCCCTTTAACAAGAGTAGATTCCATTCTGGGCTCGTGGGCACAGTATAAGAGAAAGGCTTTGGATAGGCTTACACACCTCAAATACAAAAACAATCACCACATACGGTATGTCATTGGTATATCACCACATACAATATGTCACACCAGCACAGTGTTGTCCAAATCGACCGTGGAATTCAAAGACAGACTTGAGTTTCAGTTGCGTGATTTGTTCTACTCATAACTTTTGCTTCACACACCTCCTTGGCTGCTGTGGTCCCACACTGACCCCTCGCCTTTCCATTGCAGAACGAATAGATGGTGACTTGTAAGCAGCAACGTTTCTCAAATTCCTCCTTGAATTTAGTAAAAGGCGGCACGGTGGTGTAGTGGTTAACATTGTCGCCTTGCACCGCCAGGGTCCGGGTTCGATCCCTGGCCAGGCTTGATTCCCGTCTCTGTGTGCATGGAGTTTGCATGTTCTCCCCGTGCTTGGTGGGTTTCCTCCGGGTACTCCGGTTTCCTTCCACAGTCCAAAGACATGTAGGTTAGGCTAATTGGCGTTCCCAAATTGCCCGTAGTGTGTGAATGAATGATTGAGTGTGTGTGTGTGTGCCCTGAGATGGATTGGCACCCTGTCCAGGGTGTTCCCTGCCATGTGCCCTAAGTCTCCTGGGATAGGCCCCAGGCCCCCCGTGACCCTGAATACAGGATTAAGGGGTATAGATGATGAGGGAGTGAGTGAATTTAGCAAAAATATCCAACAGCCTCAACGAGAAATCCAAGATGTTGCACACCAACTCATGCGCCGAGGTCCAGAATCGCTGCACCTCTGTCTGTTACTAAATAAGGGAAAACCTTCACCAACTTACAACCTACTGTAGGTGTGGAGTCAAAACAAAACAAAAAAATCTATCCAAATCCATGTCAAATCAGTTTGGTGCAGAAATCACAAATGTGCATGAAATATAAAATGATGAATAGTAATGTTGCGTAAAATTAATGCAAAGCGAACAGTGGGTCGGCGGTGCAGCTGTGGAACGGATATTCTACTCCAGGTCTGAATTTCCCTCAACTTAATTATTTTTATTTACTGTAGTTTTAGATTGGCGGCACGACGGCTTAGTGGTTAGCATTAGCTCGATTCCTGCCTCAGGGTCTGTGTGCATGGAGTTTGCTTGTTCTCCCATTGATGATTAGAATAAATGGCACTCCTAAAATTGCCTGTAGAGTGTGTGTGTATGATGCCGTGTGTGTGTGTGTGTGTGTGTGTGTGTGTGTGTGTGTGTGTGTGTGTGAATGTTAACCAGAGGTCCTACCACGGTTGTAAAAACAGAAATTAATACCCCATGGGCCTCCACGGTCCCTAGGTGGACTACAGAGGTTCCTGGATGGATGGGTTTTTTAGACTACTATTATGTGTATTAATTTATGTGTATAATTCTAACATGTACATAATTATACACAATGTAATAAAGTTTGCAATGCCACAGCACTTCTGGTGTCTGTACCAGTAGGGTTTCATTTCACTTTTTTGTCTCTTTGCTGTTTCCATAGTCCTAATCCTGATCTTCTGTCGCTTAGATACTAAGTCCATTTTTATGAAGATATCATTACACAATACAATTTAACCACCACAACAGTCCTAATTCCCAATAACATGGCTATGAGTTGTTTTTTTAAAATCTTATTTTAGCCCCGAGATAATAGCAGTGCACCTTTCCTGTAACAGCTTATTAAAATCATGGCCATGGAAAAGTTGATCAGTTGCTGTTCATTAGAAAGCACCTGCTGGAGGCACGACTAAGAAAATGAATATAATCAGGAAAAAATTGCTCAATTTAAATAGCACAAAATGGATTTTAAGCCTTGAGGGCAAAGCACTCTCTCTCTCTCTCTCTCTGTCTGTCTGTCTGTCCCTCAGCCCCCACTGTCTCTCTCTGAGCAAACACACAACAACCCCTAATGGATGGAGATTAAGCAGTAAAACCTTAAATGGAACATTAGAAAGAGTGACACTGCACGAGCCACGGTTAAATCGTCTACTTCGCAGAAACTCTTTTGATGTGGCTTCGTGGCCCGGCTGTGATGCCTTATGCAAATGTCAAGGCAGAAGAAAAAACTTCTGTTACAGTTTGGTGAAGAGCATGAGTAATATGAAAACTTTGACAGTAGGAGGTGGTCCTGACAGAGCTCTAGTGAGGGATTGTGGGATAGAAAATCTTATCTGGTAATCTGCGAGCACATCACTTACGGTTTTTCAAACCCACGCTAGTGTTTTCCCACACTACTGAAACCCTCATGTTGTGTCTTACTGGAAACGGGGTGATTTAAAAAAAAAAAAAAAAAAGGTGCATTTTTAGTATTTGCGCTCTTTCTTTTTTTTTTATCAGTGTCGTATACAATTAAATGATGATAGCATATGTTTACAAAGACTCTAAAATAATATCTATAATCAATTCTGTCGAAGTTTTGCCTCTTAAAAGTGTGTGATGAGGAACAGATCTGGTTATATAAAGCCTGCTTACAATTTCTTTATTTTCCCGGGTTACTAAGTGACCGGAGTGTGTTAATGGCCGTATCCTAAAAGCGTACATTACTACTATAATGACATGATCGTGATTGCCACTTAGCTGAATCCACAGCCCGACTTTATGGGTAAGTAAGAAGCCTCTGTAACAAAGTAGGTTCTAGCGAGTTCTTTACACATGTTAAAACTCTAAAATTAATATTTATTGTGATTTTTTTTTAATGATTTATTTATTAGATTTATTTAGTAGACTTGTGCTTCTTTTTTTCCTTCTTCATCTATCTAATATCAGTAATATCAGCTAAAATATATTAGTCTTATGACATCTACTATCCCCTCTATATTGATTAGACCAGCTAAAGAGCCAAAGCAGCCCTGTCACATCATGCCTCTACTGCTGCTGCCACCACCATGCTTCCACATGAGTCTGTTTTAGTGATGGGTCATTCATGATTGATTTGTTCTTTTTGAACGTGTCTTTAACGTGACTCCGAAGAACGAGTAGTCTCAGAGAGCAATTTGTTCATTTTTCTACTGGGCGTTTATGCGCAAAGCATCGCAAACCCTTCATAGGTTATATACAGGAAACATAAACGAGTAAGTTACCTTTGAGACTTTTGGTCCGAATCGTTCGTTCCGTTGTCACGTGACTCTCATAGACTCTATGCAGTGCAATAGATTCAAAAGAACAAACGGCTCATGAGAAGAACCGCTTACACAGTTCCTGTGTAATGCACTGCATAGCGTCTATGAGAGTCACGTGACCAGAAGATATGAGAGGTGAGCTGCTCATTCTGTTTATAATAACATGTCCTTAACTGCACTGTAATATTTTCATTACTGGAACTAGAGCCAAAATTTGTGCATGTAGACATGCTGGAGGTCTGTTTATTGAAAATGTCACGTTTTATTTTATTTCTGATCAAAAGAACAAAACAAATTAAATGACTCAAAAAAAAAAAGATTCGTTCATTTTGATGAATGAGATTCAAAGAACCGAGTCACTACAATGATCCAAACTTCTAATCACTAGTCTGTTTTTCTTAGCAAGCTTTTAGAATTTTAACCACATGGTTTGTAGTATCGTAGGCGTGTTGTTGTTTTTTTAATAATACTAAAATAAATATTCCCTGTCATACCATTCTCTTTTCGCCCCTCAGCAGCTGCCCCCTTCTTCTCTACTATGCACAGGGAATTGGAAAGGGCAGGAAAGATTAATGATGCTATATTTGTTCAAATTGTATTCTCCAAAGTTGACATGGGGGAATGTGTCTCCGAGGTCTTTGGGGATTCTGAGGATTAATTCCAGTCAAAGCGGTAATTCCTCTGTAGCATTTGTATACAATTGATTCCAGAATACACCAACACTAATTACGTGTGTTTCAGTGGTACTCTGACTGCCAGATACTCTCAGGATTCTGTGTTATTCGCGGATGGTGTTAACCGTAAACTTCGTCAAAAGGTTCTAGGGCATACACTTTGCTGAGAAGCTTTATTCAATATAAGAAAGAAGAAGTCTCGTACATGTAAAGATTTATTTCCCAGAGCAAATCTAAACGTACCCTTCAATAACATACCCAAAGTGAGCTACTGAATGACACGACTCAATGTAGGGACAAGGAACCTGTGAGACACCGCTCTAGTTACCAGGTCGTTTAATTCTAGACATTATTACAGTGGAACCTTGGATTACGAGGATAATTTGTTCCGGAAGCGGGCTCGTATTCCAAAACACTCGTAAACCAAATCAAATCTTCCCATAAGAAATAATGAACACTCAAAGAATTCATTCCACAGCCCAAAAAATAAATACAGAAAAATAATTAATACAATATATAAAGTAAAAATAAAACAAATTAACCTGCACTTTATAAAAAGTTAAAATAAATCCCAACAGATAAGTGTTTCCATTTGTGCACGCAGGCGTGTGTGTGTGTGTGTGTGTGTGGTTTTAGCCCTTCCCTCGCCTCGTCTTACACAGTAAAACTCCTCCTCTCTCCCAACACCTCGCTTTATAAGTTTCACAACAAACACACACAATAGAAACACTGTTTTAACGGGAAAAAAAGAATTCTCTCTAATGGCACTCACGTGAGCGCAGACTAACGGAATCACTGCTGTAAAGTAAAAAACAAAACAAAACAAATGAACCAGCACCTTACCTTTGAAAAGAATCGCGACAGAGCAGAGTTTCTGTGTAGAACAGAGTGTGTGTGTGGGGGGGGGGGGGTGTAAAGGCGAGAGAGTGTGTGTGTTGGTGTCAAAAAACTCAGCACTCGTAAACCAAGGCATGCAAGTCAAAATTTATTAAAAATCTTTGCTCATCTTGCGGAACATTCGTAAACCGAGTCACTCGCAATCCGAGGTTCCACTGTATAAAATGCATTATGGTTCGTTCAGCTCTAGCGGCGGTAGCTGCGCTGATGTGAGTTAGGACATCATCAGTTCAGTTTAGTGATTTAACTCGACTGTGATGGCCAACAATCAAATCAAAAGCCGGGTAAGAGTCAGACAGCGGATAACGCACAGCTGGCATGGAACTGGACATATATGTGCATATGTGCAATGATCTTTTCTTAATAAAAAGTTTGTCATAATTAATAATATACATGATGATGAGGGAAAAAACGACAGCACTGACCGTTTTAAAGTAGGCCAGTTTACTCCAGGCAATAAAGCTTTGAGAGACGAGGCCCTAATTCACACTTGGTTTTGAGACACGCAATAGGAGGCGGACAAATTACCGAGAAACTGCGCAGGTCTAAAAAAACATGCACCGAAACATTGTTTAATTAAAACTATATGGAGCAAACTAAGGGAAGTTCCACATTTGCAAAGAATTACTCAAGTATTCAGGAGTGAAATGTAAACATTTTCAGCAGAGCCGACCACATGTTCTCCTGCACAGTCCTGCGTGACTGGACCATCGAGCAATACTATATTCTGATTACTCAGACAAACGTGTCAGTTAGTTAATGTTTTAATAATCATTTGGAAATGGAAGGTATACTAAGGTGTATTAGCAAAAAGATTGCACTAACTAGCTAATTTAACAAACTTTCACGTCTTCACGCCGGTTTGACGGCGGATTTAAATGGTGGCCTTTTTCTTTTGTATATATATTTTTTTACATTGAACAAACTTTTCAGACAAAATTTCAAAAACTTGCCAGTTAGCTCATGTTTAATAATCATTTTGGTAAGCTACGCTATGTTAAGGTTTAGTAGCAAAAAAGATTTCACTTACTAGCTAATTTAACAACGCAATGCACAAATACAACCAGCTAACTATTTTACGTTTACCAAACTCACCACATGGTTTGCAGTATCGTAGGCGTGTTCAGATGCTTTTTAAAATAATAACGAAATAAATTTCCGCCGTCATAGCATTCTCTCGTCACCCCTGTGCACAGAGCAGTTGCCCCATTTTTCTCTGCTATGCACAGGGACTCGGTCTCCGAGGCTTTCAAAGATTAATTCCAGTCAAGGAGGTAATTCCACTGTAGCATTTGTATACAATTGATTCCAGAATACACCAACATTAATTACGTTTTTTTCAGTGGTACTCTGATTTTCAGATACTCTCAGGATTCTGTGGTATTTTTCGGACAGTGTTAACCGTAAACTTCGTCAAAAGGTTCCAGGGCATACGCTTTGCTGAGAAGTTGTATTCAATATAAGAAAGAAGAAGTCTTGCACACATAAAGATTTATTCCCCAGAGCAAATCTAAACGTACCCTTCAATAACAAACCTAAAGGGAGCTTAACACGACTGAATGTAGGGACGAAGGAACCTGTGAGACACCGCTCTAGTTACCAGGTCTTTTTATTCTAGACATTATTATATCGGTTCGGTTCTAGCGGCGGTAGCTGCGCTGATGTGGGTTAGGACATCATCAGTTCAGTTTAGTGATTTAACTCGACTGTGATGGCCAACAATCGAATCACGAGCCGGGTAACAGAGTCAGACGCAGGATAACGCACAGCTGGCATGGAACTGGAAAGCAGATGAGAGATGTGTGATAGTGGCTTGTGTTATTTATTTACGACAAACTTCCTGTCTTCTCTGCTGAATTTCGCTCATTTATCACTGTGTGACGAGACAACAAGCTAAACACAGAAGGTGTAGACAAACAACCACCAGATAGTGAATAGTAAGTGTGGAATGATGGTTTCCGTCATATTTCCTAATGGATTATGGTATCACAATAATGGATGTGGGCTGGAATACATCCTGCTATTGAATAAAGCCTTTTGAATACCAGTGACACAGCAGAATTCTTTGTTTTCTATATTTTAAAAGATCTGTAAAGGTTGTAGGATCTCTTCTGTCCTCATTTATCTTCAGTATGTACAGTACAGTATGGCGATACACACAAAGTCATTGTTATATCATTTTTCACTTACATTAATCTAGAGAAGGTGTGTCCAGCTAAATGTTTGACATATCCAGTACAATTATTTGCGCACAGAGAGCTGAATAATTACACGGCATGTCGAAACACTGGGAAGGATTATTACTGTCCATATGCTCCAGGATTTTCTGATGTTCAAAACACAGAAGACGAGAAAGAGACACTTTTTTAGTTATATTGCTTTGAACAACCCCTTTGTATTAGAAGAACTTAGGCTGAGATGGAGGCTCTGCACATCAGGAGGCGCAGTGGGTCTGGGTTGAACATGACTCAGTCAGCGTGCTTCGCGTTTCTGTGCCTCGACCCGCCTACTCAATGCACGGTCCATGAAGTCTGCTGTGAATTGGTGGTTAACCACAGAGCTGCCAAGAAGCTCCAGAGTAAAAAGGAATTACAGTTCTGGCGATGAACATATTGTGTTAATAAATTAAGGCCTTATTATTTAAAGTAAAAAGAAGTAAACAGCATGATGAGCATTAATACTGTTGATAGAACAACTGATTAGGAGCGGTTTTAATGTTTTCTTATAAAACTGTATGATTAAAATGCTTTTTTTAAATTCTTTTTTCAAATAATGGTCGTGTAAAATCTGGGCAATACTGTATGTGGAATACCAGTTTCTTTTTTTTTTTCTTTCTGCATATGTGCAACGATCTCTTCCTAATAAAACGTTTGTAATAATATACATGATAATGAGGGAAAAAACGACAGCACTGACAGTTTTAAAATAGGCCATTTTTGTGGGAAAACCGCACGCCAGGCAATAAAGCTGTGAGAGACGAGGCCCTAATTCACACTCGGTTTTGAGACGGACAAATTACAGAGAAACTGCGCAGGTCTAAAAAAAAATACATGCGGACAAAACATTGATTAATTAAAAGTATATGGAGCAAAATAAGGGAAGTTCCACATTTGCAAAGAATTACTCAAGTATTCAGGAGTGAAATGTAAACATTTTCAGCGGAGCCGACCACATTCTCCTGCAAAGTCCTGCGTGACTGGACCGTCGAGCAGCGCAATGTTCTGATCACTCAGACAAACGTGTCACTTAGCTAATGTTTTAAGAATCATTTGGAAATGGACGCTAAGGTATATTAAGGTGTATTAGCAAAAAGATTGCACTAACTAGCTAATTTAATAAACTTTCACGTCCTACGGTTCGATGGTGAATTCACATGGCAGACATTTTTCATAATAATAACTCATAAATATTAACTCAAACTTTTCAGACCAAATTAGGCAAAAAAAAAAAAAAAAAAGATTTGACCAGGCCTTACACAAGTCACATACAGTACATGTTTCCCTCTATTTCCACACCAGGTCTGTGAGCATGGAGTTTGCGTGTTCTCCCTGTGCTTGGTGGGTTTCCTCCAGGTTCTTCAGTTTCCTCCCACAGTCTAAAGACATGCAGATTAGGCTAACTGTAAGCATATGTAACAAATAAAAGTTGAATGTTAATAGGTGTTCACAAATTGCCTGCAGTGTGTGAATGTGTATGTGAATGTTGCCTGGAGGTCCTACCACAGTCGTAGGAATGGGAATAAATACAATTCTGTGACTTCTCCATACTCTGTGTATACAGTGTCAACTATCGTGTTGAGTCTGTTGAGTGACTCGTATAGCCACGCCCACCTATAAGGGGAAAAGCGCTGAATAAGTAGAAAAAGCACAAGATGCATTCAAACTTTGCTTCTTTTCAACATTTTGATGCAGTTTTAACTTTAGTCAGATCCCAAAGGACTGGCAAAGTTACATTACATTCTGTTCAACCTGTTTTGCGTGATGCTGTCACAGTTTCGGCAGTGCGTGAAACGTTCTGCCCAACGTACACCACAATTGATTGTACGATATACATTCCGTTCGGGATGTTTTTGGTCTAATCGGGCTGTTATTGTAGGCATTTACAGTTTATATATGACTATTTATATTATGTTTATGTTAATATAGTATGTTATATATTATATTATATTCGTTTTACTATTGCACACTTATTGTGCTAATACATTTCCACCATTTTCACACTAATACTGTACATTGCAGCATTGCTGCATTTAAGGCACTTAAGCCTGCGTACATTTCAAAGGCCCTAAACTACATTTATGCAAAAGTATAGAACAAAGCTTGTGTATAACACAAGCTAATAGAAGTATGAGTGCACATACAGTACATTTGCTAATTAGTGTTATCCTGGGTACCATGCAGTATCTGACAAAACGCCAAACGGCAGCGAGTCCTCAGATAATGACACGAATCTGGAACCCTGCTCTGTCTCACTCTAAAATGACGTAACTAAACAGGAGACATGTTCCCTCAATGAGGAGACTGGAATCAATGCTGGAATTCCTCTGAGACCTCTGACAGAGATTATTCGTTCCTCTGTATCAGATTTGGAGGATACATTTTCCAGCTGCTCTAAAGCTTCTGTGTCTTTGTGTGAGAATTTGGCTGGAAATAAGTTTATAAAACTAAAAGTACAAGGCTTTTTGTTTGGGACTCTGAAAGAAAACAGGGGGAAAAAAGAAAAAAAAAAAAGAAAGGCAAAGCATTTGAAGTATTTAAAAACGTATCATTGAAACTTAAAAAAAAACAATTACAAGGTTTTAAATATAAAGTCAATTATGATGGAGTAATTCCATTAACAAAAATATATAATTTAAATGAAACAACTTTTAAATGTGACTTTAACTTCTAATTTTCTGCTTCATTTTTTGGTACATTTTGATTCACTATTTCAAATTGAAAAGGGGCTGAACTTATCTTGATTGAGCCATCTCTACCACTTGGTTGAGATATGTTATGCCTTACAAAGCATTTCCTATGCTAAAAGAAAATAACCCATTAGATGAGGAGCGATCTTTAGTTAGTAGAAATAATGTGGGATTAATTCCTTTTTAGTCCTTTTTAGTTTTTTGTTTTATATTTATTTATTTACTTACTTACTTACATTTTTAAATGTGTTGCCACTTTTACCATGAAGGGACATCTCAACCATTTGGAAGAGGTCTATACTGGTTTCTGTAAAAAATAAGTTTGTTGTTGTTGGTTTTCCTTTTTTTGCCCCATAGAGCAAACAACCTGTTGTTTTTTGCTTAATTTCGGTCAAATTTAAAAAAGAAAGTCAAATCGAACCTTAAAAGTTTAGTAGAAGTATTTTTGCTCAAACTGTACTCAAATTTTCTCTCCTTCTTTCCTCATCTATATAAATAAAAGAACAGTTTTGTTTTATATTGGCCAGAACTCACTCTTTCATTAATAACCAAAATTATGTCTGTATGTCTGTTTAATGAATTTAATGAACGTTTGCCAGTCCTTAGGTATTTGCTTGATGTCAAAACTGCATCATGAATGAAATCAAAATGTTGAATACACGTGAAGTTATAATCTGTTTTGAGCCAGATTCTAAACCTTTATGAAGTTTTAAAGTTTTTTCTGGGGGGACCTGTGGCTGCGTCTTAAATCAACAGCTGGACAGAATTTAATGAACCTTTTGCAGTACTTAGATATCTGTCTGAAGTTTAATCTGCAAGTGAAATGAAAAAAGTTGAGTAAAAGTGATGTTATGAACAGTGTTGGATTTAATAATCTAATTTCAAATAAGCTACTAATGCGCTACTTGGTCAATGTAAACAAAAACCTGCACCAATAGATATTAATTAGAAAAGCTAAACTGAATTTTTTCCTGGGATTAATTAATATTTTCGTGGTTGAAATGACATTGTATAAACTCTGGTATAAGTGAATTTTAACGCCTCTTTTTGAGTCGTTTTAAGACAAAACTTTTTTAAAAGACAAATTTTTTAAAAATTAATAATTAACTAAATCTGTGATTCACTCTCCGATTACCGAACGGGGAGTGTATTTGTCTGATGATGAAAGAAGTCCAACTTAGTGTAAACAGGGCGTCAGATACTCAACCTTACAGAATGTGATTTCTTTGTATTAATAAGACACACAGGCATGTACGTGGCCTTCAACCTGAAATAATAATAATATCACTGATTACATTAAAGATCATCAGATTATTAGGGTTAAGCTTTTAACTGTTTCTACAAACACATTAACGACAGACGACAACAACAAGGTTGAAACTAGTGGGCTACAATTTGTTTTCCCCCCTATGCTTTTAGGGCCACCAGAGCTAGAACTCATTAGATCTAGCTTTTTTAATATACTAAAAAAGTGTATAATGTTGCATTCGAGAAGGATATGACATGCTTTAAATCAATTGAAACTATATTAATGAAATTAGTTTTAAAAATGAAAGTGAAAAGAAAATGGTGTTTTGGCGATATCAAGTTATACATTTTTTGCCCAATTCCATTGCATTGCCTTATACACATGTTTATATATTTAGGATATTTACATTGTGTATATAAGAGCAGGTAGTGTTTTTGTAATGGAAATAACAGGAAAATGTATTTTTAATTAGTATTTGGGAATATGGTCATCATCATCTGTTGCAATCCTGTATTTATATATCTTGCATTATGTCATCATTATCGTGTATACGTAGAAGGGGTTTTCTGTCTTTCCTTATTATGCTTTTATTAGGTTAAAAAATTGCACCAGTGCTCCAAAGCGGCTCTAGTATATTCACCTCAAGGGGAAAATGACAGAGACACAGGAAACCGGTATTAATCCACTTAGAGCAGCAGTGCAACTGACAAACAAGACGGTCAAACAGGAAGCCCAAGAAGTGGCTGTGGTTTGCATCTGATGATGCACAATGAGGCCATTTTAAGTGTATGCTAAGTGTGTTTTTTTCCCTTTTTTATTGTTATTGCATCTGTGCACTTAAGCTAAAATGTAAATTGTCATAGTTATAAATGTGTGAACTTGGTTTATACCGATTGTATCTTCAGCCGCGCTAAAGGGAAAAGATCACCTCCTACTGAATGCTTTTTTCCATTTTAAAAAAGTTTGTGTTTTGCTAGGGATTTCCCTACGCAACCTATCATGATGGATAAATCATTTATTGGTACATTTTAAGGTGAAATATTATGCAAAATTCACTTTTTAGACATTTTTTGATTCAGATGGGTCTCCAGTGTGTGTATGCATAAAAAATCGTTTTTTAAATTCAAATTAAAACTTTGTCAGGTAGACAACCATATACAGTAATACAGTATGCAGTGAAACACTTATATGATAAGTATAGTCTGTGACCTAAAATGAAAAGACAGAACAGAATAGGGGGATTCCACTACAAGCAAATGCACTAGAGAATACAATTAAGCACTAAGTTAGAATCAAGAATTTAGAAAAATAAAATAAAAATGAAACAAAAATGTACAATTTTACTAATTTACAAAATAAAATAGAATTAAAATACAAATACATACCAATATATAACTTACACAGGATGTACAGAATGTGAAAAGTGTAATTGTACTCTGAAAAAAAAAGCTTTCTAAAAAGAATCTATTATGACCTTATTTAAGAAGATACCTTCCCAGGCTTGTTCTCAACTCTGCTGATCTCTGGATGGATGAGGATCAGCAGCAGCTCGTTTCTATAGACAGTGAAATGGTGTGTTTGAGGAGAGGAGTGAAACAGAAGGAGTTTGAGTGTTAACTAATGAAAGAAACAATTAAAATATGGGACTTTTAATGTGATGTAAAAAAAACAAAAAACAACTACAAATGAATTAGACGTTTTTGAAATAGAAAATGGTTTAGCACAGCACACGGTCTTTTTGGGTAAAAGTCTACCAATGTCAAAATCTTTTTTAAAAAGTTTTATTCTACTCACACTTGGCTGTTGACTTGGGTAAAATGTTTCTTTTTCTCTTTTTCCTACAAAAATAGATTGGTATTTGGAGCTATCCACCACTACCATGCTTCACTATAGATATAGTTTTGTTTGCATAACAAGTCTTGTTTTTAATTGATAGATAGATAGATAGATAGATAGATAGATAGATAGATAGATAGATAGATAGATAGATAGATAGATATTTTATTGATTGCAAAAGAAATTTAAGAGACTATTCAAAACTTAGGAATGAGAAAATTCCTGCTGGATGGGCTGCGGTTTAAAATTATAGCCAAAAAGTTCTGCCTTTGGTCTCATTAGACCACAACACATGACCACTTTTTCTTTCTCTTTGCGTGAAAGGGCTTCCATCTCCTGCCCTACCCCACAGCCGAGATATGTGAAGAATGTGAAAAAAGTTGTGGGGGAAAAACTTGTGAAAACTTGTCCTTTCATCAGTTTTGGCGGTATGCTCTGTTATTGGTAATCTCACTATCATGGTCCATTTGGTCTTGGTGGTGCATCTAGTGTTTTCGAAATTCTTTCATAACTCTTCCCTGATTGGTTCCTTGAGGGCATAACGTATACAAGGTGTGGAATGCATTTGCAACATCCAGACTTGGCAATTACAACATTATTCGTTGGTGCAGAAGATGTACAACCCATCAGCTTGGGTTCCTAACCACATGAGAACATCAGGAATCGTAGAAAGCACTTGTCTTCTTATCTGTCCTCCTTTTTTCGAACGAACCTGCAAGCAATCGTTTATCTTTCTTACGTGAGAGCATTTTATTGACAGTCGTCGTTTTATTTCAGTCTAAAATCTGAGTTTTTCCAGCTTGTTTTTCCAGGCTCTACTCAGTCTCCATGTGAATCTCATTTTCTTGTATTTTTCATTATGTAGATTGATGTTCAGCACTTCCACATTACCCTGTATGACCTGTTTTGTGCGCCAAAACCCATTTTTCTCAAGGACGTTCCGCATCAGTTCACGACCTCTTTGAACCTGAGCTAATTCATTTCGCTTATTAGGTATTTCCAAGACATTTCATTCATACTGTACAAGTATGTGTGTTTGAACACTCGCATCAACCTTAACATTACACAGTATTAATCTTCAGCTGCGTGGATATACTGTGTATAGTCTATAAACATCTCATCTCAATCCATCAGATTCTGACCATCATTCTCTGATTCCACGGATGCCAACCCATTAGGCATAACAATGGAAAAACAGCTTCAATCCAAAATAGCTGACTGGTTGCCACATGGGGAGAGGAATCTCCTTTTCTTTGAGTGCCAAGCAGAATCCATTGAGAAACAACTCTTAGTTGTTAGAAACATCAAGAGGATTGCGTTTAGTCTGATTTCTGCCAACTCTTGAAGGAATTCTGAAAAATCGTGGCCATTTATTCCCACGGCGACGCTGATCAAATGAACAAGTAAACATGATGTATAAGGGCCGTTCCCGTACTGTTTTCAAAACGAGACTAGTTTTTTTCCATTTCAGAAATAAGAACTGTTGTCTCTGTGGTTTTAGTGGCTTATCCTAGATGTACATGTCAAACTGCATGTACTGTATAGTGAATTTGTCATGAAGAAAAATAGCAACAGGAAGCAACAACTGTCTTCTTTTCTCTTTTCAAACCTATAAAGGACAAATAAAGACCGTCTGCTGATTCAGTGTGGGAATCCGTTTTTTTTTTTTTTTTGCTAACACTCAGAACCCTGATGAGCTAAAGTCACATTTGTCATATTGTCATTATCATGTTTAGTAGTATTATTATGTCAGACTTCTTGGAAGTTCCAGCATGACACACCACTTCCTGCTTTCCCTCATCAGCGTCTTTAAGGCCACTGTGCCAGTGTGGTTTCATGAGAGCAGAATGTGACGACACCACACTTATACTTTTCGTACTCTGTGCCCCGGGACAGTTTCGAACAGAAGCTGTGGTTTGTTAGTCAAGCAGGTCTTGCGGTTCACCTCTTGTTTTGAAACCCTACAATGATTCTTCTGGCCAGATCTGGCTGGTTCACTTGGCGTGATTATGTTGCACAATGCGCTGATAAATCATTGATCTTTATCGTGTTGTTGTTTTTTTTTTCTCTCTTTTCTTTTTTCACACACTTTGTTTGAGTGACAGCACCGAAATGGTTAAACGGTTTCCTGGGTCAGGAACCCATTGAACCAGCATTGATGTAGCCCATGTGGAAAGCAGTCAGTCAAGGTCGCTTAAGCGTGTTTTGGATTCTTAGCTTCCTTAAAAAAGAGGTTGTTCCCCCAGACCCCACATCCCTTTCTTTTTCCCCCCAAGCGTTAAATAGCTGAAATCGAAACCACACGGCGACTGTCTACTGTACATGGTTCAGCAAAGAGAACGACAGCTAGCTATTCCTGTATAGTAACAAGCAAGAGAAGTCTTTTTGGAAAGTCAATGACTATGCCGGAGGGACCGGTGAAAAGGAGGTTGTTCCAAAAAATGCTGATGGATGAACGTGTCTGAACGGATTCCATCGCTGATAAATGTGGCAACGGCCTTCAAGATAAAACACGCCTTCACAAAACACAGAAACACAGGAACGTACTACAAGCAACATCGGCCTGTAACCTCAACAGATGAGGAAATGCTGCGATTTTTTGTAATTGTAATGTTTACTTTGTCAAACAGGGTGCAGGCTGCGATACCGCCCTGAATATGCATAGCAAATTCAAAAAATCTTGTACTCTTGTATGACTTTTTTTCATTTTCACATGATCACAAGGCTGCATTGTAAGTGAACACGGGAATTAAGGAGCACTAAGAATGAAACCTGTTAATGTCATTTGGTTAAAGTGTGAACCAGTGAAACATGCTGATGTCTGGGAAACACCCTCATATCAGCTAATTTCCTAAGCAGACCAGTGAAACCTAAAAATAAATGGGTTTTATTGCCGTGCTCCAAAGTTAATGTTTCTTCATAGTATAATTATCCCTGTACGGATCTCAGACGTATGTAAATAATCATAACTTAGTAGAGGACACTGTGGAAGTGGGTGTAATTGCAAAGAAAATATGAAAGTACTGCAGCACGGAGAAAACCGGAAGAGTTAACACAAGTGCCGGGTGTATGATAAGGTAATATGGAAGGCATGGGGCGTGTCCATAGACGGCTATGGAAGTACAAAAGTGGACTAAACGGTATTGTGGTTTTTAGGCTTATTTATATACAAAATAGTATGTTTTTGTAGGAAATACTTGCAGTAAATTGTTTAAATGTGGCATACACACGTCTGGCCAAAAAATAAAGTACATAGTTAGTTAGGAGGTTTCCATGGGGTAATTATTGCAGTGTTTAATAAGGTTCAGCTGCAAGACGTTATTTAACCCTAAATGATGCAGTGAGGAGCTTCTCATTTCTTAACAACCAAATCAGAATCGAAAAACAACAGTAGAAGTCACAGCTACTGCGTGTTTAAGAGTGAAAGTGAGAACATTTCCCCGCTGAACATGTGAATAGAACTCAAGCTGACTAAACAGCTGTGTTGCCTTAAGGAAACTTCAAATTCTTAAGAAAAGTGAGCGTGTTTGGGGGGAAAAAAAAGGCTCCAGAGTGATGTGTGCCTCAGGGTACGAAGAGAGGTGAATGAAGTGATGCAACCATCATGCGTGTGTGGGGTTGCTTCTGTTGGTCAGGTCTAGACTCAGCAATATTACATATCCCAAGAAAATCTTGGTCAGCTGATGACCTCGATGTACTGAATGACCAGGTTACATCAATGCATTTTTTATTCCTTAATTGCACGGCCATACTCCAAGATGACGATGCAGGATCCATCGAAGGCTCAAATTGTAAACGAGTGCTTCAGGGAGCATGAGATGGATCAGCCACCACAGAGTCCAGATCTTAAACCCCATTGAGTATCTTTGAGATGTGCTGGAGAAGGCTTTACGCAGTGGTTCGACTCTCCCATCATCATTACAATATCTGGGAGAGAAATTAATGCAACTCAGAAAAGAAATGAATATTGTGAGATTACATTAGCTTATTAAAGCGATGCCATGGTGAATGCATGCCACAATCAAAGCACAGGACGGTCAGGCGAAGTATTAGAGTGGGACTTTTTGGCCAGACGTATATTTTTTCTTACTCTACATGCAAATCATTATAGACCTTTTGTCTTTGTAATCATAAACGTAGACGACTAGACAAATATTTTATAGATTTGTTCACCTTCAGTAAGTGAGTTATGGCGAATTGAGAGCTGGCAAATCGTATTGGTGTAAAAGCAAGAACTTTGCTCGGGCTGGGCGTCACCCAGATGTTGATTATTTCCCTCTAACAGCACACTAGGTTGTGTGTATTTTGTATATACTGTAATGCATATTATACAAACTTTATATATGTAAAGTGGGACATTTATTGCCCTTAAGTTGCCTTCAAAATTACGTTAAAAAAATTAAATCTTCTTACTAATATGAAGCATAAATTGAATAACATACACAGATCAGCCATAACATTAAAGCCAAGGGTTCCACGTGTGCATTGCTCAATTAGATTGGGGGTCTGGGGAGTTTTGGTGGCATGAATCGACTTTTTTCAGCGATCAGTGCTGCACTGGCTTTTCTTTGGTATTGGACCTGACAGGCCGACCCGGTGTCTAATTTATGATCAATGTTAACGTGATAGTGTGATGTAGTTTTAATGTGATGGATGATCAATGTATATACTCGTTTATGCTGCTTCATCACTCGATCCACTTGACGTTTTTGCATAGAGCAGCTTAAAACTGATAACTGATAGCAGATAAAAACTTATCAGGATACAGTGCGGTCATAAAGTGCTGGTTTTAAATGATGGCGGAGGCAGGCAGCTGCTCTCGACCCTCTTTCCGGTCCAGAGTACCGACACTGAACCTTTTAGTGGTATGCAGTAGTGGACCGTACCAGCCTACTTTCACCCATGACTATAAGACACATGAAGCGTAGTTGTCCAGAACCATGCAGGTATCTGTGTCGCAGTCATGTCGTGTCATTGGCTTCTAATCTGAGATATTATGAAAAGAGTTTAAACCACATCCACCATCGACTGATGATATCTGTTTCTTATCTTAATTTTACACGTTCGTTTTTATATCCTGTCTGGTTGTAATCACGGCATTCAAGGCACAAGAAGTATAAATGGTGCTCTGGTTGTCTCAATAGTCTTGTATCTAGATTCGAAGCTGATAAGAGTTACTCATTTACCGGTGGAGTTAGGTGCATCTCCTGTTAGCTGGATCGAATGTTGTTGTGGGAATAAAACACAAATTGGCTCATGATTAGTACAAGTGATTTTCAAGAAACAATTGTGTTTGAAAACATCATTCTTTCAATTCCCCAAAAAGTTACAATGTCACAGACTTGATTTGTGGACAGTTTGCATATAAGATATGATCCAGATCACTGGTGCGTGTCATCCTGTGCAGCTTGTTCAGCATTTATGATGCCAAAAAAATAAGGTGATGGGGAAATAGTTCTAATGGCCTTGATGTTAGTGTGAAAAATCAGCATATTTTATCTTAGGGGGTAGAAGTTGTGTATTTACTGCACTTTCTCTTGCATGATACAGTCATACCAGACATATATTTTTTTCAATATAAATGGAATTGACATTAATTTGTTAAAAAATTAATTAATTAAAATCAGTAAATTATGTTTCTTTTTTTTTTTTTTGGGTGCAAAATTACACCCATCACATTGCTGTGAAAAAGTTTTTGCCCCTTCCTGTTTTTTTATGATCTGAAGCATTTAACCGTACAGTATGTGATGTTTTATTTATGAATGACTTTCACCAGCTATGTTTGCAAGAAAGGCAGATTAATATGACATATGACAAACTTTTAATGCATTAGTCCTAATTAACTCATTAACCAGTGCTGGGAACCATATACAGTACTGTGAAAAAGTCTTGACACCCCCGATCTCTAATATATGATATATGAAATTACCATAAATAAATGATGTAGTACAATGAAAGGAACGCGACCAAATGTTTTACTGTGCCAGGCTGCAAAGTTCCAAAAGATACGCTTAAAAAACTGCTTGCTTATGTAGCAGTCTCAGCAGCAAGCTCATTTTCCCTCTCGTCTATTCCAAACGTTCACCTGTTTCCCACTGGTTCATGCCTTAAGTAAGATGCTTGAATGATTCATAGGTCAATGTATGGCTTAAAAAAACAACAAAAAAAAGCTTCCTCTGAAACTTCTTAGAATGAGAACTAAAATGTCCTTCTGGTTCTTTGGAAGCAAAATATGAAGAAATGTTGCTGCGGGGGTGAGGTGGGGATCTCAAGACTTTTGCACAGTATTGTACACACCCTACAGTGATCACTTGAAAATTTCAAAATCTAAACTAGAACTAGAACTATACTAGATATTTCTTGCTAAAAAAGTTAGTTTTGCGCTTTACTTCTGGGTACATTACTGCCGAGTCAATTATAAAACTTTTCCGATGCCGACACAAGGTTCTGTTTTTAATAAGGATTAAACGAAGGATGTACACAAGCCAGTATATTGATTTAGCAGGATGCGATGATCATTGCATATTGAATCACCATGTGGCTGCGTAATGGATTCAAACTGGAACTCAAGTCCTGGAACGTCTAGCACAGTTTAATGATCTCCTTGCTCAAAGACACAAGATTCACATGACTAGATTTATTAGGTGTCTGTAGCGAGGTCATTAAACTATGCAGGACTCGTGCCTTCCAGGAATATCTGTGTTAAACAATTAACAGAATAAAGATGATAAACATAAATTGTATTCGGCTTTAAGATGTTTTGAATTTCATTTAATTGAATCATCTTCTTCAACCAGGTTAATCCCATTAGGACATACGGTAAATCCGTTGCCAGTTGAAACCTGGCGGCAATATGGCATGAGTATAACAGGATTTCATACAGATATCATCTAAACAATCACTTACAGTAACAGTGGAACACTAAAAATAACTGTTTACAAAAAAAAAACGAAAAAAACACGCAGAAAGCAAAGCCAATCAGGGAAACATAAGGCACGGGTCCAAGACTGAGGACATAACCAATAAAAGAAGACATTAAAGTGGGATTTTTGAATCAAAAATAAAAGCGGATGAGGCTATGGGAAACAGCAGGGCATTCTCAGAGAGGACGAGATCATGACGAAGCACAAACATGAAGTCAGTCTTGTTCAACTCAGTCTGAACCCTGAGATCTGCGCGAGGACACCAGAAAGCTCGGTGTTTACGGTATGCAAGAACAGAGACTTGAAAGACCAGAACAACATTTTAAATGAAAACACACATCGAAGATGACTAAGTTCGATTGACTTAGTGTACGCTGGCGCAGGAAACACATCGATGAGTAATAAATTCACAGTTTGTAATAAACACTCACAGTGTCAGTGTGTCAGTGTTGTTATTCCACATAACCAAATGACACATTGACCGCCCAGGACATTTTATTTTGGGGATTTTTTGGGGAGTAAAATGATTGGACAAGCAGCGTTCCATGAGTGCTGATAATAGACAGTAACAGCACTGTGAGGTGAGAGACGGTCTGTACAGTCCTGAGGAGAGAGCAGCTGCCTGACAAAACCCACATTCACAACCAGTCACAGAAGCACTTTGAGCAAAACCTGATAACGTTATGTCGTCTTAAACAACATGCTGTCTTCGTAGTAATACGTTTTAGTTGTTCTGAATGGTCTCTGAGCCATCCATTATTCGTTGATTTACTTTTATTTCATGAGGCTGAATCCCAAATTGCTCTCTAACCCCTGATCATGGGCACTTCTTGGTGTGCGGGACATGGCACTATTCTCCTCACCTTTTGACTATATAGTCCTGGTTAGCAATGAAAACTACTTTCACACCTCTTAATTACACGTACACAATGCAATGCAATCTAGGAGTCACCAATGTTTTTGGGAGTTTTTGTAAGAAACCAGAGAACCAGAAAAGTTCTCACAAACATGACATTTCTAACTCCAAATGTTGTCTTTGTTTGTCTTTGGTTTCCTGGCAACTTCTGGGACATGTGAAACTTGTTATGGTGCTCAACAACCATCTGTTTCTTTTGTGTTGAAAGTTCTCATCAGGTTTTTCTCATGGTAATGGACGACGAAAGCATACGAGACATTCTTGAGACATGGCCACTTCATTAGGCACACCTGTTCAACTGCTCTTTACCACAGATCTCTAATCAGTCAATCACACATGCACATATCGGCATATTGGCCAGGACAATCCGCTGAAATCCAAACTGAGCATCAGAATGGAGAAGAAATGTGATGTAAGTGACTTTGAACGTGGCGGGGTTGTCGGTGCCAGATGAGCTGGTCTAAATATTTCATAAAGTGCCGGGAGTTTCACACACACAACCGTCTCTAGGGTTTACAGAGAACGAAGTGGAAAAATATCGTGTTAGGGCTACGTATATGTACATTTAAAAAATAAAATAACAGCCAATATCATCTCTGTGTTGAAGCATGGTGGTGGCAGTGTGGTGAAGAGACTGGTACGAATTGAGGGAAAAAATGAATACAGTCAAGACAGAGAAGTCATTGAACAACCTGAAATTCTGTTTTGTTTTTATTTAATAAAGAACAAACAGATAAACAGATTCATCAATAGTTTGAATGAGAAATAGTTTTTGAATGGCGCCAAACTAGAAAAAGCTATTGTATGTTGTCAGTGGTGTTCCTTTGCTACTCCTGGTCCACTGGTGGGTGGAAACATGTAAAATTGTTCATACTGTAGCAACATACTGGACATGTGGATAACTATAATTGACCATGTTTTATTGATAAAAATAAATGACTGCTAAGACATAAGAGTTGTCCGAGTTACTTGTCTGAGAATCCTGGAAGTAGGAAATTTCCAGAGGAAAAATCTATTTGGTTTGTAAAGGTATACACACAGTTATACTCATATTACCGTTCACACCCGTGGACAATTTCTGCATATCCGACCCCCTGCATGTGTTCAAACCTGAATCAGGTCATCTGGTTTCCTTTCAACTCTCCAAAAACATGTAAGTTATGCAAAAAAAAAAAAAAAGAAAAGCGGAATGCGTGAGTGAATAAAAAAAATGCACAAGGATACAGCAAAAACATGCAGACCTCCAAAAACATGCTTCCACAACTGCATAAATCATACCGAGTGGCTCCTTAAAACACAATACAGCTTCGAGTGCAGATTACAGATTCGCGTGCTCAATACAGCTTCGAGTGGTAATTAGGAATAATGTAATATTTCAACATGGGGATGATTTTGTTCAGAGATAAACAGCTGCAATTTGTTTATCCTTAGACATACTTCTTTGATGTTTTGCGATAAATTTGTTATATTAGTAAATAAATCCACCACAAGTCTGTTCCTAGATGTTATCTCTGATGACGTAGGCGAGGATTTCAAGAGACGACAAGCCTGGATTCCCACATTTGCCAGGTCACATGGTCAAAGGGGACGCATTAATCTTCAGGAAAGCCATGAGGGTATGAATGCGGAAAATTTCCACACTGAGACAGTGTAGGCTTTTTGTGACTAGACTTGCATTCAGCGCTTTTCCTTTGATTAATGTTTAGTTATCAGCATCAGTTTCCGTTTGTTGCCGTTTCAGCAGAATTAAATCTTTGGGCTGCATCAAGCAAAGAAAACAACTATTTGAAATTACCGGAACAACACATTAATAAAACCTGGAAGGATTGTGCTGAACCGTCAACTTTGTGGAAGAAATGTGCTCGGGAAAAATAATCATTGATGGAGATCACTTAAACACTTGCATGAAAAAAAAAATCAAACAGTAGAAATCAGAGCTATAGAGCATTTCCATACACACATGATGTGACCACACTCACAGGATTGGGACTAAACAGCTGTGTGTCCATAAGAAAACCACCTGTTAGTGAGACTCATCAGAAAAAAAAAGGCTTGAGTTTGCTAGGGAGGATAAAGATTAGACTTTGGAGCGATGGAAAAAAGGTCATGTGACCTGATGAGTCCGGACTGAGCCTATTCCAGAGTGATGGGCGTGTCAGGGTAAGAAGGGTAACGCATGAAGCGATGCTCCCATCATGCATAGTGTCCACTGTGTTATGATCTGGGGTTGCTTCAGTTGCTAAAGTATGTATCAAATTTATGACCTTGTCCTGTAATTATAATAATTTCCAATAAGTTCTCCGAAAGACATAAAATCCACTAACACCATTTTACAGTAACGCTGAGTGGTAAGTTGGGAAAAAAACAATACGTTTATCCGTCAGGTTTCATATTTCAAGTTTAATTTTGGCTCTTAAGAACGTTTTGTTGTATGCATTACAAATCCACAGCAATAGTAATATTTCATGTTCAATATTTGTCTATTAAAACAATGTTTAAACCAGGAAAAGCTTTGATCATTTGATCTATTAATACTGAGATCAGTTGCACTAATATTCCACCCAGTCTGTACATTGTGGAGTCTGTACAAATGAAAAAAAAAAAAGGTCAAGGGCATTCTGTAGAGAGTGGCACTCCACATCTGCGTCCTTGTTTCTAGTAGTTAATGACAATCTGTGTGAATTGCAGGATGCCCTTTGTGTTTAGGATCGCTGTCTGATGCTAATTGCATTACAGAGGCATAATGGCATGAACTACCCATGTGTGTGTCTGAAATACACTACAAGACATGTTTACAGTATAAAGGTCTTCCAGAAGATCCATCTCATTAACACCACTGACAAGTTGCTTTGAGATCACATGATCCAAATCAAACGACTGTTTTACTTCTGATCATGTGAGAGGCCGAGTTGGTTTGACGGCACTCTGTAAACGGGCAGGTGATGATATTTTATGTCATAAAAACACCCGCTCCGCATTTACTCTGTTGAGAGTGCATAGCAAACATCACGCATGGCAAATAATGCTTAAAATACCCTTCTATAATCCCACAATGAAAGACCCACTGTGTGCACTATTTGCTGTAGATGGTGCTCTTACTATTCTTACACAATTTAACACCTAAATACCTAGACAAAGGTATTTCTGCTTCCCTTATGTGTTCAGGGAACTATGGGCATTTTGCCACTGCTTGCAAGTTTATATATTTACAACTTATTAATTCATTAATAAATGCAATTTTTTTTTTTAAGTTTGTGGAAGATTGTCTAGTGAAGACATTGCAACATGGGTTCCAAGAACGTTAGCAAGAACAGTAGTGAGAAGAAAAGGGAGCCGCTTTCAGTGGAAATTACGAAATAAACAAAGGTTACGGGAGGTTTAATGTCTATTTATTTCATCTTTCACTTTATTTATATGTCATTTCTAAATGTTTTGATTGTGTTTTATAAAAAACGTAATTATAGTGTTGGAAATTGGTCATATTGATAATATTTTTGAGTGGCTGGAACAGATTATCTGCTTTTACATTATTTCCTATGGGAAAATACGTTTCACATTGCGAAATGTTACTTTACGAACAAATTAAATTCGTACGCAGAGGTACCACTGTATTCATTAAGGGTTTAAATGGGAATTGGGTGTGTTGGAGAGCAAATGTCGGGAAAGGATCTCAAACCTGCATTCGTTTTCTAACGTATATGATCCTGCATATGTGCGAATATATAAGTTTATAATATGTAACTATGTTTCGAATTTAATTTAAGAGTCTGGCTCTTTTTTTTCGATCCCAGTTCCAATTTCACTCCTACTGAGCACGGACCACGTGCCTAATATCATGTGCAAAGAGAATGAACTGCAACCTTTGTCTCTGTCACTTACCAAAAAAAAAAAAAAAAAACCCAAAACAAGAACATGATGACCACAATGCTTGTCTCAGGTTTTAGGTGAAAGATCATCAGTCTGACAAACACATGCTCAGGCCACACACTCAGAAAAGAGAAACTAGGTGAAGAGTTTTTTTTTTTTTTTTGATGGGGGAAAGGAAGCCAGGAATTATTGTGAAAGTGAAATGAATTCTTTTGAATCAACAGAAGAAACCTCCAGCGGAGCCGTGTTCACTTTGAGCACTGTAATTTGTTTGCTTCTCGTAGGACATGAAATAATGTCTCTTGAGGTTCATGTACTCGGGAAAAGAATTTAAGTGCAATGACCTAATGACTATCATTTTAACTAGCACTGTCTATTAAAAATGCAACAACAAAAAAAAAAATTCTGGTTTACGAATGTTCCGAATAGTGCTGTTGCCTCTTGGTTTTGTTTTACATCACACTATGTTATTAATTATTTAATCATTCAGTAAAAGCTTCTATCCTTGCTCTGTACTGTTCATCTCGTCTGTTGGAAAATTAACTGCTTTTTTGCCATAACATGCTTCCTCCCCAAGCACATCTACTGTCCCAGAATAAATCATATATATATAAACAGTATACTGTATGTGGGACCACCAAGTGACGTCCCGTGTGGGCCCTTTTTCGGGCTCTTATAGGCCCTTTACGGTTTTTCTTTAAGGGGTCGAGGTGCCGCCACCCACAGTTATTCTCTACTGCTACAGGATCTTCTTCTTCTTCTTCTACTGGAGGCTTACACAGGATCTTGAAATAGCTACAGATTGACTTTTGGCTAGCAATCACGTCAGCAGAAAGACTTAGAAAGTTCCTTGGCTTTCATGCCCTGGAGGCAGGATGACCCACAGTGACCTTGTGGCTGAATTTGTAGATCAGTATTTTCGTCTGTGCAGCTTTAGAGCAGGATGAGAGTAGAATGTCGAACCTTTGAACACTGGAGGCATGCAGGTCAATTTAGCCAACCCTGGAAGCTATCTGGAGCTCACAGAACCGCAGTTATATTCATAATGCAAGTAAATATTTTTTATATATTTTATCCAAACATCATCAAGTAACATTATTCCATCTTAATGATAGAACTTCTTTAACCAGCACAAATGCACCACAATAATAAAGTTATAGAATAAAAAAGAAGTTGTTTGAAACTACTATCAAGGGAACAGGATCAAAGTCCTTCCTTCAAGCAAACTATCATTCATA
>QMIH01000321.1:68694-130244 GCA_003987875.1 Clarias batrachus
TTGTTCGTTTTTTTTCATTAATTGGTGGTATTTTTTCCTCTTTAAAATTCATATGCAGACGCAGGCCAAGTGTGTGCAGAGATCAAGCTGCTGCAATAATTGTCCGTTGTCTGGTATTCATATCGAGGCTGGCTCTTGTTTCTGGTCATCTTCATGAGGCTATAATTGGACAAAAGCTAAGTTAACAATGATAAAGGAAACTGTTTTCTTGCCTTTGGTCTAATTACAAACATCCTCATGAAGATGGTTGTAACAATATCCAGGATTCCGGGTTTGCATTTCAGACAATTGCCTTTTAATGGTCATTCAGTAGGCACATTGCCATGACCCCTGGCGATATTCATTTTCTAAATGAATGAAGTTATTAGTAAAGTGTTGATAGGTGAGGCTGTATCAGAGGCATACTTTTGCATTATAATAACAGTTGACCTTGATAGCAAAGGGCACAGACAGGCCTGTCATGTCAATTTATTACTGTCTACAATATAAAGCCTGTCAAAACAAAGTGAATACAAAGTGTCAAGAAAAAAAAGATGATGATCAATACAACTAGATCAAGAGTGTTTCATTGATATAACCATCATTATGTCATCAAATTGTTTAATGAATTTTATCATCAAGAAATATATAATTTTTTTTTTCGGCTTTAAACAACATTCATTTATTAATTCATTTCATTCCTGAACCTACAGAAGGTCTCAAACCAACTATGAGAAAGCAGGGCGAGTTCTATCACGGATGTTCCTTTTGACTAGTGTTTATATATGAATATCCATAACATAGTTAATAAATGGATACGATAAGTGACTATATGGGAAAACGTCTTTTTTACTGTATTTGAGTATAATTTTTCCACTGTGATTAAAATTTTTTATAATATGTCCAACCACTACAAAGCATAGATGTGAGTATTGTACTGTATTAGCAAACTTCGAATAGCAACGGCAACAATAGCAACAACAATAACCCAATGGTCAGTCATAGAGTATTTTTGTACAATTCACTATAGGGTTATGAGGCTACAGTATATGTTCACATCATCAGTGACTCAAATCAGATTTTTTTTTTACCCTAATGTGAATCTGATCTGATATTCTTATGCTGTCTGATCTGAGTCACTTTCATATAAAAAGTTTACATCCGTGGACAATTTCTTTAAAAGGATTAAACCATTTCTTCATATTAAGTTCAATTCATTTAAGTGTGGAGATCAAATTAAAGAAATTGGAACAAAGGTTTTACAATGTGATTTTAAAAAATTGCTTGTTTATGTAACAACCTCAGCAGGGGCTCATCAGGACTACATTAATAACACAAGAAAGACTGTCTCTATGGATGCAAAATAGGAGAGTGTGTGTGGGGGGTGCTCTAAACTTTTGTACAGTACTGTATATATCTGATACGTGGTCATTTGACTTAAATGAGAATGGGTAGACTGGAATTCATGTGAAAATTGAAATGAAAATTGCTCAAAAAAAAAAAAAGGGTCTCACTGACTGCCTGGGTTGTTACCTTTTAATATTGCTAACATCGTCCATTCTCCACCCATCATACTCGACACATCTTTGGACATACTGTATGAGCATACTCCTTCGAGAGTCTCGACTTCCTTCTGTCTTGCACTTTTTCTTTCGCAATCACACACACAAACGCACCACTCCCCCGCTAACTGCTCACACTATTTATAAGCTCTCAATTTAGCACCCTTCATTAAGGATTTAAATCAGAGGCTCACCCGTGTTAACCCTGAATTTTAGTACACTGACCTTCACCAATGGATTATGACCACAACACACAGTAGCTCCTGCAAATCCTAGTACTGTATATCAGCTAATATGCTAATATGATCGTCATGGCTCTGGTACTGTAAGCATTTGTTTCAGATCCTCTTTATTTTTGTGTTTCGACATCAGTCAGATCTCTGATTCTGTTTTTTCTTGGGAAGAGAATTTTTTTTCTTTGGGAAAACAGCTGACAACTGATCATCGCTTCCCTTTTAGGACAGAAAAACCCAAAACCAAGCCCAAACATAGTTTCCTCTGTGACACATAGCTTGTCTCTTAACCCCTGTGGACTGAGGTTTGACTACAAGTTCAAGACATCACACAACATGGTACCACTCAGTATGCCAGCTATGCAAGGGACACTCTGGACAAGCACTACTACTAATTCCCGTAACGCAGATCACAATTGCTAGATGGATCACTGAGTCTGTGTGTCATATGTGCATATCCGTCACGTGACGACTTTACGTGAATTTCAGAAGACTTTAGTGTTTGGTATGTCCAGGGTTTGCTGTAATGTTAATGAAAGAGATATGAAAAATTGACATTTTGTCCAAAAAAAAGTGAAAATAAAAATTTAATTTATACAACAACAACAACAACAAAAAAATCATAATTTGTACTAGTCATCTAGAAATCGAATCTTCAAGATATCAACGGGTTCTTCATTTTAAGTTGTGAGACTCATCCCTTTAAATCGTCCGCTTCTCCAGGACAAGCCTGGTCCGCTCTCTCTTGAGGTTCGATCTCGCTGGGCTTACATTATTTATGAAAGCATTTCAATTATTCCCGGGGTTGAGACCTCCTTTCCTGTTTTATGCTGTCATGCTGCGAAAGACAGTAGAGCCATCCGTTAATGTCTTCTGTAGATCATAAACCATCTCAATGACTAAACCCAGGAACTCCTTAAGTTGTTTGTGTTTACTAACTAGAACAGGGTTTCTGATAATTGGAGAGAATCGACTGAGCATTAAGTGCTGACAAATGTAGGTCCTGTTTCAGATTAGGCAAGTCCTGGTGGTCCGGAGAGTCTGTTTCGTGTTTCTATGAAACAGTGATACAGCGAAAGACCTCACTGACATGATGGTCACCTCAATAAGATTTGTCCAAACGATTCGATTTCACTCTTTTCGATTTTAATAAAAACAAGAAAGTTACGAAATGTCAGATTTCCAAATAGAGCTCAGAGATAAATCAAAGACATGGCCTTAGGACAGGGTGTTCTGATGACTTATTTAGCGGAACCTCACTGTCTATTGAAATTCATTCATCCATTAAAGAAACATACACTGGTGTTTCGATAAGTGAAGTTGTGTAAAGTCTTAGGAAATACAGACAGGGCATCATCTAGGAAAAATGCCTCTGTTGTGTTTGAAATTAAATAAATAAATAAATGTAACAATATTAGCTTCAGTTTTAAGTTATTAAACCACCTCGGCACTCACAGACGTACGGGCGTCTTTAATACGTTTGCACCATTCAAATGTTTTACTGCAGCTAAGTGTCTCATCACTGTACTGTGCTTAAAGCCAAAAATGGCATCACAAGTCCAGGTTTGAATTGAACGCCCCTCTCGTTTCCCCCAATCTTTATCGGTCCAGGTTACATAAAGCTGTGCTCACTCAGATTCCTACTTTTACTCCATTATGTCCAACAGAATTAGAACCTGATGAGTACACCTGCTTCATGGTTTGTCCACGTATTATGAGATGATTTTTTTTTTATTGTTGGTGGAACTTTTGTGTTAGCCAAAACTATTCTTCTCTGAGATCAGCATTTGCAAAAAATCGGCAAAAATCTACACCAGTTGCCTGGAAAACTGTTTAAATCTCATAAACTGTACCTACATAAAATATACATGATGTATACAGTACGTATATATGCTATACTGTATATATATTATGCTGCTCCAAAATGTTAAATATGAGCATTGCTTGTATTTGTGTTTTTTAGACCAGTCTGTTGGGAACTGTGGTACTGTATAAAGAGGCAGCCTACAGTAGGAACGGTCGTTATCTCGAGGAAACATCTTGTCTGGGCTTTCCACAGTTTCCTTTATATAGAAGAACTGAATTACTCTGAATATATCTCTCTGAAAAATTGTGAAATAAACGCTGCTTGAAAAGAAAGACAGATTTCTAGCCTTGGGCTTTCGAGCAAGTTCCAGAACTCTCGGAAAACATGCTCTGGAAATTTCCTGAGCTAAATTAGGTACGGCTGCAAATCAGTCTGTAAACATACATCATTGGAATTATCGGACAGTGTAGGAACTGAGGTCAGAGTGTAACCGAAATGAAAAGGAAAGGTGCGCAATTCACTTTGTTTTTTTATTGGTGCCCCCATCTGTGAGTGCGTGTGTGTGTGTGTGAGAGAGAGAGAGATTGGTCCTAATATGTTGCCACTCACCCATGTGGAATCATCTCCTAAATGGTGAGTAACTGTTTCCTGTTCTGTTCGGCATGATGTTCATCACCATAAACACCCATATCCTCCCTTGACATTAATTATAGAGCAATAAAACTCATGAACTGTGCAAACACAGGCATCGCTGATGAACGATTGATTTGATTTCACCATTTTGTGAAGGTCAACAGGACTATTAAACGCTTACAAACCAACCTGGGCTTCAAAGATTGTACTTAATTATGTAATTATTCTTTTTTCTTTCTTTTTATTAATTCTTACGATCTTACAACCAAGCTTTGCATTCTCTTCGTATTTTATTAATATGAAGGGAAAAAAAATATTCAAAAAATTGCATTTAGCTTGGCCTTCTGTAACACTTTTATAATAGATTCATGAATGGCACCAAATATACAGTACAAGGGTGAGTCAGAAAATGTTCTTCACTCTGTCTGTAGAAACTATTTTAATTAATTATTTTTCAACATAATCCCCTCGCTTTTCATATTCCCTCAATAAAAAAATGCTTTTGGCGGAGCTGCAAGCCATAAATGTCGTGACGGTCTTCACTTTTTCATCAGAAGTGAATCTTCGTCCTCGTACGGCGGCAAACAGGTGAAAATATGATCGCGCGAGATCACGACTAGACGGAGGATGATTTAGCTACGGTGGCCGTGAAGTGCAAAACAATTTAACAAAACGAAAGCGAAATAACAATAACGGTCTGTGTTATTTTGTTTGTGTTTTTGTTAATTTGTTTTCGGTTTTGCTATTTTAATTTTTAGTTTGTTATTTTGTTTTCGGTTTTCTTAATTTGGTTTGCACCTCTCGGCCGTTCAGAAACAAACTGGAAAAGGTAGGTATAGTTTGCGAATGAAATTCTTAACACTGATTGGACGAGACATCTGTCACTCAAGATATACAGGAAGTACTGTAGCGGCGGTAGATTCGTGTGTGTATGAATGTGCAAACATGTACTGTCCTTATTGTGTTTTCAAATATGGCGTTTTCTTTTGAAAAAAAAAAAAGTTTTGCAGACCGAAAAAATGGTTTAAAAGTGAAGCAGAACACACAAGAAACAAAGGTAGAGACACAATTTCCTACTTCCTGTTTATCTTGAGTGACAGGTGTCTCGTCCAATCAGCGGTAAGAATTGAATTCGCCAAACTATACCTACCTTTTCCGGTTCGTATCTGACTGACCGAGGAGTGCAATACAAAATAACAAAACCCAAAACAAAATAACAAATTCAAAACCAAATTAAAAAATCCGAAAAAACAAAATAACAAAACCAAAAACAAAATAACAAATTATTTTCGAGTTTTGTTATTTTGTTTTCGGATTTATTAATTTCGTTTTGAATTTGGTATTTTGTTTTATTTTGTTTTGCACTTCACAGCCACCGTATTTAACACCCCAAAACCAGGTTTTAATCAACAGTGTGAGCAAAAGTGTGCAGACGTTCACCATCAGCCGTGGACTTGTACGGGCGTCCAGCTCCTTCTTGATGGTTAACACTTCCTTGAATTTCTCTATCTACTGCGACAGACCGCTTTCTCCATACTGCGCACAAAGTCTTTCATAAATAACGGCACCAGGTAAACCCTCAGACCATGAAAAAAATTCATCACTGCAAGCTGTGCAAATCACGTTTGTGCAAAGTGGTGCATCCATTTTTGCTCACATTGCAGTAACAAATGAGCTGGTAACACATCACACCTACACACAAGTGACTGAGGAGGCAGGAAGCGCTGATAAGACCAGTGAACCAACACAAGTTTTAATATAACCGGAGTGCAGATAATTTGTGATTCGCCCTCATGCAAGCTAAAGCGATTCCTGCACCGACAGTCTACGCACGCACGCACGCACACACACACACACGCACACACACACGCGCACACACACACACACACACACACACACACACACACACACACACAAATAAGCCCAATGGAAAAATGAAAATACTTCAGACCTGATTATATATGTTCCACTCATAGACCTTGTCATTAAACACAGATGTTGTAACACACACACACACACAATGGTAGTGGAATGCTAAATCTCAAGGTCAACAATTCACTCTGCTTCGCATTAAAGCTTCAAAATCCCAGACTTGATGCGACGTGTCTTCAGGCTTTTCTTCAGACAGAGCAAATGAAAGGATGGATGATTACAAAATAAAAGAGACGGAGAAAGACGTGCAGGAAGAACTGAAAGAGGCCACCGGATTTAGACAAGCCTGAGACCTGCCTGCATCTGAAACACATGTAAATAGATAAAGCTGAGCTGACTTTGGAATATTCAACATATTTTAAAACCACAAACCAGTGAAAAAAACAAAAAAAAAAACTTTTTTTTTTACTGCTTTTGAAAATGGAAAAGTCTATTACAGACAGGCTTGTGACGCAGTCTGTTACCAAGCATGGGTGTAATGTCAAGATATCATAAACTGGTAACTTTTTATGGTAACTGGTAAGATTTTGTTGTTTTATAAACATCTGGGAAGCAGGAAGCAGGACTGAAATTTTAATGAAATTTATATTTCGAACCTCTTTATTGTTAATGCTAAATGTTAAATGTTAAAATGCTAAATTTCTAATTGCTGACTAAACTTCTCTGAGTTAAGCTAGACTAATTTCTCTCTCTCTCTCTCTCTCTCTCTCTCTCTCTCTCTCTCTCTCGCTAATTACTAAAACACATAAAAATTGACATAATAGGAAATGGAGAATACATCAGCTAGCATTTAACATTTTAGCAACCTTTACAAATAACTGCTAATTACACTCAGAGACACATCATGCTTTCTTGGCATACAAATTTAATACGTTCCAGTGGCGAGTTCTTAAGGTGAAACTTCGTATTCTAAAATCACATTTTCTCATAGAAAATAATGTAAATGCAGATAATCCGTTCCAGTGAACCAAAAATTTTACCGATATTACCAATTTCCAACAATATGATCATATTTTTCCATATAAAAACTAATAAAACATAAAGGAGACACATGTGAAAGAAGTAAAACATGAAATAAACACACATTTAACGTCGACATTTGGCACCAGCATTACAGCGACATTTAAAATTGAAACTGAAAGTGGTTCCCTTTTGTTTTTGCTACTGTCCTTGCTAACATTCTTGGCACCCATGGTTCACTAAATCTTGCACAAAATGCAAAAAAAAAAAAAAAAATCAGTTCTTAAGGCGAAAATTCATGAGGCGGGGTGTTCGTATGCTGAGGTACGGCGGTAATATGCATTTTGCATACTGTACGTCTCAGAAAAAAGTTAGCTAACAGGTGGCATAATAGCAGAAGTCTATGGTCAAACCCAAACAAGCTGTTCAGAGATCAGTGCTAATTTCCAGCATGATATCAGAATATTTCTATTTCTATATAGAATTTTACGACTGCTTCTAATTTTACATTGAAATATTAATAAAAAGAAAGAAATCATACGTTAGTCTTAATCTTGCCATTTTCATAGCTAGCATAATGGCTGTATTTAAACTATCATCTTAGCAAATTGTTTTTTGTTATTAATTAAAGTAATATCTTAAAACCAGTCTTGCCCTTTCTGATCGACTCACATTCAGCATCCTGTGGTGTGCAGGGATCTAGACTTCATGCACGAAAGACCAATGACCCGTTACAAGAGAAATAAATGGCGCCATTTTTGTTTATATCTGATGTTTGTCATGATTGAAATCCAGTGACATCTCAGTGAAACCTGCAAGTGTGTGGTCTTTATTTGGTTGAGAGAGAGAGAGAGAGAGAGAGAGAGAGACAGAGGGGGGACAAAATGTCTTTTAAACATCTGTTAAATCCCTTTTTATATCTGGGAATTTTGACATGTTCAGCATCATTTAGGACTGTATAAATAATGTGAATAAACATGTGACTACATCTTGTGGTGCAATCTAGACATAATTCATAATGACTGCAAGGTGTCCAGGTCCTGTGGCTGCAAAACAAGCACAAATCATCATCCCTCCAGTGTCACGATTGATTGTGTATGAGACGTTTCTGCTGAAATGCTTTGAAACACTGTTTTGTTGCTTGTTTCCATGATGGAGTGTTGATCAATGTTTAGATAGGGGATACATGTAAAAGTAACATCCATATGAAATGCATGACCTACAGTAAGGTTTCCTAGAAGAACATTGCCCACGACATTACCGCGACACAAGCCCTGCTAGCTGGCTCTTTTCCCCGCAGGGCATCCAGGTGCAGCCCTAAATCAGGTACGCAATGACATGCATTTGGCCGTCCCCATGAGAAGAGGTGGAAAATAACAAATTACATTTACTTGCGTTACTGTAATTGAGTATTTTTATTTTGTGTACTTCTACTTTTTAAAGTAGTTTTTAAAATCTGTAATTTTACTTTTACTTAAGTACGTTTTGTTTGAAGTATTGTACTCCGCTACATTTGTAATCATATTCGCTCCTGAATAAAAAATAAATAAATAAAAATGAAAAAATTATGCAACGAAGAAGGAAAAAAATTGCACCCAGAAACGACTGCACTGATTAATTAATGGACGGGGAGAGCAAACGCGCTAAACTCACAAGAACGATGGAGACGGACAAAACAGATGCCAGTGATGCGGACCCAGCTGAAAGTGAAACGCCATCAAATTCTTATGATCAAACCCCTGGCCATTGTAACAGCATGCATCACACCATATTTAAGCAACCACTTTGATTTCAAGCACAAGAAAGGCAACAGCTTTATTATGCAAAGGTGTTCCTCCAATTAAAAACAACTAGTCTGAGGTTTATATCCGCTTGTCTTTTTTGAAAAGACACCCCGCTGTTTAAAAAGGAACTCGGTAACTTAAGTTAAAAACTTAACTTAAGAAAGTACATTTTTAATGAGCTAATTTTTACTTTTACTTGAGTAGATTTTTATAATGCTAACTTTACTTGTACTTCAGTAAAACTTCACTGAATTGAGTACAAACGTTTATTACTCTTCCCACTGCTGCCCATGATGTAACATGATTCATCAGACAAGTTAGCTTACATTAAATCTCCACGTTCCAGTTCTGATGCTTATGTGTCAATTATAGCTTGTTTTGGCACTGGACAGGATTCAGCATGGGCACTCTGACCAGATTGTGGCTACATAGTCCTATATGCTGTAAGCCGGCTTCAGTGGTTTTAGCAATTTGTGCTACTGATTGTGCTGTAGCTTGTATGTGGGATCAGATCATGCATGCTAGTCTTTGCTCCCCATGTGCATGAAGAAACCTTGGGCAACAGTGACCCTGTTGTTAGTTCAATGGATTTCATTCCTTTCAACAAAGGTGTTGTTTCGTTACTAAACAATGGGACTCCCAACAAGACCTGCTAATTTGGTTTTGCTCAATTTGGACCTTATGAAAGTAACGGGTATGAAAGTCATTTTCCTGCTTCCAACACATCAACTTCAAGAACTGCCTGTTCAGTTGCTGCCTTATTTTTCCTACTGTATGCCCTGACAGTTGACTGGAACTTTTTAACTGCTGTCACGTGCTACAGTATGTACAGTCATGTTCAAAAGTTAGTACCCCCTCTTTTAATTTTACGTGTTTTTGTGTAAAAACATCATAAAAACCATCTGATCATAGTGGTTCTTAATAGCATGTTAAATTTTAAAGGCCATAACAGCACAATTAGAAAAAGACTGAACAAGCACAGTAGGTTTCGAAGGTTTCGAAGTGGAGGCTTGATGATTTGTGCTTGTTGTGCAGCCACAGGACCTGGGCACCTTGCAGTCATTGTGTCGACCATGAACTTCTCAGTATACCCGAGGATTCTAGAGGCAAATGTGAGGCCATCTGTGTTAGAGCTAATGCTTAGTCAAAATTCGGTCTTGAAACAAGACAATGATCTGAAGCACACCAGTATCAATGTTTTGGACTGGCCTAGTCAAAGCCAAACACTCACTCCAACAGAGAGCTGTGCAATTGGAGAGAACTGAAACAATGTTGGCCAAAATCCCTCCAGAGTAATGTGAGAGACTGATCATTTCATACAGAAAATGATTCCTTTAAGTCAATGCAGCGGAAGGCTGATCTACAAGCTATTGCTTAAGTATTAAATATTGCCCGGGTTTTTTGTTTTGTTTTGTTTCATTTTTGCTGAATAAGGTTATACGGTGTTGTATACATTCCTGGTACATTTAGATGATTTTTATTGTGTTTTTACACACACACACACACACACACACAAACAAAAAAAACTAGAATTAAAATACAGGGTACTAACTTGTACACGTGACTACCTGTATGTGCCAACCCTTTCCCCTAGGAACACGGCAAATTGTGGACTTCTGGTCATGGATGTCTGTGGCATCAGAGTAGACTGTAACCAACCTTTAAAATGCTGCAGATTTGTTTATGGTATTCATAAATGGGGAACATATTGCATTTCGGGAACGCCTGAAACTTTTACTGTGTAAGCGGTTTTCCCAGACACGTATTTTAATGAAAGGATTTTCAATGCCGGTAACTTTCGCCAAGTAAAACTGACGCGGACATGCTTATAAGATTCCTCTGTCCGTGACAGCTCCCGTACGAAAAACAGGTATAAAAGTGATTAGCAATGGAATCTCCTCTGAGAAGGAAAGAAAAACAGTTCTTGGTAGCGGACTTGTCTGTACACGACAGTTTACCTGTATAAAGTCTTTCACTGCTGGTGCTGCAATTCCTCAGTGCGCAATCGCAACAATCAAGCGCGTTGATGCAACTGTTGTTTCGACGAAGAGACTTTAACTTTAATCCGCGTTCCACTTTAGTGAATTGCTAAAAATTCTCGGGACTTTCATTATATCTATCTGCTGCTTTTGAACAATGAGCACAAACTCATTATTTGTTTGGGCGTGTGAAACACGAGCTTCATGATAGAGCTGTGCTAGCGATCCGGGGAAAGTACATAAACAAGACTGTTCTCCTGAGAATCCTGGGTCTGTGTTAGATTCAACAGGTTTTTCTCCAGGCCAGGAATTCTTTTCCATTGTTTTTTTTTTTTTTTTTTCAGTTTTCTGCTTTTACAGCACAAAATCATCAGCCTAATTTTTACGCACTGCCATTTTGAACGAATCAGGTGACTGACTGCATCAGTGAGTGTTGATTGAATTTAATCTGGAGTAGATCGGCACTTCTCTACATATACTTACTGTCTCTACTGTACCAAATACTTATTTACACCAATCGGAATGCCGATCTAAAGTCCTTGTATTTCATGACTTTGGTCATCTTTTTGAAACAAACCTCCCGGAACACCTTGTTGATGACCGAGGTCAAAGGTGAATATTTGAATTGGGTCAAACTCACAGGGAGGCTGCAGCAGCACAAATAATACTAACCCTTTACCGCCGTGGTGAGGAGAAAAGCATCTCAGAATGCACATTTAGAATTTTGAAGCATGTGAAGGTTTGCTAATGCCATAATGAAGCTCTTCGACGTGCTTGGTTTAGTAAATAATTAGCTGACATAATCCTACTCACTCACTCTCTCTCTCTCTCTCTCTCTCTCTCTCTCTCTCTCTCAGTCATCCTCTATACCGCTTTAACTTGTATTCAGGGTCACGGGGAGCCTGGAATCTATCCCAGGAGATTTAGGGTACAAGGCGGGGTACACCATGGACAGGGTGCCAATCAATCACAGAGAACAGACTCACACACATACACACACTCACACACTACGGGCAATTTGGGAACGCCAATTAGTCTAATCTGCAGGTCTTTGGACTGAGGGAGGAAACCGGAGTACCCGGAGGAAACCCACCAAGCACGGGGAGAACATGCAAACTCCAACCCAGACCTTGGAGGTGCAAGTGCTAACCACTAATCCTACTCATACATTCTAAAATTCAATTACTTGTCACATGATCCTTACAGCACAGTGATTTTTTTTTTTCACATAAACCAGTTAGACTTGGGTCAGAGTGCAGTGTGAGCTCGGGTATAGCACCTAATGGAGCAGACAGGGTTAAGGGCCGTGTTAAAGGGCTCAACAGTGGCAACTTGGCAGAGCCGGGGCTTGAAGCCACCACTTCCCGATTAGTATCCCATTGCCGTAAGTGTTTGCGCCACCGCTGCCTTGAAAAGCTGTACTTTTGAATGCTTTGAACCTTTTCCAGAATACGGAGGCCGGTTGCATACAAGATAAATATCAGGAAACACACACATTTGGTGTTTCAGCTTTCTGGGAATTCACAGTACATAAAATCACCAGTTACAGTAAAGTACATAAGGATTACAGGATCTCGTTAATCGACTTTGTTTATTCTCTTCCAAAGAAAAGTGAGCAATTGTATTCTTACGTCTCTTGATACATTTGTGTGTTTTTTTTTTTTTAATTTCATGGGAAGGCAAAAATTTGGTCCTTAATACAGTGACAGCGACAGCAACATCACATTCCTGAATAGTTAAAATACAGTTCTGACAATAATATTACACATTCCCACTGTTTCCCTAACATACTGTAGATGAATCATGTATGTGATTTTGGGGTTTCTGGGAAAAAAAATCTGCAACATTTCCAGCGTCGAGGGATATTCTGTTTCAATCGGATAGATTGTTGGTGGTGGAACCGACTACGAATGCCAGCAAAAAAGCAAAGACGAATCGTTTTTGTAGTGGGAAAGAAAAACCCAAAGTATTTCAATTCTTACACAATACAACAGCTGTTGCGGTGAATCAAAGATTTCTTCCCCTTTTTTTTTTGCCTTCTGACTCTGTGGAATTATTAATGCTTCTGACAGAAGTCAAACGAACCTGACCCACAGTTTCACAACAACAACGTTTCAAACACTGTATTAATCATACAGTCACAAATACAAGCTCGACATCTTTTTGTTGTTTTTTTTTTTTTTTTTCACAGCTCAGTGCAAATGCAATCTCAGTACTGCATGAAATGAGGTACATTTTGAACCCATACATCAGCATCCTGTATTACAACATATCATACCTACAGCATGAAAACACAAAAACACGTTGCATACGGACGCTTTGAAATTAGGAATTTAAATTAATGAATGACAGGTTCACGATTTAGCTCGACGGCGTAACGTAGCGCCGCTTCAATTAAACCTCAATAAAAGCTTCATGTCCTGGCGACGGAAGATTCCTCCGGATCTGCAGGTTTGGCTTTATTGGTCTTCCAGTGAAGTCTATGACTCGGATATGTGCTGTAAATACGCATCCAGAACATACTTCATGTTGTCGGTCATATTGTTTTTTTTTTTTAAGAGCTAAATGAAATCAGTCTTTACTCAAAAAAAAAAAAAATACTTTAGTGGTTTCAAAGAACACTACAACAGCAATAACAACAACAACCGGATCGCTTCGGTCACCATAACATCACCAAACCCCTCCTCTGATCCTACAGCGTCTGGGATTCCCACATGCTGCCTCACGGCTTGTGAAGTACATTCATTCATTCATGCATTATTTCTTTATTTTTTTAAAGTTTTACTTTCATGTCCAATGCTTTTGTCAAATCATCTGAGGGGATTTATTTATGTGTGTGATCTCAGTGGTGACGGTGAGGTTCGGGCACTGAGAGGCGTCGAGCTGAGCGTCCGAGTTCTTGGCCAGCGAAGTTCTGTAGATCGAGTTCCTGTATCCGGCTTTGCACAGCGCCTCTAAAATACACCGCAGCCTCGAGGGGCTGAGGATGATAAACACCAACGGGTCGATGATGGGGTTGGCGGAGATGAAGCGCAGCGCGTTGAGGTCAATCCTGTTCTCGTTGCGCTTCTGTATCGAGTTGATGTACACTCGGATCTGATGAGAGAAAAAAAGAAACACACAAGACGGCATTATTCGTAAGGAACGTTTAAGGAATCAAATGGAAATATTATGACTTTTACAGTTTTAATCACAACATTTACAGTTTTAATCTCATGCTTCGGAAAGCTGCAGGTATCAAATGACTAAAGCGCCGCCGCATCACTCATTTTAAGGTAGAAATAATAATAATAATAATAATAACAATTTATATATTATTTATAACGCACTTTATATTTGAAGCAAATCTCAAAGTGCTACAAAATCTTTTTTCTGATAAAAACATACGTTTTAAGACCAGATTTAAAAGGATCAACAGTCTGTGGCATCCTGAGATACTCTGCGAGAGCATTCCACAGTCAGGTGCAGCTGAACAAAAAGCCCGATCTCCCAGAGTATGAAGCTTAAACAGATAAGCAACATCGCTATCATCAGCAGGAAGATGAACAGTTTGAACTCAGGATTTCTTCATCGAATAAAATTAGAACGCATTAAATAATCATGAAGACTCGTTTGTCTGGAAACCTGGTTTATGTTTGAGATCAGGGATTTCTTTATTTATTTACTTATTTTCTTTCTCCTGATCAATAAAATGCCTATTAAAACCCGTAACAATATGAGACTAGCAAGGTTACACAGCCACAAGTACATTTTAATGTCTTTCAGGGTGGTGTTTTCCTTTAAAGGCAATGTTTATATGGCCACATAAGCCTGGTATACAACAGCACCCTGCAAGCATCAGCTGTCAGGACGTCAGACACGGGAACCTGCAGAGCATCAGATCATAGCTTCGCTCATCTTCCAATTATTGTCTTTTATTGCTAAACTCATAGCAAATGTATTCATTTACTTATTTATAAGTTATTTGTCAAGTGCAAGAGTCAGTTATCAGGATTCTCTACAGAGGGCGTGTCATTCCAAACAAAAACAAACAAACAAACAAAACAAACAAACGGTCACATGATTCACAAGATTAACTTGATGTAAAATTATATGAGATTTTTCCTCACTTTGAAGAAACCCGTCACAGAATATTTGCAGAATCTCTCTCTCTGTCTCTCTCTCTCTCTCTCTCTCTGTCTCTCTCTCTCTCTCTCTCTCTGTCTCTCTCTCTCTCTCTCTCTCTCCGTCTCTCTCTCTCTCTCGCTCTCTCAGCCGTCAGTTTTCAGCTCGGTTTCAATATTAGCAACAAGCCTGCGGTTCACTGCTCTCAAGGTGTACTTTCTAGTTGGTGTTATTTTCCGGCCCTTGCTATCTGCACTTGTGCGCATGTGTGTGTGTGTGTTGTTAAGATTAGAAACCACATGCACTTTGTGTAGAGGTGTCATAAATGAAAAAACCTTATTTTTAAACAAGCAGCTAAGAATTTGGCAGCTAACAACAGTGCAGACCCACAACTGTAAAGCTGCAGAAATGGGTCGATCTGAAACCACAGTGTTTTTTAAAAACTACTTAACTGCTTGAAACTTCATGGTTACAGTTGACTTTTCTATTAAATCAAATAATTGCCGACTTTTTTGTTATAATTGTAATAGGTTTAGGAGGTAACGTGGTATTTAAAACACCGGGAAACGTGCAGTGTATGTGATAGAGTTGTTATTAATACTTGTTAATGGCTTTGTTTTGTTTAACATTATGCAATTATGAATACAGAAGCTGAAGGTGTACTTGGTGTTTTGAGTGTAATATGGTGGCTGTACATGCTATTTGTGTCCATGTAAATTATTTATTGCTTCGTATGCATGCTTATTTTCTGTTCTGTTCTGATAGACTGTATGGGTGTTAAGGACATCTAAACTGCACTATTGAGTCGTCCTGAACAATCGTGATCCAGACCCGCATCTGCTTTGTAAAGCTACATAACTGCTCTAATCGGAGGTGCTGGTTGTTAACCGGTGATTTCTGAGCTCCAGTAAGTTTGGGTCTTGCTTTCCTGGGAAGAGACAGTTTCATCATGGAGCTTGATGGGTTTTTACAAACACACTCGATACACAATACTGTTCTTGTGAGAAGTCATCCAGAACAGCCGGCCTTCATGTCTTAAAATAACAACAGACAGATAATTGTTGTTGTTGTTGTTGTTTTTGGTAAATTACCTAATGCCATATGTGTTATTTTAGAAAATGTAGTATTGTTCTGTAATCTAGAAGAGATTGGTACTGTACACTTTAATGAACACTATCCGAGCATTTTATTTCAGTCATGATATAAAAACAGACTTTTTTTTATTTTTTCCTTTTTTTCCCTATAAAACTGGAGAAGTTATTTTTATGGCTTGCGGGGAAATCCTGGTGTCAAACGAGGCTGAGGATTCCCTTTTTTACATTTACATTTTGGCAAACGCTCTCATACAGAGCGACTTACAAAAAGTGCTTTGAAGTTTCCGTCATTACTTAGATACTTACGCAGGGTTACAAGGTTACTAACCAAGTGCTTCGGTCAAATGGCACTTAGTACAATGTCATGGAATCATCATTTAAATGTCCTAAAAATAGGATTTCAACATCTTCCAGGGCGCTCCTTCTAACCAAACTCGCACATGGACGCCATATCTTAGCAACTGGACGTTATACGGTAGTAAACTTACAATCAATATGGAGTTTATTGAACCAGCAATCTGAAAATATCCATTATTCAAATCACATGAAATGCAAATTAATATTGTAACCCCAAAGAAAAGCCAATGCAGCACAAATTGATAGAAAGGCACCAGAACCAGGCATAATGTTTTGCATTTTCATGTTATGGACATCCCTACTAACGTAGCATACAGCATACCCTGGGAGAAAAACCTTCAACTAAATTCGTCCATCATAGCATTTCCACAAGTGCATTTTTTTTTTTTTTTTGCAGAATTACAAGGCTGAGATGTTACACGCTTCAGCTTTCCACACTTTAATCAAGTGACATGGATACTATAGTTCTTTCATCTTCAGATTACTTGATTAAATTAAATTCAGTATATGTAATCAGGGTCTTGATGAGAAAATAAATGTTTTCATGTAAACTATGCGTAATGCGGCATTTCCCCTTAAATCACGCCAACTACATAATCCTTAGTTTAGTTTTAGATCCAAATGCTTCACTGATGAGTAAGCCATGCTGTTCCTCCACTAATTTTTGCGACTTTGCAGTTAAATGTTGCATACAAGATCACAACATGAGAGTAATGAAATCTGATGTACACCATCAAACCACGCCAAAGGCAAACATCCTGATACCCTTCCTGGTTGTCACAAGAATAGCAATAATAGAAGATGTCCAGAGTCCAGAGCGCAGGTGAACCCAGAGAGATTTTATTTATAAAAGACAGCTCTACAGTCAAGACCTGGAGCATGCTTGTCTTATTTTGCTGTCTAGGAATGGACTATTTGAAAAGGTTGCATGATTTTTTTTTTTTCCAGAACTTTGGCCTGTCACATATAAACAGGTGACATGCGATTCACCATTTTTTCCATGAAGAATTATGGCGTGTCTGTTTTGCCAGGTGATGCGCATCCGGATATTAGACCAAACACCGACCGAGCAAACACTGTGTTGCCTTTGCATTTAATTACACTTTTATTTAACGTCATGGACAAATCTTTCTTTAAATCCCATTTTTACAGATGTGCGATACCTTATTTGATGACTTTTTTTTTGTATAAGCAGAGACGCTCTAATTAACGTCTGCTGGGTAATATGGATACATTACGGAGACATTTATGAGGCTTTACTGTAATCGGTAAGCTGATTAGCATCGATTTATTTAATTTACTGTAAGTCACAAGACAATGGATGATCATGCAGCTAAAGATGTCTGCAAGCGGAGATGTTTAGAGGACGTTATGCATGCGCAAAAACATGATTTTGAAGAAGTGAAGCCTGGACGTGGTCGAAATTGACATACTTCCGGCGAGAGAGAAATTTCACCTGCTTATGACACTGTCACAAGAATAGCAATAATAATAACAAAAAAGGCTGAAAGACTTGTATCCTTTAACTGTATTTGATTCCTTGGAAGTCTCCGTATCGCTGTGATCACTGGCGGTTTGCCACTAAAGTAAACATCAGGTTATTATTCAGGACCATCGAGTCAATCCGCATCAATAAATCCAGCCATGAGCCATCCAGCTATTTTTAAATCCCTTACCTGACTTCATGTTCAGGGACACGACTTCATCCTGAGAGTGACAATTCATTTCTCAGTTCCACAGATGTGGCATAAGACGTGGGTTACTGTTAGACTTGTGACCTTCTTTTGCTGAACTAAAGGCCGGAGGAGTCATTTCGTGCATGATCATAATTTACTGAGAGTTCACTTGGCCTTTAAAATATGCAAATGCAACGAGGAACTGAACAAACCGAAGCACAAATATTAAGATCAGTTTCTTAATAATTCTTTTAAAAAAGGGATTTTTTTTTTTTGCGTAGGCGGCGCAACAAAATAAATGTAGTAAACTGAGTTCCCATCAAAGAACACCATGTGGTTTAGAAAAAAAAAAGGTTAATTAGAACGCTACATTAAATTAAGAATTTCTGCGGGAAAAAAGCTTTGCTTTAATATACAAAAACAATTATGACTGACTGATCAGCGATGCATCAAAGTTACTGCTATATAGGTTTGCTAATAAAAAACGTTGTGTACATTTTTTATTATAATATACTAATATACTAATAAAATAATCAAATACTAATAACAGGAAAATTATTGTCTACAAAAATTTCAACGATTTCAAAGTACAAAGGATAAGAATTGCTATAATTTTTTTAATATATAATAATATATACATTTATAAAACACATTTTACAAGTTTAAAGCTTTTTAAAGCTAACGAATTTATTTTAAATATTATTTGTTATATCATTTATTTAAATAAGATATCAATAGTTAAATAATTTTGGCATCCTGCCCAGTCTTAATGTGAATATAAGCGAGTACTGATATCCCAGATCTTCTTAAAGCGACTTAAGTTTACCTTCCAGTATTTAATGTGAGTTTTTTTTTTCCCAAAACCTGTAGAGTAAATATGAGGCATGCACGTGGAAAAACAGGGAAAAATACTTTCCCGAAGGCGAACGGGTGCCATTAACACTGACTCCGATATAAACGGCACGCTAAAGAGGCGGTAACGTTTCACCAGGAAATTAGGTTGAATCAGTGATTCACTGATGTAAGTTTATAAGACAAACACTGACTGGTTAAGCTTGATGCATCTGATGGTACGTACCGTAGCTAAGGGTGTATTGGAAATATGTTAAGAAAACAAAATGTACGAGTGAGCGACGATTCTCCATGACTCAGCAGCTGGCACTGAGCTCAGGGCGAATTTGGTTTCATTTAGAAAACCTTCCTGTACGACACAACAGACAGTTTGTTATTCGTTATTTCCTCTCATGACGGGTTTATTAGCTATTTCAGCCCATGATTGTTTTGACCCCCTTGCATTATTCGCTTATAATCGTCTGATCAGACGTATTTAGATTTAAAAGGTTTTCCAGATGGACACAGACTTGCTTGCTGTCTAAAAATATGATTCTCTTAAAACACTTGAACAAAATAAAAAATGTTGTGCACTCGGGGGGGGGGGGTTTATAGTCGAAGTCAAGCGACCTCATGATGAATCAGGTCAGAAGGTTGTTGCGCTATTAAGATCGAAGCTATTTGTATAACTCCTCCACTAAGTGTGTGAATCTCCCTTGATACACACTGTCAAACGAGATATGATTGATTAATTTTTTTAAAAAGATACAGATAAACAAATAAGGAGTCGATTGACTTTCACTCCGATGTGATTAAATTCAGCACCGGATCTCTGAGAGTCGAACCGGATCTTGGCTTGTAAACCGACGTGATCATGTTATTGGACTGTTTTTACACCCTTGTGGTGTAATTATGACCTTCTGAGTTTCTGACATGCAATTACATGCTGAAATGCCTTTTTTCAGGCCGCTGGTATGAGTCAACTAATGAATGAAAGTGTGTAAGTGTTTGTGTGTCATATAGGAAATCGGGCGGTTATAGTCCAGGCCTCCGTAATGGCCCTAGTTATTATTTAAATAAATAAATAAATCAATCAATAAATAAATAATCACTCCTGATTCTATTCCCTGAGTGATAATAACGTGATTACTGTGTGTATTGATTGATTTATAGTGCAGCATTGAAGCAGGCGTGTCTGTGTCATGACGCAGACAGCGAGGTACTGCGATGGCTGACGCACACAGAGGCACACTGATTCGCTTTTGGGACGCTAATGGCACATCATTCATATCTACAGTTCTGTGTCTTGTGCAGCCGTTGAGCGGAGATGCTGATTGTTTTGAAAATGCTGGGACCATAATATTTTTAAATGTAAACAATAGTTAATTATTTCTGAGATTCTAAGATTGCTAGAATGTTTGGTTAAAAAATTGAACCAATTTCCTTTTAACGTTTGGTTCTTGTAATGCTAGCCTCTAGCATAAAGTTGTATAGTTTTTTATAGTTGTATAAAGTGCATCCGGAAAGAATTCACAGCACTTTACTTTTTTCCACATTGTGTTGTGTTACAGCCTTATTCCAAGACGGATTACATTCACGCTTTTTTTTTTTCAAAATTCTACAAACAATACATCATAATGACGGCGTGAAAGAAGTTTGTTTTGAAGTCTTTGCAAATTTATTACATATCACATGTTCATAAGTATCCACACCTTTTGCCATGGCACAAAAAATTCAGGTGCATCCGGTTTCCACCGATCATCCTTGAGATGTTTCTACGACTCGATTGGAGTCCATGATTTGGAAAGACACACCTGTCTATAAACAGTAAGGTCCCACAGTTAACAGTGCGTGTCAGAGCACAAACCAAGCCATGAGGTCCAAGCAACCGTCTGTAGACCTCCGAGACAGGATTGTATCGAGGCACAGATCTGGGGACGGGAACAGAAACATTTCTGCACGCCGCCTGGTCGACGTGAGCCGATTATATTTTGGAATAAGGGTGTAACATAACAAAATGTGGAAAAAGTGAAGCGCTGTGGATACTTTTTCCGGACGCACTGTAATGTGTTTCGGCAGGTGGTGCGTGTCGTCTCAGGTTTCTGGTCAGGGTGAATCCATCTCATAAAGGCTTGCTTATTAAAACGTGACACAGGCCAGGTGTGCAGGAAAGCGTGAATCTGCAACTCCCACACTTTGGGGATTATCTGCTGTGTGCCTGAGGCTGTGCCATTATGCAGGTTGCATTGAATGCGTGAGTTAAATGTCACCCTGTAAAGAGGCATGCAAGCAAACATTGGTGATATTCTGTAATGTTTTCTTTATAAATGATATATTCTCTTTTGATGTGCGTGTGGGTGGACGTGTCACCATTTAAACTGGTATTCGCTTTAATACTCTGAAGTTCTTATCGGTTTTAGTCCGAAGAAGTCGTAACTGTCATAAGATTGCTTTGTGCGTAAGACACTAACTGTTAAACTTTAAAATTCAAAATGTCTGCACTTAACTAAACTAGTTAAAATGTAGCACTTTTTAGGGCACTTGGAGTTGTAAGTGTCATTTAAGGTACTTTGGTGTCAGTCCTGCCCTCAGGTTTCCGTTTCAATTACTGCTGGTGTCTCTGAAATAATCCCACTGGTAATTAATATTCTAATCAAATTCTTTCCTTTTTTAGTGTTTCATCTATTATAAGGCTGAAGTTCTTTTTAGTTCAATAGATTAGGAGTTCACGAAATCTTTCTATACGACCTCCCTTTTGTAGATAAGAATATTTTCGAGCTCGAGTAATCCGACACACACACACACACACACACACACACACACACACACACACACACGCACCTCTGCTTCACTGGAATTAATTTCAGACCTCAAATTCTAACTGAAGAAAACAAAATACATAAAACGACATCACCTTTACAGTGGAATTTTTTTAGATGCATCAGGGATCTAAAACTTTCACTGTATAACATGTTTCCTCAAAACTGCCTCTCTGTAAAAGAAAAATTATTTATCTCCCTGAGAGATAAAACTAAAGCCTGCTCCGTTATAGGAAGCTCTCACTGCTCAAGTCTGCCTCATTTATTTGCATTTCCACAAACGCTAAAATGCCAGGTGAAGGAAATGTATTAAATAAATAAATATATAAATAAATAAATAGTAAACTAAATAAATAAATAGCAAATTTAATCCATTCCGGATTGCCAATATTAATCATTTCCAACACTATAATCATATTATTGCACAGGTTGTATGAGACAGGTAAATGAAGTAAAATATGAAATAGACATTAAACCTCACTTAACCATAATTTATGATTCCTCTTTAAAAACGAAACGAAAAGTGGCTCCCTTTTCTGCATGCTACTGGCCTCGCTTCTTGCACAAAATGCAAAAAAAAAAGAACCACAAAAAATATGTAAACTTGCTCTGCTTGGCTTACCACTGTTGCAAACAAGTTCTGAATGGCGTTTGGTTTGACTTGGTAATGCGTAAGCGGAAATGCTTCACATGCCGAGGCAAATTTATTGGAAAATTTCAGTTCTTCAGGGCAAAATTTCTTAATGCATGCGAAGTCTGCATATATAAATATATAAATAACAATATCAATATATTGGCCTTTGACATATTTCATACAGTAAGTAAGTAATGCATTCGTGTAGCTAGTTTAAAATATTTTTAATTAACTAGCTAGCATAGAAAAAGCTAGCCTCCTAGCCCAAATGCATGGCCTCTGTTTACATTGCATTGTTGCGTCTGGTTTGTCCATTTAGGATCTAAATCTATAAATCTGATTTGGGGCTAATGATCTAAGGGCACTCGATAATAGTTTAGGCTTTCAAACTGAGTCCGGTTTTAATTCATATTTTCCCATAATGTTATGATGCAAATTCCTGCAAACTGTAGTTTGTCATTTAGTTTACTTTGGAGCAAGTTTCACTTCAAAGGTTATGTAAAGGTCATTGGTGTCATGAGAATGCTGCATGTGCTTGTGTGTGTGTGTGTGTGTGAAAAGGCCAGGAACCATCTCATTACGTGCTCTACTGGGAGGTAGCATTCCCGTGTGCTATTTCAACACGACCGCGTAACGAGCTGACCGCTTATGCATTCGTGTACAGGTCGGCTGAACATTTCGCCACATGTCGCACATCCTACACAGAACATCCAGACATTCTTAGTCATATTACTGAGCACAAGCAAACTCTTTTTTTTTTTTTTTTTGGTTCCCAACCATGGTCAAACGTCTTGTCTTTCTGTCCCTCGAGGGTCTGCGTTGTCTTCTGAGGACGGAACGATCGCTGCTTCAGAAATCTGAACTCTATCATCAGTCCCTTTCCTTTTTTTTTTTCTTTCGTGAGGAAACATTTCCCTCTGAGGTATTTTCTGGAATTCAGCCTCAACAAGTCATCTTGTCTGGTCTAGTCATGGACGGCTTTCATTCTGCCCACTCCCTGTATGACTTCATTCAGAAACGATCTGCAGTACCACTAGCGTGTTGGTTTTTGTTGGCCCTCAAAACCAACATTAACAACAGAAGAGGTCTTGTCTGGCATGTGTTTGTTTGCGAAATCGAATTTCAATATAAATTCGTTCACATGTTAAATTGAGACACTAGGTGACAACAATGACCTTTTATTGCTTCAACAATGATTAGATTATAACTTTAAAGAAGACGAATCACTTTGCGACAATCGATTCAGCGTCAGGATTCAGCTAGACATCAGATAAACTCAATTAGAGGACCATCAGCTCTAATACCTGACATCCATGCATGTGCTTGAGTAAACTCTACTAAAAATGTTGAGGTCGATTCATTTTTTAACACAATCCTTGTTATGTCTGATGTGTGTTTTTTAGGTTTTATACTGAAGCTACAAAGCTGACAGAGCAAACAGGCTAAGAATGATTATGGCTTCCGTACTGAAAGTTCTTAAATCACAGAGTTTTTCACTGCTTTACTGTAAAGCTGTTCAATGCTTTCAGCTGTAAAAGTAAACAAGTGCGTTTGTCCGAGCGAGTGCGAAAGCACCATTTGCCCCGATATTGCTTTAAATGAGATTTTAATCGCCTGCAATAGTAGAAATCACTTCCTGCACACATAATGCAACGTAACCTGAGCTGCGATTTTTCCCCTCATTATTCTCACAGATCGTTTTTTGGGTCGTGCGCTGGCAGCTTTTAAGTGCCAATTATTAATATTTCACGAAATCAATACGAGGCAAAGTTGGGTCAAACTCTGCTGGAGGATGACAAGGCTCAGAGGAGGAGATGCTGGGCAATACCAGGGGTGTCCAAGTCAAACCAGGACATTTGATTGAGCAAAATTAGGGGACACAGTTTGTAAAAACTCCCTTTATTTCTCTACATAATCCCCTGCTACACTAATGCACTTATCCCAGCGTTTCACTAGTGCTTGAGTACCATCAATGTAGAAAGTTTTCTCAGTACGCCAGAGCCATGATCGAAAACATACCTGAAATGCTGGCCTCCTAGGAACTCCCAGGAACTCCTGTAATGGCCCAAACGTGGAGCGAGGTCAGAACTTTATGGGAGACGTGGCAATAAGTACCAGCCAAGTTCCTGTAATGTGCAAAAGCGTTTCGGACGTGAAGCAGGCGGCCAACAAAACTTTCTACCTTGATGGTGTCCAAGCACTAGTGAAACGCTGAGATAAGTGCATTAGTGTAGCAGCGGATTATATAGAGAAATAAAGGGAGTTTTTACTCTCAGAACTCTGTTCTTTCATTCCTTATAATCAAAAGTCACAGTTTGGCTTGAACATCCGTTTTGATGATCATGATTATTTTAAAAAACTTGGACAGAATGCAGGTCAATTTTTTCTTTTGATTTTGTTATCCTTCCATATATTGTACTGTATATAAAAACTCTACAATATTCTGTAATGTCACTGTTACTGTTACAACTGTTTTGCTGGCAGTTTGTTAGCATGCTGTGTGTCATAATCTTAAATCAGATCTCTACCCTCAGCATCCGTGTATAAGCGGATATTGTGGACGTTTGAACAACTTTCACTGTGCTGAGATAAGATTAAAAAAACAACAATAACAAACGCTTACTTAAACCTTACTGATAATGAAAGTATGAGTAGTTCTGTATCTGCTGTCCTAGCGTAATCTGAACATTGGAAATATAGTGAATAGACTGTACACGACTGCGGCGTCATTTAGTCCTTGTGAAAAACATAAAGGTTTTAAAGCGTTTTCCTTTTCACTTCACGGAATCCATGAAAGCATGCATTAACGCACCTCACCGTGCAAGCTCGAGTCTTTGCAGAAAGTGTATTACATGCACTGATGAGATTCATCATAGAAGTAGAAAAAACATTTGGTTAACTACCTTTTATGAATGCTGAATAAGCAGAGTTGAATAATATCATGAAATTTAATTTGCAACATTAATCATTTACACAGGCTTATATTAAATTTTAAGTTGTGCATATAATGGATGACTTTTGGATGACAGTATTTTAATTTAATGATTCTTTTTTAAAAGCTACATTTTAGTGATAGTGTGCTGGTACATGAGTAGGTTTGACTTTTTGAAGTTCTGCCTTCACAAGCAGTAATTTGGGTTAATTGTGCCGTAAGCAAAAAAAACAGTCCTTTACGCAAGTGGTGGAATCATGAATAGAGTAAAATTACACAATTACACAGCTTTAGAGCTTAATTTACAAATCTCTGACTCGCAAATACAAAAACACAATTCAATACTGGAATAAGACTTACATAAGAGGTGGGCTTTAATTAAAGAGGTTTTCTGTTGTTGGTGTGTGTTTTTTTAGTCAGTGAGTCAGAATTCTTGTCTAAGATAAGCACTCGGGTAAGTACGGTTATTATGTAGAGGTGAGGTTCAAAGAAATTCCTCTAAGTCAGCACTTTATGTAAAAAATAAGGTAATAATTATTCTAGTAATAAGTTTTTATAAGAGCAAGTCCTTTATAATCATGTAAAGGAGTTCAAGCTTGAATTTTCATTATCATCTACTCTGGACAACAAATTGGCTACAATACTGTGCAAAAGTCTTAGGCACCACATTATCTTTTGTATAAATGTTGTTATACATGTTACATGTGATCATATCTGCATTATGTACAAAACCATTCAATATTACCAAACAAATCACTTTGAAATGAATGAAATAACTATATAACATTATAGAAGAATATTTGCTTGCCTGGGTTTTTGCATGAAAATGGAAAGAAGAATGGAAAGAAGCGAGTGTGATGAAGTTACCAGATGAACTCTGGCATATTTTCCAGCACACTCAGTAAAACCTATCAGCTGTTTTTGTTATAAACTGCACAAATATGTGTCCAACACTACTGATTATTTTCATGCAAATAGTCACTCATCATCTATACCGCTTTATCCTGTATTCAGAGTCGCAGGGGGCCTGGAGCCGATGCCAGGAAACTTAGGGCACAAGGCGGGCTACACCCTGGACGGGGTGCCAATCCATCGCAGGGCACACACACATTCACACACTCACACTCATTCACACACTACGGCCAATTTGGGAACGCCAATTAACCTAACATTCATTTCTTTGGACTGTTTGAGGAAACCGGAGTACCTGGAGGAAACCCACCAAGCACGGGGAGAACATGCAAACTCCATGCACACAGAGATGGGAATCGAACCTGGCCGGGTGTGTTTATTTAACTTATCTTTATTTTTCTTTTATAGAAGTTTCTTTTGTGTAGAAATGTTTTTTCAAAAGGCATCTTGCTGTATGTTCCCAAGACCTTAGCACAGTACCGTAAGTGTAACAGCTGTTAAGTTGTTTTTCTGGTTATGTTGTCACACTCACTCCCACAAGCTGACATTATTTTATTATTTTTTTTCTTATCTGAAAACTGGTCCGCCATGTAATATGTTGCTTTCTTTACAGGCATGCAAATCTTCTTCTGTAATATTGAATGGTTTTTTTCATAAGAATGCAGACATGATCAACACAAACCAGAAATCTGTACTAAATACAATACGCATATACAATTGCATATGTCCATTAATGTGTGTTTTAAACTGTGCCTGAAACAAAACCATGTGTTGTGCATCATGCACTAGTTAAGGAGCCATGTCTATCTGTAATTATGTCCCTAGAGGTCAGAGTGCAGCATCATATAAACACCCCACGGGGACAGATAAGGATTAGGGGCTTTTCTCAAGGGATCTACAGTGGATCACTAGCAGTTTGGAGCTGCTAATCTTCCAGTCATTAATATCATTGACAATCGGGAAACTGGAGCATCATCACCAGTGTGTACTATTTGTAATAAATGTAATATTTGTAATATGATTGCAACATTATGTGCCAATTTGAGCAAGTTCTTGGAATCCAAAACTCAAACACAAGTCAGCCTATAAATAATGTTAACTTGAGCCTGACATGCCCGGTTGTGGGAATGTTCATGAACTGAAATGCTCTAGAGCGCCAATAAAAATTTAAAAAAATTATGGGAGAAAATATTATTTTATGTTTAATTTATGAGACTAATAGTTAAATAGTTCGGCTCATGAAATAAACCTGCATTGAGAAGCTGCGTATGATTTGATACAGTTTAATGTCTGCAAGTATTTTCAAGAAGTGACTTTGCTCCTGGTCTGCATGGTTTAGACACAAGCGATCTGCAGGCCATTTCAGGATCGCACCGGATACCAGATAATGAAACAACAGTGCACAACATATCGAAAAGGGTGCTGTATTTAAATCCCAAAATACACTGCAGTAGGTTTTTTTCTCCTCGGTTGTGTGTTCAGCACCGTTTCAGACCTTGCTTAAAACATCAACATCAATCATTCAAATCGGTTTATGGGGATCAGGGAACAGGATTCTATCTCGGGTGCTATTTTCCTAGTCTGTGGCTGAGGTTCTCAAACTTTTTAGATGTTTATAACTGTAAGCTAAATTCAACATATCAGTTCGGTATCAATTAACTGTGCAAACATAATCTAACTATGCAAACATTTACCTCATAATTTAAGTGGCTGTTCCTGAATTGTCTGCTCACTGAACAGATTAGAGCCAAGTCTCCTTTTTGGAGAACATTTGTTATTGAGATTTGGATTAAACTCATTAGATTCAAGAGAGCAATTGTTTAGGAATGCTATAATAAATATAACAGCATTTATAAACGGTGGTTCCATCCATCCATTCCTCTAGCAACCTCTGTAGTCCTACTAGAGACTGTAGAGGCCACTGGTAGAGGCCACTATATTTATTCCCATTTCAAAAACGTGGTCAACATTCACACGTTCATTCATACAGTATGGTCAAATTGGGAATGCCGATTAGCCTAACCTCCATGTCTTTGGACTGTTGGAGGAAACCGGAGTACCCAGTGGAAACCCACCAAGCACAGGGAGAACAGGCAAACTCCACGCACACAGACTGTGAGGCGGAAATTGAACTCGGACCCTGGAGGTGCAAGGCGACAGTGCTAACTGTTCTGCCATAAAGGATGATTGGTTGGCTATAATTCCCTTTACGGAATTCATGGAACCCTGCTTTTTTATACAAAAGTGTACTTAGAGGGAACAGGGAGAAAGGTAGCTGTTCCTGAATTTTCTGCTCATTGAACATGTTAGAGGCAGGTTTCCTTTTTGGAGAACATTTATTATTATTGAGAATTGGATTATTAGGATTCAGATTAAATTTAGCTCAACAGTTTAGGAACTTTTAAAATAAATAGAAGAGGATGGTCGGTTTGCTGTAATTTATGAAACCCTATTTATTTTTATTTATTTAGCATTTATGCAAGCACTTGTAGGGAACACAAAGAAATAGAACAGACCAGTACTAATGTACTGTTCAGACATTTCCCTCAAAATTTAAGTGGCTGTTCCTGAATTGTCTGCTCACTGAACATGTTAGAGCTCGAAACGTTTCCTATTTGGAAGGATTTGGATTAAACTCAATAAATTCAAGCGCTCAGTAGTTTAGGAGGTTTATAATAAATATAAGAGCACTTATAAAGGATGGCTGGCTTGCTATAGTTCATGGGACCCTGTTTTTATTTTTTTTTTCGCATTTACGCATGCACTTTTAGGTAACAGGGAGAAAGTTTTGGGGTTCCTTTGGACACTTACCATTAAGGGCAAGCTGCATATGACAAATACAACAGTCATGATGACTAACAGGATGAGGTACTCCACTTCCTGCGAAAGGGAAAAGGGTCTTCGCTCTTTCCGGCTGCGCGTAACCGAGGACCCGCGGATCACCGTGCGCCTCCGGTACATCAGCACCAGTTGATAGGAAACGAAGCAGTTGCACGCGACGATAGCGAGCACCAGGAGCAATATGACGGTGGCGTAGACGTTGGCGAACACCTGGTCCGCGCTGTCCTTGGGGTTCATGTCGATGAAGCACCAGGTGCCGGGGCAGTACTGCACGTAGCTGCCGAAGCCCGCGAACGGCAGGCAGCAGAAGAGCGCGCACAGCGCGTACACGCACGGGATCGCGACGTAGCCGCAGCGCGTGCTCACGCGCCGCCCGTACAGGTACGGGTAGCCGATGGAGACGTAGCGCTCGAGCGCCATGGCGAGCAGCAGCGACAGCGTGACCAGGCTGAAGAACGTCATGACGAAGCCGAAGTAGTGGCACGCGCCGCGGTTCTCGGTCATGGCGATCAGCGTGGTGTTGAGCGCGTGCGCGGCTTGCACGACAGGGGACACCAGGCACGTGCCGGTCAGGTCGTTGACCACGAGCGCGGTGACCAGCACGTGGAACAAGGTGCGCCGCTGGTGCTCGTGCTGCTTGCGGCTGCGCTCCTTCCGCCGCCGCACCTCGATGAGCAGGAGCGCGACCGCGTTGCCCAGCACACCCGCCGCGAACATCAGCGCGCTGGCCACCGGACTCGCGTTCAGCTCCACGCGCTCGGTGTTGTGGCAGTCCCCGGGGTCGGTGTCGTTCCCCGATGGCATAACGCCCATTCAGAGCGAGTGATCTGTTTGTTTGTTTGTTTTTTAATTATCTTTAATTCAAAGCTTGAACATCCAACAGGTCTCCTCCATGGAACCGGCGGAACTCCCGAAGACACCCAGGCGTGCGGATCACGTACACATCAGAGACGCGGAAATGGGTTTTGTAAAGATAAGCGATGAATGATCGAGTCGCGTGTAGTTTCTTGTTTATCCATGATCGAGCTTTAAACAGCAGAAAACGAATCGGATCGATCCAGATGTGGTCCCCCCCTCACGCGCGCGCGCTCCGGCTTGAATGCGGGTCTCACTGAGCGCGAGCGGCGCACTGACTGACTGACTGACTGAGTGAGTGAGCGGGTTGCCAGATTGTTGCGACTTTTTGTTTTGGGTGGTTATTTTTTTCCCCTCTAACCGCGGTATTTAACCCATGCCCCTTTCTACTGAACTCCGCCTCGAACTGTAGCTCTGACAGACACTCAGTCAACAGAATAGCATAGTTAGAAACATTCTGTACTATTTATCCTGCATAATTTATTTGGATCAAGCTTTTACACTTCGTAAACTTCTATTTTAACTCTATTCAGCCAAAACATGAAAAAGGGTCTTTCCTAGGTGGAAAAGTGCATTTTCAGATAGCATCATATAACACCATGTTTAATACTTAATACTTCTTATCTACAGATCCATGATTCTTTTTTCTTTTCTTTTTTTTTCTTTTGGTAAATATGCATACACATTTTTAACAGCTAAAAAGAAACACAGTTGTTAAATACAATTTCATGCCCTTTTATTGTAGTAACTTTTTTCATTCAGATGAAACTTTTAGATTTCAATTTAGATTTCACATAAAAAGACATAAACCTGAAAAAAGTCTATTATTCTAAAATGCTAAATTATTAAGATATTGCAAAATGAATTTGACATGGTTACAGAAACTACAGATTTTTTTTTGCTTGTTAAGCCTTTACCAAAAAACAAACAAACAAACAATTTAAAATGCTTCTAGAATCTTACACCAATTTTAGTATAAATTTTTTCAAGTTATAGAACAGGAATGATGGTGTTTTATACTGTATATACAGAAGTTCAGTTTTCTTGTTTGTTTGTTTGTCTGGGCGTTGGGTGGTGTTTGTGGTGTTTGCACAGGCGACAGTATGCAGCGTCATCATCACCTTTTCTGTTCCCCATTGACTAGTACTGTAGGCAGCATCAAAAAAATCTAAAAAACAATACAATAATGTTGTCACGTCACAGGCGCTCCTCACTGGATGTAGGCAGCACATAGCAGGCAGCACACTCCATTCACAGGTATTAGTCGCACACAGACATCAGGCTCTGCATGCACACGGAGTAAACCTCAAGTACAGTAAAACCTTGGTCTGTGAGTGTTTCGCAGAGTGGTCTGTTTTGTGTTTGTGTGTGTGAAAGTCATTCTACAGAGAAGCCCTCTTCTCCTCCTCCTCTTCTTTCTCTCAATAACTACAGCTATAATTCCTTTCAAAGGTAAAGTGCAGGTTAATTAGTTTTATTTTTACTTTTTTATATGATGTATTAATTATTTTATATGAATATTTTAGGATTGTGGAACGAATCATCAGACGAACCACAGTTTTCATTATTTCTTATGAGGGAATGTGCTTTGATATACGAATGCTTTGAATTACAAGCATGCTTTCAGAACAGATTGTGCTCGCAATCCAAGGTTTAATAGTGCTTTGCTGAAAACAAATTGGTTGTCCATAAGTGTAGTAATGCGGTAAACATTAGCTTGATCCACAGTTTACAAAGATCATTTGATACCCACAAGTTTGCATATAGGTAGACAGACAGACCGGTAGCTAAATGCTTTATTGATCACAAAGAAAATTCCAGAAACCAGCAGCAGTCAAGACTATGCACAAGAAATAATAATGAAAAAATAAATAAATAAAAGGGCATGAGTGAATAATACTAAGAAGTCAAATGAAGTGAAATGCAGCACAACATTGATGTCCAATTGTGTTTATGACAAAGTTACAACAGTCTAAATAATAAAAGTTGTGCAAAGAACAACACTGAGTCCATGCATATTGGCATAATATGGAACACTGAGAGTGAGCAGACCATGAAGCTAACAGAAAACAGAGTTTAAACCAAAGAAAGAAAAAATAAAATCTAACCAGGAATAATCATTCACTAAGAGTGAATTAATAACTTGGAGATGTTCTTATAGACGAAATGCTTTTCTTCACCAATCCCATGGTAATATTTGTACCTGAACGGGAGCGATTCGCTCATCAGACCGTGTATTCACCTTCCCTGCCTAAACAGAGATTCTCACACAAGATGGTGGTTGTCATTATTTTAGTCTAGTTGGTCTGAAAGCCCTGCCCATACTGTGATATTTTAATCTGAGGCACATCTTGGCAAAATTTCCATAACTTCTAACATCTGCTTTCAATCTGTAAATATCTAAAACATCCCAAGATACCAAACTGATGCCAAGTTATAGGTCACAAATAAAGATGAGTTAAGCTCAAGAAAAACTTTTTCACCATCTTTTTTTTTTTTTTTTAAATCAAACTAAGCCAGTTTTTATTCTCCTATTTATCTTAACCTTTGACTACGCATGCGGATCTTTCATGTGAAAAATCCAGGTACAAATAAGTAATAGTAGTAAATGATGTGATTTAAGATGTGCCGTATAAAATATACACTTTAATACAATCTGAAATTTCACAGAATTTTCACTCGTCACTGTTACCTTTACGTTCTTAATAAATAATATCAGAATGTGTCATTTAGGTTGGCAAGATGGTCTCAGTTGAACCATTTGTTTTTCTCTTGCGCCCCCTGAAGCCTGACCTTAGCTACTGCAGTTTCTTAATGCAGCTCACTCGCTCATTCATCTATACTGCATAATCCTGTATTCAGGGTCAAGGAGGGCCTGGAGCCTATCCCAGGAGGCATGCAGGGTACACCCTGGACAGTGCCAATCCATCGCAGGGCACATACACACACACTCACACACTACGGGCAATTTGGAAATGCCAACTAACCTAACCTACATGTCTTTAAACTGTGGGAGGAAACCAGAGTACCCGGAGGAAACCCACCAAGCACGGGGAGAACATGCAAACTCCATACACACAGAGACGGGAATCGAACCTGGACCCTGGAGGTGCAAGGCGACAGTCGTAACCACTACACCACTAATGCAGTTCCTAAAAGCTAAAATATGCAGTAATTATGAAACCATCAACATCAAATGGGTTTATGAGATGAGTTTAATGAGTGTGTTCGAGCTTTGGCATTGTGCCGGCGGTGAGATTGCCTCATGTGAATTAAATGACAATTAAAAACTTTAAAACCTGAAGCTTGAGGCAAATTAGAATCAGAATAAGGTTTTATTCGCCAAGAATCTTGACACACACAAGGAATTTGATGCTTCCTGTTTGTAGCTCTCAGAGTACAGACCAACATAAAACACTGTACATTACACTATAACTGTAATTACACAACATTCAGTAACTTTAAAATGTAGGTGGTTGTGAGCGTATACAGATGTGCACAAAGTGACTGTGCATATACTATAAAGTGAGTGTCACATGTACTATAAATAAGAGGTGCAAAATAGCAAGTAGTAGTAAAGTGCAGTACGATGTTGAGAGTTTGTTGGAGGCCTGGTTTTGCTTTTCCACATATACAGTACACTACCGGATGTTCGATCTATGCACATAGCAATCATTTACAGAAAGTTGTAAGAATTTTATTTAAAAAAAAAAGGCATGTTGGTGCTTTAGCAGCAGATTGCATATAGTCCACTCAACTATTTATGAGGGCGATTGCTTGCGTCCTGGGTGTGAGGAGTCCTGGCTAATGTAGAGAGTCATGGAGAGGGGGCAGGGGAGTGAACCCCAATGTTTTTTCTGCAGTTTTTACTGTTGTTGGTTCCTGTCCTGTTGTGGCCGCTACAAATCAGACAGTGAAGGATGTGGCAGTCTTTACTTCCTCTGTTGGTGCAGGAAGTTCATTCTCTGCTGGACCTTTCTGAGGATGTTGCATTTCCATTTCAAGTCATGGGAAACTGTAGTCCCAAAAATTCGAAAGACTCTAGTAAATCAATTGCAAAGTGACGCTTAGAATAATAACAGAAAGGTCAAATACTTTTGATGGAAATTTCTGTAATAAAATGCTGAAACAATCTTAATTCTGTTCTTTGTAACAGTTGCTACTAAAATAGGTCTCCTTATTGAATGTATTGGGGGTTGAACAAACTTTTCATATCAGCATTTATTTATTTATTTATTTTTTAAAAGGGTTTTTTTTTTCCCCCCTTTAAGAATCATATTGGTGACTTGAAAGTCACCTATAAGGCCAAAAGTTTGACGACTCTATATGTGCTTACTTGATGTCGCATTCCAGATGTAGTATTTCTTTTGTGTTATGTTAAACATTGAACATCTAGGAAGGCTTTCCACTAAATTTTGGAGGGTAGCTGTGTGGATTTGTGTTCATTCAGCTACAAGAGCTTTCAAGCTCCAAAATGTCAGCACTGTAGCACTAATCTGACTATAAAGCATATACTTTTGACCTGCCTAAGTTTTAATGCCATGAGACAATGATTTTCTACCAGAAAAAAAAAAACTTTAAAGAACTTATTCTGCAAGATGAAACCAGAAAAAACTTTTACATTTTTATGGCAATAAACCCTAATACAAACAAACAAACGAGAGCTTTCGTGAGTCCAGGTCATTGATGCTGTGACGTTCAGTTTTTAAAAAAAAAATTTTTAAACTTGTTCACTGGGGTTGAGATCAGGGTTCTGTTCAGGACACTCAGGTTCTTCCACTCAAGCCCTAACACACAATGGTGGACATAGGCATCGAGAAGCTGGACATGGGCATCGAGAAGCCCAGGTTTGGGCTAATGATGTAAATTTGAAACGCTATAGCACTGAAAGACATTCTAGAACAAGTCAATGTGTCCAACCTTAAGGCAAGAGAAGGAAAGAACAAAGTATCAGGTGTCCACATACTTTTGGTAATCTAGTGTATACTATTTCTTTATTTAGTTATTATTATTAATATTTTATTATTATTATTATTATTATTATTATTATTATTATTATTATTATTATTATTATTATTATTATTATAACTGAGTTTTGTATTTGCCTGCAAATGATCTGTATTTGCTTTTGAGACTTTGGAAATAGTCATGCTTTACACAGAACGAGCCACATGGTGGCAGCACAAACTAATTCTTTACATCCTCACATCCTCACATAAGTGTAACTGCTGAATTTGGCCTTCGAATTTGTACTTTGTGAATCTTCCAGATCTTTACAATTTGTTATAGGAATAAGCAAGATGTCAGAACATGTAAGTTTTTCTTTTCTTAGAAGGTTTTCCAAGAAATACTGTAAATGGAAAGCTATTTCTCTCTCTCTCTTAATCTAAATGTTAATAAAATCCACATGGTGTGAGCTTTATCCCTGGGGCTTGTGGTTAGTCTGAATTTATTTGTTAATTTTAACAAATAAATCATACCAGTGTTTTAAACAGTACAGGAAAGTTTAGATAACTACTAGACACGCCCCTTTTTGTCAGAGTGGGTTGGCACTCTTATCCCAGGCCACGCCCCCTTTAGTGAGCGAACCGTCAAAAGTTAAAGCTGACTAAAATTAAGCGTCATGACATTTTCTTAACTTTAAAAGTGATTTTCACACTTTTTATCTTTACTTCGTATTATACATTTTAATACAGTGAGAATCCATCAAAGTGCAGGAGTTTCTTTTGTTTCAGGAGAGCGCGAGGTTGATCCGCACGGATCCCGGAAGTGGAAGTACTGTCCGGCAAATGACGACCAGCCAATCGTGATGTTTTGGATAACTGGTCGTCAGGGTTGCCAGATTGAATTTTGTCACCCACTGAAAAGCAGTCCTAAGTCAGTGCAGTGACACTTAAAAAGATGTCTTTAGCACAGATGCATGCAGTAATGCACTTAACATTTGAGTAGTTTCAATATCAAAGGACGCACTTTATAAAACAACCCCTTAAAGTTTTTTGTTACTGGTGTGTCCAATTTATTACAGCAACCTTTTCGGCTTGCATGTTTTCAATTTTGATCAATTCAATCATCTATCTTCCGTAACAGCTTTATCTTTTTTCGGGGTTGCATCGATTCAAAGATTTAGATAGTCTTGTGGGTTGTGGGTCTAGATCTAATGATCTAACTTCCTCAATATGCCTGACTAAAAGAGCCTGGATTAGGTTTGACTCCATCCCATGGACTTTGTGATTTGCAGCAAATGGGTTTGTATCATGATATTATAACTATAACTGTGCACATGTCTTTATGAACACTGACAGAGCAAACAGAAGACATGAGGTGTACTTATTTTATATGTCGAACATTCTGAGATAAAAAGGAAAAAAATGACATCATCAAAACTTGTAAATTAACACTTAAGGTGTAATATACTTTACCTGCAGCATGTACTCTGGAACCTAGAAGAGAGATAGAGAGATAGAGCTGAACTGTCAACTTTGGTGAAGAAATGAGGTCAGAAAAGAAATCATGAATGGAGATCATCTTAACACTTGTTGAAGTTGCTTGGTTAAAAATGTACACAAAAAACGAGAGCTATGATTAATAGTGAAGGTAGGAGGATTTCCTTTTTGTGTGTGTGTTTATGGGGAAAAAAGGAAAAAAAAATTTTTAGGGTAAAATTTTTTTGATTTGTAAGGGAGCATAAAGATTGGACTTTGGACTTCAGAAGGGAAGTGATTGAAGCGATGCTTCCATCATGCATAGTGTCCACTGTACAAGCCTCTGGAGACAGTGTTATGATAAGAGCTTCAGTCGCTCAGGTCTACATTCAGCAAAATATTCTTAATTTATTATATTTTTATCTTTTAAATATTTGTCAACTTTTATATTTTAATATCCAAGTTCTACAATAATAAATGTAAATTTTCCAGATCACTTCCTAAGCTTTTACTTTTCTTTTGTCAAAAAAGAAATTCAAAACATTTTACTCGTTAAATTTATTAGAAAATTAAATAAATCCTTTCTGTTATTATCTCTCGTTCTGATTTAATCAATGAAACACTGTGATTTTCTTCACTTCATTTATTTAGTTTATTTCTCAAGAATTTCCGCCTTTTTTCTTTATTGGTTGTTTGTTTGTTGGTTAGTTGGATTATTTTGTGTTGTGTTAATTAATAAATTTAATAAATATTTTTTATTGACCTATTCTTTGTTAAGTTTGCTATACTGTATAATCTATTACAAATAATAGATTTTATATATATATATATGTATATATTTATTTATTTATTTATTTATTGATACTGTAGATAGTGTTGTAAGAATTGCATAATTCAACTTTTACAACTGAATGTTTGTGTTATATTTTTTCCTTTCAATTTTGTAATTTGAAAGGTTTGTTTATATAAATTTGTTGGTATAATAATAATAAGTTGGAATAATAATTTTAAAAAAATAATTTTTTCTTTCCACTTGCAAGAAGGGAAATTCAGGTTGTAATTCCTCTCAAACACACCATTTAAGTCCCATCTATTTTTCCAACCTAAAAGAGGATTTATCCCAATCAGGCAACCCCGCGGAGCTCAACTTCCTTGGGACTCTGTATAAGAGAAGGAGAGCAGCATCACAGAGCGTAGTGTCCACACCGAGAGTGAGAGAGAGAGCGGGACAGAGAGAGAGAGAGAGACAGTGCGTGAAGAGCTCAATGCATTGCTGAGTAAGTTGAGAAAGTTGTGACCATGTGGATGAAAGCGGCGGCGCTTCTGCTCCAGCTGTCCTGCCTCTCTCGGCACGTGAGCGCGCTGCAGAGAGCGGATCTGTTCCCGTACGGCGCGCGGAGCGGGGATCTGACCCTGCAGGAGGGGGACGATGAGACCTCTGCAGTCATCACCCTCGGCAAGCCCATGTACTTCTACGACACGACCTTCAGCAAGCTCTACGTGAGTTTAAACACGTCATCTTCTAGGCTTCAATAAGGAGAGACGCGCAGCTGCAAACAGCTGGACTGGCGTTTATTATAAGGCGGGAAATTATTAGTACTGTATGTATTATTGTACTCTTAATGGCGTCAAAATATAAAATAATTATATAGCTGTTGTTGTTCTTAATTACTAGTCTGTAAATGAGACACTTATACATTATACTTTAAACAAGCAAATTAGTAAATTATACGAATATAGTGTTTAACTTTGCTTGCTGTTTGTTTGTTTAATGGTTGATTGTTTGTTTGTTTTTTGCATAATCAAGCACCTGGTGCTAAACTTCCTCCCTGAACTTCGACTCATAAGCTCGCTCGGTTTTTATTCTATATTTCATTCATTTATTTTGGAGAACCTCTGACTCCATGTTCAAGTCAAGCTACGTTATCCCCTATAGCTGGGGCAAGATCATATTCAAAGGCAATTCTTTATAGACACTATAGGATCTTTAGTTCAAAATTAGTTTTTTATTTTATTTTTATACATCTGTAGTATTATGTGCAAGATTATTCAGTCTTTCCAAAAATACCATAATACCTTAATTAGTCAACATTAACATTACTGAAGTATATTTGCCTGGCAAAGCAACATATTACACAAAAGACCAGATTTCAGAATGAAACAAACAAACAAAAAAATTGCATGAAAATAGAAAGGAGTAAGTGTGACATAGTTAGCAGAAGAACTCTGACATGTTCTCCAGCACACTCAGTAAAACCTACCAGCTGTTTTATTTATAGGATTGTGCACAAGTCTTAGGAACTTACAAAATGGCATAATAAAAGATGCATTTCAAAACATTTCAACATACAAAGAAACTGCTATGAAGAGTACCAAAGAGTCTAAATTAACAGTTGATTCTGTAATTGTTTTATAACAGCTGGAAGGTTTTACTCATTTTTGCTGGATAACTATTTTGGTCACTTAGTCAGAAAGTAACAGGTCTTATAAGTTATACGTTTATTTATTAATTTTATATTTTAAAATATATTTATCTTTACATAATGCCTCAAAGACATATATAAGGCTTGGACAGTTGTTTTTCATAACTTCTTCTTATTATTATTCAAACTGTACTCAATGTCCCATAGGAACCCAAAGCATTCTGAATAAACCACAAAGTATTTATTTAGGAGAAAATTGACGATTTGAGATAACCAAATAATCTATATTGTTTTATGTATTTATTTAAAGCAGTTTCTTATTGATGAAATGAATAGATAAACTGAAAATACATTATTTTTATTTGTTTATTTTATTATTATTTTTATGTTTTTAAAAGACATTTCCCTTTACACATGGTTTGGTCAGTGTGTTTCCGTGAGTTAGTCATAGATTTGGGAGGAGTGCACACCAGAATGTGACTGTGACTCTGACTGTGTTCTATGTTGAGGTCAATCTTTTTCCAAAAACTTTAACACGCTTTAGTAAGTCTGTGGTTTGGTACTTTTCAGTGCCAGAGTTTTATTTATTTTTCTTGCTTGCTAAATACGCTTGGAAAGTTTTTCCACAAATCATCGGTTATGGTCCAGAAAGGAAACCAGAACATTTTGAATCAACCTCCATATTTTTTTCCCAGATATTTCATTCACAGTTATTACTTTGCTCACCCTGACTAGGATGACCCCGACCTCCCAGAAGTAATTTCATGAAAGCACGAGGGGTGTAACGAACAAACGATTTTCAATATGAAATGACCGCACTTGCTCTCATTCCAGGTGGCCACCAATGGCATCATCTCCCCCCATGACCTTCCTATGGAGAAGCAGTACGTCGATGACGGGTTCCCCACCGAATTCCCTGTCATCGCACCTTTCCTCGCGGACATCGACACTAGTAACGGAAAAGGAGCCATCTTCTACCGCCAAACCGAATCCCCGAACATCCTGAATCGAATTGCTTTTGAGGTCCAGAAAGGATTCCCAGACACGCGGTTTACGCCAACTCACGCCATCATCGCCACGTGGGAGGACGTAGCTGCTTACACCGAGGTCACGCGCGCCCCTGAGACACCCAGACAGGTGAGGAAGAACCTGTTGGGAGGACTAACATATTTACTGCATGCTATTTAAAATGAATTGGAGTAATACAATAAGTATAAGTGAAGCGCTAATCACACCAGGGTTGCCAGATTGGAACAAATGGAGTGAATTTACATTATTTTACATATTAATCTTAATCATAACAACTTTATTTTTGTTTATGATGAAATTGTGATAAACAAATACATATGTTTTAAGGCCTCACACCAATTAGTGATTAAGGTATAAAAAAAAATTGAATAACAAAAGCTGCTCAGATTACAACTCCACACCCTTTGGGAATCTATCGGGCGGGGTGAACTATGTGACCCCGAGGCTCTGTGCTTAGCTTTAACCCCTTAAACGTGTAGATTATCATCGTTAACCGTCAGTCATCCCCACTCCCCCCAGCTTAATTCCCATCATCCTCTGCTGTAATTGCATGCCCACGGGGCACCTGTGCGAACACACCGCCGCTCCGTGCTAACTACTAATCTGTCCCGAAATCCCTGCAGCCTCTAATTTCGTGCTCAGAAGGAAAAAGTGGTGGGAAAGAAGCGGACACGATGACTTTGTCTGTATGTAATAGCAAGGGATTATCAACTCTTTCTTTCTTTTTTCCTTTCCTTGCGAGAAAGCACGAGAATGCCACATGCTGTTTATTAACGCCTTTCTTTTTTTCTGTTCTGCAAGAGAGAATGCATTTGGCAAGCGTTTCACATCCATATGCCGAGGTCTGTGGCTGTCGCCAAGAGGCCCGTGTATGAATATAATTATTGATCTCAGCTCTGGATAGTGAGAAAGCGTGAGAGACGTGGACGTATAGTTTAGCCGTCCTGTCGTCTTGCTGTCCGGCGATCACCTCCCGGCCAACGGAAAGAAACAGCTGTGCCACAGATGAAACAGGGTACTTGTTCAAGATTAAAGCCTGGCGGTTCCTGTGGTACGTACGTATCCAAAGTATGGCTGAAATTTTAGACCGAACGTAAACAAAGCTTAGGAGATTACTCGGGCGATCCGGAAAGCTTGTTGACTCGATAGCGTACGACAGTAACAGCATATAAGCCGTCACATCTTGTGCTTGTAAATAAATCCTTGAAGTATCAACAGGTGAGAATGCAAGCGCTCGAGTTTGCTCTCAAGTCTCCCGTCCTACGGTTTAGATCTGTTTACAGTCCCTGACGCTGTTTGTTTGCTGCTCAACAATGTATTACAGTATAAGCTCTCCAAGGCATGGGGGATTTAACTACAGAAAGCACATCCTCCAGATGATTCACCAGGTGCTGAGGAGCTTTTCGGACACTCTTTATGTAAGCGGGGGTGGGGAATCTAGACGGTCCCGTGCGTTTTATTCCGGGACTGTTGTAGGTGCAGTTTTTCCGGAGCGTCCCGTCCCGCGTCTGTCGGACGAGAAGTGGGAAGCCGTACGGAGGTGTTACTCCTTGAACAAATAAGCAGCGGACGTTCAGATCGAGCCTGGCGAGCTTTTTTCCGTCTTCCAATTACGACGCCGTACCCCGCGGTATCATCCTGAGCGCGTCTCAGCCTTGCCACAAGTGGGTGCCTAATTATTTACAATAACATCTTTAAACAATCTTGTTTATGGGTGTGTTCCTGCAAAGCTCCGAGGCAGTGTGGTCTTGTAATTAAGGATTCGGGGCCGAAGGCGTGGGTCTTTCTCTCTCTCTCTCTCTCTCTCTTTTTTTTGTTTGTGGAGAGGGATGAAGAGGTGTTTGCTATGGAATTAGGTAGCCTGAAGGATGGGTGGGTATGGGGGACGCCATTTGGAGCAGTTGTGGGGGGTCCTCACGGGTTCTTTTGTGATGTTGACGATAATGGAGGTGAAATACCAAAGAAAGGTGTGAAGACAGATCCGTAGTGAAACAAAGGCAGGACACGACGGGGTGCGGGTCGAAGACAGAACGCTCCATTCGTGTTAAAACCTTTCCTCGGTTAAAAGGTTTACGTGAAAATTAGCATTAGAAGACGCTCCAGAGGTGGCGGGTGGTCGTTCAAAGCCGTCTGTGCTCACGGATCATGGATCATGAGCTTGGCTTTTAGAGAAATGGCAGTTAGACAGACAGACAGATGGATGGAGCTGGTTAGGACGAGACAGCACTTCAAACAGAGGACTAAAGTGGTCTCTTTTAAGAGGGTGTGAAAAAAACAGGAAACCAGGAAGGACACTTTTTTTTTTTTTTTAAACCAGAGTCACCAGACCAAATAAAATCAACGGTACGAAAGTAAACTTGGAGAAACGACCGAATACGGGCTTAGTCGTAGCGGGAATGCTTTGAAAGTATCGTAAACAAGTAATAAAAGACACAAATGTTTACAGTCTAGATAAACTCCGCGGTCCTCGCTGGAATGTGTTGTTGTATGAGCTCTTCATTAGCATTAACTCTGATAAACACAGCTTTTGTTCCTCGGGCAAACTCGGTTCACGGTTCTGATGATAAGACAAAGCTTTTAGGGCGTTTACATTCGAATTATGGTCCGATGCCGATCTTTTTCTTCCTGTCGTTTCCCAGGTTAACACGTTCCAGGCGGTGGTGGCTTACGATGAGGAGGACACCTACGCTTTTTTCCTGTACCCGGAGGACGGCCTGCAGTTCTTTGGGACGCGTCCTAAGGAGATGTTCAACGTGGAGATTGAGCTGCCGGCGCGGGTCGGCTTCACCAGGGGAGAGATCCCGTATTTCATCCTATCGCGCACTGAAGGGCCTTACTTCAGCATCACCAGCAACGAGCAGTCTGTCAAGAACTTGTACCAGTAAGCCTTAAATTCAAAAAAGCTTTAATGGATGTCACATTAAACAAAAGCAATGACTTGTGAGACGATTGATCTGTTTGATAATCTCTCTTCAGGACGGGTAACACGGGCGTCCCGGGAGTCTGGCTCTTCCATGTCGGCAGTGCGAACACTTTCCACAACGTGGTTCCACCCTCGGGGTTAAGCCCTTTACCGACCGCGGCGTCTAGGAAGCAATCGCTCGTGTTCCAAACCACCCCCGAGTACCCTGCGGGAGAGTACGAGACCGAGGACGAGGATGAGCAAGAATACGACATTGATCCAGATTTCCAGAATCCAGGTGTCACAGAATTCCCTCAACCAGCCCCCGATGTCTCTCTGTTAGGTGGCCTGAACCAGGAGGCCGACTCGACTCTGTCCACACCTTACCCTTACCAAGAGGAGGTCACTCTGCGCCCTGACTCTCAGACTGATCAGACCACTCCTGCAAATGTTCCTCCGGAGGAGATCGTCAATCCCGTGCATCCTGCCCCAGAACAAACTCTCGTGGAAGCGTATCCCATCAACCCTAACGGTCAGGTGTTTAGCGTGGACGAGGTCGTTAATTCTGAAGGTGAGGCTGAAACTTGCAACTTCTTCCTTTCTTTCTTTCTTTCTTTCTTTCTTTATTCCCGTTTCTCATTTCTTGCTCTGAATTCCAAGCATCCTGAAGGAAACAATCGAACAGCTGTTCATCCTCCCCCTTCCGTCACTCCTTCTTCTCGCCTTCATTCTTCCAAAAACGGTCAGGAACAAAACGAAGAACCTCGCTCAAGGCCAGTGCGCGACCTGTCCGTCTCGTTCTCCTGAAGCTGCAGCACTGAAACAAATGTCGGTCCGAGCATGAGAGGACCCTGCTCTGCTTCAAAATGAGTGAATGCAACCTGTGACCCTGAACAACTGCTGCGAAACACACATCCAGATGTCCAGTATGACATGAGCCTCATATTTGGCCAGGGGCCAAGAGCTCCTCTGTAAATCACTGTTTGTGGCAGGAGCAGATGACAGGAGTGTTTCTCATCTCTCTTCTGGATGACAGATGTCTTTTTCTTTAACGACGCTCACGCCAAGAGAACATCTGTCTTCATCGGCAGGTTACAGGATGTTGGATTGGTGCTGGAGTAAATTTGTCTGCCTCAGACGTATGATTAGAGAGCTACTTAGGCTCGTGTGTGAAGGCTTACTTTATCCCTTGTGTTTACACGTTTAAGCATGATCTCCTCTCTCTCTGACTCATTCCATTTGACACTGTTTGTCAATCTGTTTCTCCTCTGTCCTCTTCAGTGATTGAATACGCCAGTGAGAACAAGGAGACGTGCGATCGCTTCCAGCAAACCTGCAACCGGAACGCTTACTGCGCCGATTACCCATCAGGCTACTGCTGCCACTGCCAGGCCGGTTTCTATGGAAATGGACGGCATTGCCTGCCTGATGGTGAGTCGGGAAATGCCGGGGAGATTTTGGTTTAAAAAAGGACTTTGGTGTGGATTTCTGGATATAGAACGACTTTGGTTATTTGGGTTTCGGTTAAAAAGAGTTCGTTTTAGTCTGTTTGAATTGCTTTGCTTCTTTTTTATTTTGGGTAAAGATCATTACTGCTCATGTGAGAATTAAGTAAACATCAGACAATTCATTTATTTTCAATTACGATGGGCGTTCGAGTTAAACCGGGATTTGAGATGAAATTCCTGGCGAATGAAGGCGATTAAGATTTACAGAAGACTTCAAGTCCGCAGTACGGTGATGAGCCGCAGTGAAACATTTCAACATTTCATAGTTTTGAAGACGTACGTCTGCACGTCTGTAAATGACGATCCTGGTCGAGGTGGCTCGGAACCCACTGCAGTCGTTCCAGTGAACCTTCAGTGAATGGAACGCCTGATCCTTGAAACTCTACGAGACGCATCTGTGTGTGTGAACTGTACACACAATCATTCACCAACTCCACTTGCACATTACAGGAACTCGGCTGGGAGTTATCGCCACGTCCCCCCGCACGGTCCTGACCTCGCTCTAAGCCACAGGTTTAGAAAGGTTCTAGAGGGTGGCGTTTCAGACATGAAGCAGATCTAATCAGAAGACGTTCTACGTTGATAGTGTCCAAGCTCTAGTGAAACACTGGGATAACGATTATATAGAGAAATAAAGGGAGTTTTTTTTTTTTAACTCTATCTAAACTTTTCTACTCTATCTTTAGTTCTGTAAATACTTACAGAAACTTACAGAAGGTTTTATAATTTTGGTAAACTACATACATATCACACAATATACTGTAAGTGTCAAGGTGCTCATCCAGAGCCATATTATCAAAGCAGTTCTAACGTTCAGAAACAACTAGTGTCCAAAACCAGTGCCAGATTAACATTCAACCAAAAAGTCCTGCTGGGGAAAAGTCGACTTGAATTTGGGTTTTTAAAGAAAATATGGTTTGCATTAAAAAGAAAAGGATAGTTTTAACATTTGTACGAAAATGTCTCAAATCTGGTTCATGATTGCAGTTTGTGTTTGTTATATAGTTGGGTTTGAATGTAAAAAGACTCTTGTATTTGGGTAGGAAAGGCCAGTTTAAGCTTGGGTAGAAAAGCTCCTTTGAGGCCGACACTCCTGTCCTGGACCAGTCTCCTCAAGAGTCTCAGGTTCTAAAGAGATTTCCCAGCTGGGTTTTTAATACGGGTATCACTAACAATATTATTCATCGTGTGAAAATGCAGGGTTCTATATCCTTAAACATTTATTCAGTCGAATGTATTTCCTACATAAACAGATCCTGTCCAGGTCACGGCCAAACCCGGCCCCGCTACACAATGTCACCTTGTTCCCAGTTCCTACTCAGGACGTTGAGACATTTTTTTTTTTTGAAGGTTTAATGTCAAACGAATCTAACTCTAAAACATTAAAACATTCTTGTGACTCATTCAGCAATTCCCATCTTTAAAAAAAATCCTTCTCGGGACAGCCTGTAAGGAGTTTCTCTAGCTGTAATGATCTTGTGGAGTAGGCACAAGTTTCAAAACCTCAGTCGAGGAGTGTTGGCTGAATGTCATCTCCGCTCAGGAAAATCTCACTCGGCAGGGGGAAATGTGTGTGTGTGTGTGTGTGTGTGTACAGAAGGAGCTTTGTGTGCTCTTAGAGAGTGTGTAGGCTGATTGTGGAGAGGAAAAGCAGGATACAGAACAGTTTTGTCACCAAACACGAACCTGCCACGCTTTCTGGTAGGAAACAGTTGTCCAGCAGTCGTTTTTGTTTTTTACTTCTAGGAAACTGTTCTGTCAAAGGATCGAAAGAGAAAAGAAAAAATGAAGAAGGAAATAATACATAGTGATAAAAAAAAAAAAATAGACAGGAAAAAAGAGACATGTGGATGAAATGATGAATTGCGTTTACATGATCTAAAAGAAATGTAATTAAAAAAAATTTTTTTAAATATTGAAAAACAAAATCTTGGTGTTTTTATTAAAATTTTTTTTTTCTTACAGGCGCTCCTCAACGTGTAAACGGAAAGGTCAACGGGATGGTTTCGGTGGGTTCGACCCCGGTGCGACTGAACAACATCGACCTCCATGCTTACATCGTAGTGAGCGATGGTCGTGCGTACACAGCCATCAGCGAGGTCCCAGAACCGCTGGGGTGGGCACTGATGCCAGTCACGCCCATCGGTAGCCTTTTCGGGTGGCTCTTTGCCCTCAAGCTTCCCAACAGCCATAATGGCTTCAACATCACCGGTAAGGATGCAAAAAAAAAAAAAAAACCAAAGCAGAAAAAAGCTAGAGGCCAAAAGTTTTGTAGACACCTGAGCATCACTCATAAGTTAGACGGACGGAAGACCTCGAGTCTCCTTGACCCTTTTTTTTTTTTTTTGGATTTCCCCTTGATTTTCCCCCTAATTTAGTCATGTCCAATTCCTCCCAGTCACTAGGGGGCGCTCCCACATTAAGGTTACTACTACCACTCAGCCGGGAGGGCCGAAGACTGTCACGTGTTTCCTCCGAACCACGTGACGCCAGCCGACCGCATCTTTTCGAACTGCTCGCTCGCGCACCGTTGGGGGCGGAGTAACACACTCGGAGGACAGCACTATCCGCTCCCTCTGTTGCGCGAGCTCACAGACGCCCTTGATTGGCTGTAGAGCCGTGATTAATGTGGGAGGAGCACTAAGTACCTCTCATCCCTCCCCTCTGTGAGAGCTCGGCCAATCATCTCTCTCTAGACCTCCGGCTGCAAGAGGTTACAGCATCACCCGGGAATCGAACTCGTGATCTCTGGATGATAGGGCGAGCGCTTTACCACTGCGCCACTCGGAGCAAACCTTACAGCTATGCAAACCAAGATGTATTATGCAAGGGTTGTTATAAATGAAAAATTCGGGATAGGATTTTCAGAAATGCTCGTATGGGTTTGTTGGATTGGAGTCTACAAACCTTTGCCACGTGATGTTTCATTAGAGGATTAGGAAGCCTCAGACTGTTTTGCTTTTCGTCAAACTGTTCCCAGTTGCAAAGATCATTTGCATCTAGTGCGTTCCTCCGTTACGGAACGTGGCGTTAGCATGAAACTAAACTACGCCCATACTAGCAACTTCTTTTCATTGGTAAGTCATGGTACTGAGAAATCAGCCACAGTAAGTTAGGAGTAAAAGCTACGATGTGTTTTTCTCTTTTAAAAAAACAAAACAAAACAGGAAACTTTTTTTTTTATTTTTTTTTTAGAGAGATCAGATTATTCGAGAAAAATGGACGTCAGTGTTGTTTGGATAAACTACTCAACTGTTGGCTACAGCGAACCCTCTTAAATCAGTCTTAATAAGCCCTATGAGTTTCCCTAAACAAATCATTAAATATATGCCACTTAAAGTTCTGCACCGTGTAAAGTTGTGTAGAGTTGTGTAAGCCGCTACAGTGAGCTGTGTGTTGCCGCACACACTTATCGTACTGTTCCACCCCTGAACACCGGAGAGGAAACCCTGCTGCTCGTTGCCAGTTTTATTGTGCTGTATGTTTGTTTAACATTCGCTCTCCCGCTGGGACGCGCTCAAAGTCCCGAGCATTTTCTCTTTCGCTAATATAAACTGAGTGCCTCACAGCTGGGGTTTCTCCAGAGACCGTGGTCCGCAGGGCTGATAGTCAAGGTTTGATTAAGACACACTCTACCTCTCAGTCTAATTCAAGTCAGGTGGTTAAACCGCTGTGTGTTTTTACTTCGTGGGAAAAAAAAGAAGAAGAAATGTAATAAAAAGCTGGCTCTGAAATGACTTTTTTAATACCGAGGACTGGTACAAAGGTCGTGACCCTCATCTGGGACTCATTACGCAATGTAAAAAAATATGAGCTTTTTAAAAAAAATTGTTTTGGTTTAGTGATGAAGACGATCGTCTTGGGAAGTCCGAAGCACAAAAACAACATCATGTTCAATTTTTACCGCTTGTCGTCCCCCAGGTGCCGAGTTCACCCGCCATGCCGACGTGACCTTTTATCCCGGGAACCAACGACTCCTCATCGTTCAGACCGCCAGGGGATTGGACGAGCAGAACTACATGAACGTTGAAACTCATCTCGAGGGCGGCGTACCGTTCGTGCCCCCTGGCGCCACCATTCAGATAGAACCCTTTGCAGAGACCTACCAGTATTACCCATCACGTAAGAATCTTTGCCTCGCCACTTTGAATCTTTGGCTCTTAATATATATGAATTCAGCAACAGTTGCATTTTTATTATATTGATTTGAGAACAAAGTGTTCTAGCTTTTCAGCTTATAGTTACGTTCAGTGTTAATGTGGAACGTCCAAAGATCTTAAAAGTCGTTAACTCACTTTCACTTAAGGTTAAAAGTTGAATCGAAAAAATGTAACATCGGTGAGGAACTTAAAAACGGACTGGAGACTCCGTCCAAAAGTGGTTAATTCTTACAGAACCCTTTTACAGGCATTTTTGTTGGTTACAAATATACTTTTAATCTGCATTTTTTATAGTATCAGATCTGAGAATTCATCAGCTTTGTGGTATAAAATGCAAAACACTTTGATCATTAAATCTTGCATAACTAAGAGCTCATTTGCATCCTAGGATTTAATTGGCTTTAAAATGTTATGATGTAATAACACTCTATTATGATGTAATAACATGTAATAAGACTCGCCTGCTCGATACTAGGTCAGATTTTTCAAACAGCAGCTCTTGGGATAATAATATTTTAATGTCTCCCATAACAAGCTGAAAAGAAAAATCTAACCAAAGGAAAAAAAAAAATCCAATCCTGTCAAAATGTGCTGGATGTCTTGCTGTATTTAGTATCCTACCACCTACTCCATGATGACTCAGGATGGAGGTCACAGAGTGGGGCCATCTATAAAAAAACCCATCGCCCTCCCAACTTCCTCTTAGAGGAAGCCGTGTCTGATTGTGATGAGCCCCAAAGCCAAAACTGTTGCTCATGCTCGAGGATGTAATTAACGCTGGTCTTTTTGCATCATCCCACTTCCAAGTCAGGTCACCAGAGGTCAAGTAGAGGAAGTGATTTTTTTAAAGTGTTTTTTTGTTTTACCCCTCATGGATTATGGGTATGTGGTGTAATCCCCTGCCTCTCGTCTGCTATCTGCCTGCAGTGATCACATCCAATTCGGTACGAGAGTTCACCATCGTGTCCGCTCAGAGCGGAGCGGAAAAGTTCACCTACCAGCTGAGACAGAACATCACGTACAGGGACTGCAGGCACGCGCCGCACGTCGGCGCCGAGACCCTGCAGCTCACCGTAGAGCGCATTTTCGCCATGTACGTCCAAGAAGAGCGCGTTCTCAGATACGCCATCACCAACAAGATCGGCCAGGGCGGAGGTAAGCGTCGTTGAACTCCTAGCTTCTTATTTCATGAGCAGCAAGGTGTGACTTTTGGGTAAAATCACTCACTCATTGGGGGGCCTGGAGCAGTGTAAACTCTATAACACAGTTGGACTATTAGTTTCCTAGTCTACATTTATAAACCATGCCTGGGAGAGGCCAAGGGGCGGAGTACTCAGCGTTTCCTCTGACTCCGGGTTTCCTGTTTGCGTAGAGCTTCTGTTTTCGTTCCACCTGTGTGTGCATATTGGGTTTTCCTCTGGGTTTTCACCTCCTAAAAAAAAAAAATGTATCCTGTTAGGTGATTTGCTGGTGCTAAATCACCTCCTGGTTCGAAATAATGTGTTTATACATTCTATACAAGGTGTATCCACCAGCTAGTAACACCAGCTGTCTTGGTCTTTATTACAGTGGTGGCCAAAAGTATTCAGACGAAAGGTAAATGCAATGTTTTTGAAATAACGACAATCAAGATAATAATATTTATAATGTCTTATAAGGTGGATTGACACCTCGTCCAGGGTGTACCCTCCTGTGAGATAGGATCCAGGCGGAATACAGTATTTGTTCCATCCATTTACTAAACCACGACTCTAATACATTGCATGCATTGTCCAAACACTTTTGGCCACGACTGTATAGGATATCTATGGCAAATATCAAAAAGGAAAACACTTGAACCCTATTATTATTTAGTTATTACTTGGCTAATTGTTTTAATAAAACTCATCTGAGCTGAACTGAGCACAAAGCTCTCCTAAGTCGTGATTGTAATATTCAAGCCTGACTCCTCTGTCCTTTAGCGCGTCTTCATATCTGAAAAGGTTCCTTTATTAACTCGCTGACAGAAGCAGAAAGCAGGAATCCGCATCCCCTGCATGCATGGAGGAGCTGGAGCGAGCTTCTCTCTCACGGCCAGGGTTCACAGCAGCATGTACGTCGCCGGGGAATGAATTCCGTACACCGGCGGCCTGCACCGTTGGGGATCGGGTGCTCCTGCGTCTTTGTGTGTGGCGTGAGCATGTTCCCTCTCTCTCGCTCGCTCACTCGCTATCTTTCTGTTAGCTCGCTCTTGAGATAAATCAACCCTGGCTTGAAATCTTATGCCCTTATAAGGCTTTAACCTTGTTCGGTGAAATGGTCTTATAAGGGACAACTCTGACTCAGGTTTGGCGAACCTAAACGAATTACTACATGTTAGTTCTCTCTAATAATTCTTTAACATTCTCCAAAAAAAAAAAAATATTAATCACGTACAATGTCAAAGTTTTTCTTTAACCATTAATAGTATGTGTAAGACTTAAAGCCAAGTGCGGACAGATGTTGCGCCTCTTGCGCAATTTCGTACATGCTCAACTAAATAAATAGAGCGATCGATTCTAGCAGATGGTGATGTTGCATTTTTTTTGGCGCGTATAGACATCCAAAAAGTTCTTCCTTCCACATTCTTCAGATTACAGTGATCTGGCCAACACAACGCTGCAGCAGGTTGCAAGCAGAACGCGCTAAAACAGGAAGCGCCGCCGCAGCTGCTACGAGATGCTCGCACATGATGTCCAGAGTGTTGTTATTATGCTGCCAGCTTGGAAACTGAATCCCTCATTGACAGATTTACAGAGTTGGAGAAATAATTGGGTAGTGATATCATGGGAACGAAGAGATACCCACGTTCGAAACCTCGCGTCCTTCATCGGCCTCGCTGTTGGTCTGAAAACGCAGCTGACTCCGTCTGTCTCAACTCACACACAATAATTACGCCAACAGCATGATATTTAAGAGACGTGAGTCATACCCGAGTGTGCATGAGTGGTACTCATTGAGACACACATAGAGTACGCATATGCATGTCGTCAGAGTCCCGCATTGTACGATGGCTAAGATGAGTGAGTTTGAGTTGTCCGAGGACAAGTGGACACTATTGTTGTATTGGAGACATGTTGTGTGTGTGCGAGTTCTTCCATGAAGCAAGTGCACACACTGTTTCCAACTTTTTTTTTTTTTTTTTTAAATTAGCTAATGCATTTCCCAGAAAAAGCATCTAGACGTTCCCAGATGTTGTCCTAGACGAATCGGTATCGCCAGGCTCATTTACATGAGACGACGTGCTATTAGAACATGAAGAAATTATATACGGTCATTTGTTTCTTATAGAAAGAACTATTTACAGCATAATACAAGAAGCAGAGATAGGGATGAGTAGGGAAGTTAGATGGAAAGAAAAATGGCATAGAGATGATGGATGTCCTTTAATTGCTTGAAAACATTACAGAGATAAAACGCTTTAAATAAGTGAGACAAATACTTGGTTATCCATTGTAGTTGGGAACAATAGTGATCAGTGGGATCGATGGTGATGAGTAATTGGTTATGAGATACAACAGTGATCAGGGATTGTTTATTAAGAACAGTGGTGATGTGCAGATGGTCATTGGGAACAATAGTGCTCAGTATTTACCAATTGGGAACAGTGGTTGGTTATTGGGAACAGTGGGAATCAGGGAATGATAGGTGGTTCCTGATTTTTTATTTGGAAACACTGGTGATCAGTGGTTGTTAAATGAGAAAAACAGTGATCTTCACCATGAAGACAGTCTTGGTCTGACTCAGTAGTTCAGGACTGGAATTTCCTACAGTCTACTTGACCTTCAGTATTAAACTGGACTCCATATTAACTTAAATAGATCATCTGTTATATCGAACTTTCATCCTCCTAACACACAGTATGACTGCGAAACAATCCCAGCTATCCGTTTTCACCCAGATGAGGACGGGTTCCTCGTTGAATCTGGTTCCGGTCAAGGTTATTTCAGGGAGTTTTTCACCCTTGGCTTGCTCATGAGGGCTTTGCAACAATAAACATTGTTAAAACCGCTTTACAATTGAATCGATCAATGATTGATTACTGGGAATAAGGCTGATTACTGATTGGTTACTGGGAATGATGGTGGCCAGTGACTGTAATTGATAACAATTTATCAATCAGCGGTGAAGAAGTTCTCATTTCAGTTTAAAAACTTCAGTTTAATCACCTGCATTGGTGGTGCTAGTGCGACGCAGCAGCACATTCAGCCTTGTATAATCAGCTCTCTCATTTCTTCATGTGTAAATAAACACTAATAAAAAGATGTACACTAATTACAAACTAACACAATCAGAGATTAGTTTGTGCGATGGCAGCACTGACAATGAACTTTTAAAAATTTTATGTTTGCACTTGAGGTGGCGAAACGTCGCAGTTCCTCTATAAACCTGCAGGTGGTGTGCTCTAAACTCGTCGCACATTGGCACACATTGGTGTGATAGGAGCAAAAAAAATTTTTTAAGTTTGTTTAGAATTCTATAGGCTTTGTTTCATCGGCTCCTGTGGGAGAGAAGATATTCTAAGTTGAAATTTAAATATACGTGTACATTTTTAAAAACACGCTCGTGAGTGTGCAATTAAATTCCATGTATTCCATTCCTCTGTCCTTAATTCGCTACTCAGGAACGGGTAATTAGTAATTAGTAAATATACTCCTATTCAATCCTTCCTCATCACACATGGGAACAGCCGTCTCAGAGTAAAACAGGTTTCTTTCCCACCTGGCGTATTAACGTCATTCACCGACCCCCCTCAAAGTCCCGAGCTCTGTCTCGTCCCTTTAATTAAGGCCGAGTTAAAAAGGATACCCCCTCCTCATTAGCAAATGCTCGTCCTTTTATTTATTTTTTTTCTTCCTCTCTGCTTTTCTCCGTCCCCTGTGGAGACGCTTTGAAAAGAGACTGTCTCGGTCTCTCACTTCAAACAACAGTCTTCCTGTCTGCCTTTGATAATTGTCCAAATTGGTCCCTGGCCTGGGGTAAGGAAATCAAGCTGGTTTTAATGTCTGCCAGGATTTCGGCCCACGCCGCCGCGTCATTTCAGCCTCATCGGGCGACTGCAGCGCGCGAGCGTCCTGTTGTCTTTAAGAGAAGCCCTCAGATGGAGTGCAGCCTCGTTAGTTTTGGTCTAAGCGTCCTGCAGGAGATGTGTGTGTGTCTCTGTGTATGTGTGTGTTCGTGTGTGGGCGCTCGCTTGTGTGTTTTATAGATCGCTTTTTTAAGAACGGGTCAAGTACACCGACCCACGGTGGTATTAATTAGCGCAGGCCACCATGAGAGTGCGACCGAGACACAGGTTCACACCTGATCCTAAAGTAACACCTTTACGCACCATCTCAACACTAATGCCCTGCTAACGAATCCCAGGTGTGCGTTTTGTGGCGCACATGTGTGACTTCTGGGATTAGTTAAACCGGATAATCCATTGTTTCACTGTCAATGATGGACCCGTGCCATTTTCAAAGGAAGATAAAAGAATTAAACAAGACATTTCCTTTTTAAACACGATTTCCTTTATGTCATTTATGTTGCAAAGCCAAACGGGGTTTTCCTAATGAATCCAGGATTCAAACGTTATTTTTTTCGTTTTGTTTAACCTTCTTTTCCTGTTCGTACAGATAACACCCCGGGCCCTCTGCAGGAGAACCCGTGCTACTCAGGGACCCATGATTGTGATACCACGGCGCAGTGTGTGCCAGGGGAAGGACAGCACTTTACTTGTGTGTGCGCTACGGGGTACACCGGAGATGGGCGCAACTGCTACGGTAAGAGAAGAGAGAAGTGCGTTACAGAGTCATTGTGGACTACATACCTGTAATCTGTCTGTCTGTCCGTCCATTCGTCCAGCCGCAACAAGTTATCCAGCTGATATATCAGTCTATAAGGCCAACATTATAGCTTTAAATATACAAAGTTAGACGAACGTCGATGAAAATAGAGCCGGTGTTAATGGTGCACTAAAATGCCCCCCTGCTACGGATTCGCCCCCCTGCATAATCTCTGTCAAATATTATATTAGAACATAAATTTATAGTTTTATTATGATCAAATATGATATTTCTATTATAATTAACCCTAGGCACGTGACAGCCGTCGAGGCCTTTAATATAAATTCTCATATGTTTATTTTGTGGCGAATTTATTTTGCAGGGGTTTGTCATGTAATACAAAAATGTTTACACTCAAAAAGTATTGTTTATGATGAAAAATTACACAAAACAAGTTTTATTATAAAATAAGCAATATAAAAATATACATGTTGTACTGTATATGAAAAAGATATACAGTGGAACCTTGGATTACGAGCATAATTCGTTCCGGAAGCAAACTCGTATTCCAAAACACTCGTAAACCAAATCAAACTTTCCCAAATCAAAATAATTAAGAGAATATATAAAGTCAAAATAAAACAAATTAACCTGCACTTTACCTTTTAAAAAAGTAAAAAAAATCCCAACAAATAAATGAACCAGCACCTTACCTTTGAAAAGAATCGCGACAGAGCAGAGTTTCTGTGTAGAGCAGAGTGTGTGTGTCTGTGTGAAGCCGGGGTGGGGGGGTGTAAAGGCGAGAGAGTGTGTATGTGTGTGTGTGTGTGTGGGTGTGTGTGTGTGTGTGTGTGTGTGTGTGTGTGTGCGCGTGTCGGTGTCAAAAAACCTGTAGTCAAAATATACATGTATTAAAAATCTTTGCTCGTCTTGCGCAACACTCGTAAATCGAGTTACTCGCATCCGAGGTTCCACTGTATACAAGTATATAATTTATACTTTTTTCATAAACATGTAATTTTTTATATAGCTTATTTTATGATAAAATTCGTTTTGTGTAATTTGTAAATCATAAACCTATGAATTTATATTCTAATATAATAATTGATAGAGACTATGTGGGGGGGGGGCAATCCGTGTCAGGGGGGCATTTTAGCGCCGTAACACCGGCGAAGGATTGAGGATGACATTTTGGACATGTAGGAATCGCAATTTAAATAGGATATTCTTTCGTTTTTTTCCCCCCAGTCAGAGTTTGAGAGTTAAAAGCTTCATGATACGAGCTTTCGTAATCAAGTGCAGAGTAAATCCTCTCCTGTGTTACCGAGCCAGTGTTTTGACATTGAGTTTACTCTGTGGAGTGCCTGGAATGCTTCCTCTCCTTCTCTCTCTCTATCCAGCCAGGCTCATCTTAATTCCTCTCTGGAGGACCAACATATGTCTTATGTTAACATCGCAGACCATTTAGCTGCTAGGTCATTAGCGGCGCTGGTCTAGCACCTCGATCTGGACAAGGAGCAGATCCAGTCTGTGTGTGTGTGTGTGTTTGCGTGTGTGTTTTACTCCCTAAAGTGTCAGTGTGCTCCAGTTCTGATTAAGTAATCAGAGGCTGCCCCTAGGAATGTTAACGGCTATACAGTAATCATCTGTGCTAGAATTTCTTTAGAACCTGTTGCTTTTTTTTAGGTGTTTTAGCATGCTTTGCTTTAGCATACAGGTTGTATTCAAGTGATTTCTTGATTCAACAGGTCTGGCAGTAATCATGGCGGGGTGTGGCAAGTCAAATTTAACTCAGCTTTCCAAAAAAAGAAAAAAATCACAGTTCATTCCTTATTTAGCAGTGTGGGGACAATTTCTTTTTCACACAGGGCCAGGTAGGTTTGGACAGCGTTTTCCCCCACTATAAAAGCGCAATCATCATTTAAAAACTTTTTCACATTTTGTGGTTACTCAGGTTTTTTCTTTGTGCAGTTTTTAAATTAGTTTGATGATGATCTGAGTCATTTAAGTGTGACAAATATGCAAAGGAAGAATTAAATCAGATACTTTTTCACAGCACTGTGAAATCCATAAATAAAAGCTGGATTTGTCGACACTATCAATTTAGCTACGTTTCACCCACAGGAATCATCAGACAATTTTTGGGAAAGGTGAACGTGAAGGATAGGAATTAGCACCATGGAGGACGTCTCTCTCTCTCTCTCTCTCTCTCTCTCTCTCTCGGAGGTGGACGGTGTTATCTCCACGGCTGTTCCCCACGGCGGGGGTCACTAGGGGGTGAGTTGTGAAGCCTAATGATCCTGTTTGAAAAGGAGTGAAAACCAAGGCTTCACACGTCCTCTGTGTGTCATGGTGTCCTGACACAGCTGTCTCCTTTATCTGTCTCTCACCTCGTGTCCTCTGCTCCCTCTTTCACCGAGCATGGGGAGCTCATCTCTAACCCTAAAGACGGTGGTTTATTTTAGACTTTTTTGATTATCATTAGGAAAAAAGCATCACACGCTGGTAGAGTTTAGTCACAGCTCTGTGGGAATTGCCACAAATTGTTACCTGGTTGGTGTGTGTTAGCGGGGAGGCTTCACACTGTGTATTAGGTTTTTCGGAAATGTCAGGTGGAACTAAGGTTATTGTTACTTTTATAACGTGCAAGTTTTACCACTGCTAGAATAAAAATGTAGGATCTTTTAAAATGAGCGTATTATTATTATTATTTTTATTATTATTATTATTATTATTATCATTATTATTATTATTATATTTTTGGTCATAAAAACAAATGTAAACAACCATAAACACACATGAGTGTGCTATTTCTTTGCCTATGGAACTTTCTTTTTTTTTGTATAGTTGGTTTAAAGGCTGTAGTTACATGTCGATTTAGCATATAATGCTAATATTTCACAGTGATAGTAAAACACATATTTGTGTGCGAGCAAATTGTTCACCAAAGGGTGTAAGTTCACCACCTGTTCCAACTCCGTGCCACTCCTCCATGCCGGTTTCTGTACATATCAGGCAGTGTGTGTGTGTGTGTGTGTGAGAGAGAGATAGAGAGAGAGAAGACGTAGAGCAGAGAGGTCGAGTGTGAGACAAGGAGGGGGTCTTACACACAAGGTTATTAACAGTGATTAAAACCAGGCCTCCCTGCTCAGCTCCAGCTCGTTCCCACACGTTCCCACAGGGATAGGTTCCTCCTCTGGCCTCCCTCACTCATCACACACGGCATGACTGCAGACCATGGTTTCTGTCCATCGGCAGATTGTAAGGACGGACCAGTATGCACACGGCAGAACATAAGAGGGACGTACGCAGGGAGGTTTGCACGTGTAGAAACACCTGTGAAAAAAATAAAAGAGAAACGGAATGTGTGTCTTGAAGTTTAGTTTAATGAACATGCGTGCCTAAAGGTGCAAAATACAGGGTGGTGTGTGTGTGTGTGTGTGTATGTATGTGTGTAGCAATAGTATTATGTAATGTAATAAACTTGAACATCCCAATGTGGCACAAACTAATACAGGTGTGTGTTACATTTCCCAGAAAGACAAATGCTGCCAGTTGAAATGAATCAGTTTGCCAAAATAAGTCTTAACACTGGTTTAATTAAATGTTGATGCAAGAAATTATGATCTTAATTATCTTATTTTTGCGTCATAATGAATGAAAGGTCAGGAGCGCAATCTGAGCGAGCAGTCTTAAGTTGAAAGTGCAAAAGAAAAACTGAACTCTGATCAATTTGTTCAATTGAACTTGCTATGTTTTGATGAGAATCTAACCCTAACCCTAACCCTCTTCTCTCTCTCTCTCTCTCTCTCCGTTAGATGTGGACGAGTGTGCCGAAGGTCTGAGCTCCTGTGGGAGCCACGCCCAGTGTGTGAATTTGCCCGGAAGTCACAGCTGCCAGTGCCAGAGTGGTTTTGAGCATAGACATGACACTCGCACCTGTACAGGTAACAGCCCGCGTGTGTTAGGGTTCTAATGCATCACTCGAATACAAACCGATTGAGTAAATTCTGAGACCAGGAAAAAAGGTGAGCGTGCTTTTCCTACTGCTTCTTTATCTAGTACCGAATGTTCCACCTGTATGGCTTTTGCTACTGGTGGAAAAAAAGAAAGCAGTGGGAATAGAAGCTGGAAGTCAAATAAACAACTGTTACAAAACATTAAAGGGAACAGAAGGTTGTAGGGTCCGATCCTTAACCCGAAAGACTGCAAGATTTTCCACTGGTGAAAAATCACACAGTTATTTATTATTTTCTTTATTTTTGTTTGTGTCTATGTGAGTGTGTACAATCCCAGTGTTTTCAAGATAACTGGAAATAATCATGACTTGTCATATGCAATCAAAACCCTATTTGCTTCCAGGCTCTCTCAAATCTTTTCAACATCATGTTTACAAAGAAACTTTTTATGTTCAGCGTACAATATGAATCTCGGCTATAAAGTAAAACCAGCTGCTTATGTTTTCTTTTTTTTTCTCCCCTGTTTATCCATGTGGGTTTTGAATACACATGTAATCAGTGTCGTGATGTTACGGGCTAATGTGTCGGCACCGCGCACATGTGAAAATCAGTGTGAGGTGTGTGTTCTTGGAAAGGGTTAGTCTGTTACAGATGTTCGGTGTTGATTCAGACTCTCGTTTTCTGGACCAAAGCCCAAAGCGGAGAATGAAGGTCTGTAGGTGAAAGGGGCCGAGGTGTAGCTTGAGGCGAGGGGAAGCTGAAGAAGAAGAAGAAGAAGAAGGGTGTGGAGGAGGGGTACTTTTGAAACAATGGACTAATGTGCTGTGAAGGGGAATGTGTGTAGGAGACTCCCGGCTCACGAAATTAACTGTTAACTCTCGAGTGGAAATGTTCAACAGACCGAAACAGACTGCCTGAGTGATAATTAACCCGCGATCTTCGGCGACAGCTTGAGATTTTGTTTTGTAATGGAATTCCAGGTTAGTTATTATACTTCTAGTGTAGAATGTTCTTCCATCTATAAGTTAGTCTACTGTTATTCTAATCAATTGGTGGAAATATTGTTGGTGAGTGCTGAGGTTCCAATGAAAATGATCTCAGTTTTGTCCATATTAAGTTTCAGAAAATTTAAGTTAAGCCAATCTCTAAGGTCCTTAACACAAGCAGAGATTTTTTCAATTTGGGCAGATGAAGTAGGTGTACAAATAGAATAAAGTTGAATGTCGTTGGCATAAAAGTGATAGTTAAGACCACGACGTTAAAGGATCAGACAGAGTGGGATTATGTAAATTGTGAATAATAGTGGGCCAAGAACAGATCCCTGGGGAACACCGCTCTTCAGGGGGACGATGGGTGATCGAAAATCCTTAACAGAAATGTAGAATTGTCTATCTGAGAGATAGGAAGAACACCAAGAGAGAGCAGTACCAGAGATGCCCAGACCAGAGAGACGAGAAATAAGAGCTGAGATCAAGTAGCTGAGATCAAGTAGCAGTAGTATAGACAAGGAGCCAGAATCCCTGGAAAGCAGTAGATCATTCACTACCTTTACAAGTGCAGCTTCAGTATTATGGAGGGGGCAAAAAGATTATTATCAACTAGAAAGACGTAAAAGAATACTTTCCAGTAATTTAGATATGAAAGTTAAATTAGAAATTGGACGATAGTTAGATAGAACTGAGGGGTCATGGTTGGGTTTCTTAAGCACAGGTGTAATTGCAGCAGTTCACGTACCGCCACCGATGCAGCACTGCTTTAGTTCTGTAGTCTGTGCATCTTTCTCACTTCATTTATAAGACTGATAAGAATTATAAATCTTCAGCTTTAATGCTATAATAGCTCCATCACCTACTGTACGCTGCACCCGCCATCCCATAGATCGCCAACTAGCAAACGTATTCTGGTTATTCTTTCAGAAAGACATTTCGTCTGTCCTTCATGTTCTTGCTCCTCATGATGGACTCTCACGGTTCTAATATTTCGATTGATTTCACACTCAGAAACACATTCTAATCAAGTGCTCGGATTTATAACTACTTCCTGATTAATTAATGCTGTACTCATTAATCAAAGCGTCTATAATCGGATAATAATCAAATCTTTTGCTCTCCGATTGCAGACGTCGACGAGTGCCGAAACCATCCGTGCCACCATCATGCTTCCTGCACCAACACCGCGGGCTCCTTCCACTGCCGATGCCAGGCCGGGTTCCACGGCGATGGCTTCCACTGTCAACGCCAACCCGGTCATTATTTAAACATTTATTATTTCTGAATCTTTCATACAGTAAAAACCATAACAGCCATTTAACAGATATGCTGTAGATCTGTCTTAGATCCATGTCTTTCATATTGCTGTACCCAGAGCGTCCCAAGACTCAGTGTGAGCATCACAGAGACAGCGTACAGAGTCCGGTGGAAGGTTTACCTTTGTTTGGAGCGTACGTTCCTCAGTGTGACGAGGAGGGGCGCTACAGGTCTCAGCAGTGCCATGGCTCTACAAGATACTGCTGGTGTGTGGACAGTAGGGGGCAGGAGAGAGCAGGAACCCGCACCCAACCTGGGACCCCACCTGCCAACTGTGACGCTCCAGGTAAGCGTGCCAGATACATATTGTGGGATCAGGTTAACTGTCTTAGCAATTATAATTCATAGACCACAACTTTCCAGATGTTCCAAATGAGGAGACATTGAAACCCAGTCTTAGCTCATGTAGGTGTCAGAAAGTGATGAGATCCAGCCCAGACAGAGATCACGCCTGTATCCTCGTTTGGTTTGGATGTTACTAATTTAATATATATGACTATTTTAGAACGTCCCAAGTCTCAGTGTGAGCAGCACAGAGACAGGGAGCAGGGTGAAGCACGGTTGGGAGCCTTCATCCCTGACTGTGATGATGAGGGACACTACAGGTCTCTACAGTGCCACGGCTCTACGGGACACTGCTGGTGTGTGGACAGTAGGGGGCAGGAGAGAGCAGGAACCCGCACCCAACCTGGGATCCCACCTGCCAACTGTGACACTCCAGGTAAGAGTGCCAGATACATCTTGTGGGATCAGGTTAACTGTCTTAGCAATTATAATTTATAGACCGCAACTTTCTAGATGTTCCAGATGAGGAGACATTGAAACCCAGTCTTAGCTCATGTACAGTCGTGGCCAAAAGTTTTGAGAATGACACAAATATTAGTTTTCACAAAGTTTGCTGCTAAACTGCTTTTAGATCTTTGTTTCAGTTGTTTCTGTGATGTACTGAAATATAATTACAAGCACTTCATACGTCTCAAAGGCTTTTATCGACAATTACATGACATTTATGCAAGGAGTCAGTATTTGCAGTGTTGGCGCTTCTTTTTCAGGATCTCTGCAATTCGACTGGGCTGCTCTCAATCAACTTCTGGGCCAAATCCTGACTGATAGCAACCCATTCTTTCATAA
>QMIH01000321.1:135936-165262 GCA_003987875.1 Clarias batrachus
AGGGGAGGGAGGGAGGGAGGGAGGGAGGGGTGTTGGCCAAAGACCACCGATTCTTTACACTCTTTGTGAAGGGGTTTAATAGTTAAAATGACACAACGTCAAACCTCATCTTGTAGATTTGTTTTAGGGACATGAGGCTCTGCCCGCTCAAGTAGATCAGAGCCCAGTGCTAAAAATAACAGCCCGGGAGTTTTGCCAAGAAACGACAGCATAAGCACTTTAGGTGAAATCACGAAGCCAGATTTAACATTCTAAGGATATAAATCAGGATAATTCCACATGCTTGGCTGACTCGGCTACAGCTCTGATTAGATGCACCTCATACATAAACTTTAACAGCACCGTGCAGGATTCTCAAGAAACAGTTTCGATATTTATTGGGTGGTGCTCGGACATGCAAAGATAACGGGAAGTCTACTATGTATATATTTAGAATGAATCCGCCGTAATGTTATCTAATCTTTTCTTCTCTTTTAATTTCATCCAGAGCGTCCTAAGACTCAGTGTGAGCAGCACAGAGACGACGTCCAGGGCAGACCTGGTGGTTTGCCGCCGGTRGGAGCCTTCATCCCTGACTGTGATGAAGAGGGACGCTACAGGTCCCAGCAGTGCCACGGCTCTACGGGACACTGCTGGTGTGTGGACAGTTCGGGTCGGGAAAGAGCAGGCACCCGCACCCCGCCTACCACCACACCTATYGACTGTGACGCTCCAGGTAAACAGATCAGCTCACAGAATTATAATGTAAATTTGATCCTTTTTTTTTGTTGTAAGTTTTAGGTGTGGTTAATATTCAGATTGTTTTACAATTCATCCAGAGCGTCCTAAAACTCAGTGTGAGCAGCACAGACACAGCGTGCAACACGGAGCCCACGGTGCGCTCGCGCCTGGAGCCTTCATCCCCGAGTGTGATGAAGAAGGACGCTATAGGTCCCAACAGTGCCACGGCTCTACGGGACACTGCTGGTGTGTGGACAGTTCGGGTCGGGAAAGAGCAGGCACCCGCACCCCASCYGGYACCACACCTRCCGACTGTGACGCTCCAGGTAAACAGATCGGCTCACAGAATCATAATGTAAAGTTGATACTGGTTTTATAAGTTGCTAAATAAAAGTTGCCTTGGTAAATAATTAGTGTAAAACAGCCGATTATTTTACAATTCATTCAGAGCGTCCTAAGACTCAGTGTGAGCAGCACAGACACAGCGTGCAACACGGAGCCCACGGTGCGCTCGCGCCAGGAGCTTTCACCCCTGAGTGTGATGAAGAGGGACGCTACAGGTCTCAACAGTGCCACGGCTCTACAGGACACTGCTGGTGTGTGGACAGTTCAGGTCGGGAACGAGCAGGCACCCGTACCCCAGCCGGGACCACACCTACCGACTGTGACGCTCCAGGTAAAGACTAGTAGTACTGGAGGAACTCCACCACTTCTGTGTCAAGTTTTTAAACAGTAGTGTGTGCATGTTTGTGAACCCTGAAACAGACCATGGCACCAGGTTGTATTCCGCCTTTTGTAACTTAGTCCTTATATCGGTGATCGTGTTAATTAGTTACCTTTGGTTTACCACTTAGCCCCATTACAGTCTGTTTAGTACCTTTTGCTATTGTACAGGTACTTCAGTGATATAAGTGTGTGGTACATCCATAGAATGTCTTTTGTGAGTTGACAATGCCAATGGATGCCAAACCGTTCCATATCAGCAAAAGGTTACCGGAGGGTGGAACTGACGGTCTTTGGACAAGGAACACAATCTTCCTCGTCGCTGTTAGGTTAAGGTTAAGGTTGAACTTCTATTGAGCTCGTAGGACTTGACTATGCCCTTCCGGACCTCATCTTTCAGCTGGCTTTGGTCAAGCTGTACGATTCCTCTTGAGGGTTCAATCTTTTGAATAGACTGTCACATGATATTGCATAACGTTTGGGGTTTTCTTCTTCTAACTCCTTGGGTCATCTTCCTGGAGCTTCAGGAATTCCTGTGGGGGAGAGATAGATACGTTTCACTTTTCGAAGACGTTCTGGACAATCGGACAGCTGTCTGAAGTGGGACATGGAGTTGTTAGCTCCTCTTCATTGGATCAGTCTCCTTCCTCTTTATCCTCTGTTATGTCTATTGGACTTGTTTGGGGACCAGCCTTGTAGCAATGATGGAATCTTTCTTAAATCATGAAGTTTCTGCCTACTAGCAAAGTGCTTGAGATTGTTAATTAAACAAGTAACGAAATCCAATTTGTATTTCATTATTCACAATTACGCTATGTCCGGGATCAACTCCAACCCAATGCCCAAACCAATGCCCACCGGATGCAGTGCCAAGTGCCAAGGTCCCAGGCCCGGATAAAGTGGGAGGGTCGCATGAATAAAGGGCATCCGGAGTAAAACCTGTGCCAAGTCGGTGTGCAGATCAGATGGTCCATTGTGGTGACCGCTCAAGAGGTGCAGCCGAAAGACTAGCAACAATAACAATTACGCAAGGCCTGTGCAGACATATAAACATGCCGCTGGGAGAGTTCCTACTAACCGAACTGGGATAGCAAGCGAGTTTTAGACTAGCGGGTTTGGTAGAGCTTGAACTGAAGTTCTTGCAAATTCTGCCTACATCCTTAATGACTGAAGCCATTCTTATCTTGCAGGGTTTATTTAGGCAGTTCATCCTTCCTCAAGTCAAGTTTATTCTTAGCTGGCTCTTGTCGAGGACAAGGTTGGCCTCAGCTTGTTTCCAGCAGAGTTGGAACTCTTAGATGCTGCTATTCTGGGTGTTGTTCCTGTACATCTGCATGGGTGTTGCTCTTGTACATCTGCTTTATTATGCACTTGTGCGCAAAGTCTTCCTCTTCAGCAACATTTCATTTTCAGGCCCAACATTTGTTTGATACCCCAGGTCACATGCTCGTAGGAAATGTTCCGATGTTAGCACCCTGTAGGGCAGCCAGGATGTTAAAACTGGCAAAGATAGAAAGAAATAAAAAGATGTCCTTCAACAGTATGCCTGTTTCCTCCAACCTGTTTAAGAAGTCATGTGATTCTAATCAACTGTTAACCCGCCATTCTGTTTTATATTTACAATAGTGAGGATTGTAGGATATTTACAAAAGGGCTCTCTTTCTTTCTCTCATTCTTTTGGATGCCGTCGTTGATGCAGAACGTCCTAAGACTGCGTGTGAGCAGCACAGAGACAGCGTCCATATCAGAGGAGACGCTCCGGTCGTTGGAGCTTTCGTCCCCGAGTGTGACGAGGAGGGGCGCTACAGATCTCGACAGTGCCACGGCTCTACGGGACACTGCTGGTGTGTGGACAGTAGGGGGCAGGAGAGAGCAGGAACCCGCACGACCCCTGGTACACCACCTACCGACTGTGACGCTCCAGGTACGCACATCAGTCTCGGGTCCATCAAGCTACAGAGAGTCTGTGGATCTTAGCGAGAACTCCTTTTTTTCGTCTATCTGTTTACTTTGTGTGCTCTAAACCTCCCCCTGAGAATTTGCTGTGATGTTCAACCCCTAGATGATGAGGATTTTTATGCAGAACATTTAATTGTCCTAAATAGGAACGGATCTCTTACACAGCATGGATGTTGGGTTGATTCTGAGGAACTTTGGCGAGAAATAATCATTTCTGGATGATTCCATGTTTCATGTAGAACGTCCCAAGACTCCGTGTGAGCAGCACAGGGACCAGGCACAGGGCCGAGGAGACGCCCTGCCTGCGGTGGGAGCCTTCGTTCCTCAGTGTGACGAGGAGGGGCGATACAGGTCTCGACAGTGCCACGGCTCTACGGGACACTGCTGGTGTGTGGACAGTACCGGGCGGGAAAGAGTCGGCACCCGCACCCCAGCCGGTACCACACCTGCCGACTGTGACGCTCCAGGTAAAGACTAGTGGTACTGGGGGAACTTGGATGTGATTCTTCTTAACGATCACGTGGTTTCAAGAACTCATTTTTGGACAGAATTCATTTCACCAGTTCATTGTAGATCTTGAAGTTTCAGAGCCAGTGGGTGAGTGGGTGGTGTGTAAACAAGGGGCGGGGAAATGTGTGTAGAAATATGACATAATGACTTGCAGATGTTTCAAGATAGATGTACGGTTAAGCACGTAACATCCTTTATGCCCTATGGCGTGTTTGAAAAGTGCCAAGCATGCCCGGTTGACTTTAATATCAGATCGACGTGGCAAGAAGAAAAGATCAAAGTGACATTATTAGGGCCAGATGGTGAAGTTTCGTTTCAGTAAACACATTGGACTGTAATTGGATTATACGCGGTATGGTGGCGTAGCGGCCTCGCACTTTCACGGTCAAAGGTTCCAGACGCACCTCAGGTCTGTGTGCGTGACGTTTGCATGCTCTCCTTGGTGGATTTCCTGGAGGTTCCCCATTTCCCTCCTACAATCCAAAGACATGCAGAACTGAGAACAGTCTGACTGTTGTTTCCAAATTGCCTTTATTGTGTGTGTGTGTGTGTGTGCGTGTGTATCTGGAGATGGACTGGCACCCTGTTCAAGGTGTATCCCACCTTGTGTAACCCAGTCAACGCCATTCCCCACTCCAGAACGATTGGCGTTTTTTCTTATCTAGCGGTTTCATGGTCTGAGAAATGGGTTCATTTAGGCGGTTCGTTCTCCCTCAAATCTGGGAACTTATTCTGTTCTGGCTTCTGTCCAGATGTTGTTCCTGTACATCTGCATGGGTGCTGCTCCTGCACATCTGTTTCATTATGCACTTCTGCACAAATCGTCTGAATGCCTTCCTCTTCAGTAGGGCCGAACAATTATGTATATTTTCAGTAGAACATGCATGTCCGCACACACACACACAATTCCGTATTAAAGCACAAATTTATTGAAGGCCATCTTGATAAACCTTGCCAACAAATCAAAGTGATAAATCGTCTGAACCGACTTCTTGCAGAACGTCTCAAGACTCAGTGTGAGCAGCACCGGGATCGCGTACACACAGGTGCACATGGTTCGCCTTTGGAAGGAGCTTTTGTCCCTCAGTGTGATGAGGAGGGGCGCTACAGACCTCAACAGTGCCACGGCTCTACTGGACACTGCTGGTGTGTGGACAGTAGGGGGCAGGAGAGGGCGGGAACCCGAACACCACCCAGTGCCACACCTGTCGACTGTGACGCTCCAGGTATATACATCATTTGTTCAAAATTTCTCTGAAGTCTATATTCTGCTGTTAGACCCTGGTAGTGCAACCATAACTTTAAAACTGGCAAAGGTAGAAAGATAATGTGATTCTAATCGGCCCTTAACTCGTACCCATTCAGTTTTATATTACCGATAGTAAGATGTGATGTCTTTCTTTCTCTCATTCTTTTGGATGCCGTCGTTGATGCAGAACGTCCTAAGACGCCATGTGAGCAGCACAGAGACAGCGTCCATATCAGAGGAGACACTCCGGTCGTGGGAGCCTTCGTCCCCGATTGTGACGAGGAGGGGCGCTACAGGTCTCGACAGTGCCACGGCTCTACGGGACACTGCTGGTGTGTGGACAGTAGGGGGCAGGAGAGAGCAGGAACCCGCACGACCCCTGGTACACCACCTACCGACTGTGACGCTCCAGGTACGCACATCAGTCTGTCTAGCTGATCCTGTGGATCTTAATGAGTGTCTGCGTCTTTGTTTTGAGTGTAAACCTCTTCCTGACAATTTCCCAAGATGCTTAACACCTTAACATTTGATGAGCTTTTTTGATGAGCAGGCAGAACATTTAATTGGCTTAAATAGGAACGGATCTCTTACACGGCATGGATGTTAGATTGATTCGGAGAAACTTTGGCAAAAACTAAAAATCTCTCTGTGATACCATGTTTCATGTAGAACGTCCCAAGACTCCGTGTGAGCAGCACAGAGACCGAGCACAGGGCCGAGGAGACGCCCTGCCTGTGGTGGGAGCCTTCGTTCCTCAGTGTGACGAGCAGGGTCAGTACAGGTCTCAACAGTGCCACGGCTCTACGGGACACTGCTGGTGTGTGGACAGTAGAGGGCAGGAGAGAGCAGGCACCCGTACCCCACCTGGCTCGCCGCCTAGAAACTGCGACGCTCCAGGTAGACTCATCAATTCGATTAAATAGTTTGTTTTTATAGTGTTATAATTATGTATGTAATCTGATGTTGGTAATAACAAATCGCTCAATAGTTAAAATAATTTTTCTAAAAAGTTTAACGTTTCTAACGTATGAAGCTATTTTTTTTCCCCATCATGCAGTGGCGCCAGTTCCGACCCAGCGTCCGGAGTCGGTGTGTGAGCGCTGGCGGGCTAGTCTCATGGAGCACTACGGAGGCCGTCCAGGTCCTGAACATTTTCTTCCCCAGTGTGACGCATCGGGCGAGTTCACACCGGTGCAGTGTTACGGCGAGTCCAGTTACTGCTGGTGCGTAGACAAAGATGGCCGAGAAGTCCCCGGGACGCGCTCAAACGACCGAGTCAAACCTGCATGTAAGTGCAAGTGTAAATGTTTTTATGCAATTTTAGGGTAGCATCCAGATGTTAAACATCTGCAGTTCTTGTTTTCATGATTTATCAAATTTTTTGTCATTCATCTTCCTTGGGATTTTTCAAACTCATTTATGACTTTTTTATATATGTGTGTCATTTAGGCATACCAACGGTGGCTCCGCCCACCATGCGTCCGCTGCCACGCCCAGATGTGACTCCTCCCCCATCAGGCACTACCTTGCTGTATGCTCAAGGCCAACAGATTGGAGCGCTTCCTCTCAACGGCACGCGCATGGACAAGGAGAGATCCTCAGTGCTTCTCGCCCTGCATGTGAGATTGTCACACTCTTCATTCATGCGCAATTAACGATCTGAAAAATGAAACTACACAATAATTCATTCATTCATGGTATACTGTATCTCTTGGATTTGAGCTCCTTGCTCCTTGTAGAATCATATGCACTGTACTGTGTACTGAACGTGTACTGAACGTGTACTGACCGTGTACTGACCGTGTGCTCATTAGGGCTCCATAGTGGTCGGTATCGACTACGACTGCAGAGAGCGGAAGGTCTACTGGACTGATCTTGCTGGACGGACGATCAGCAGAGCCGCACTGGAGTCTGGAGCAGAGCCTGAGATTCTCATAAACACCGGTAACGCCGAGCTCGAGTTCTGTGTTTAAACACACCGTGCTTTTAGCTCCGGGGAAAATGAATGAGCAAATACAGTGTGTTTAGTGTGTCGTAGCTGCTGAAACATAAAAGTCAACTAGAACAGAGTGTTGTAAAGTGTTATTCATTCCTATCTATATTCATCCACACCGATTTTTTTCAGCTGCGTATTTGTATTGCATATTTTTAAGGTCGAATATTTTGTTTTTTATACCACAGTTTCACTTCTTTTATTTAAATGAGCTACAGCTAAGCCACACCCCCCAAAAGAGAACAGCAGAAATGAGCAACAAGCCAGGCGAAGGGATCTACTTATATGAGGTCACAATAGGGGGAAAAAAGTCTAATTGGCTTGTTTTTAAAAAAAAAAAAAAAAACTGGACAGGGAATGTTTTGTTCTTTCATCATTTCATCTCTTTAAAAGAAAAAAAGCATGTCTAATATTAAGAGTTTTTTTTTAACTGTACATTTTTATGCTTAGTGTTACTCTTGTAAAAAAAAAAGATTCATGTCCCATATTTAATTTTCCTCAACAGGTTAACACAGGTCTTAAATCTGTACAACAGCTGAAATAACCCTCAGATACTCCTTTTAGGTAAATGGGCTACAGCAGAAGAACAGCAAAGCTCAGCATCAAGCCAGGCGAGGGGATTTTCTTTTATGAGGTCACAATAGGGGGAGAAATCTAATTGGCTTTGTTTAAAATGAAAAAAAAGACAGAAAAATAAAAACGGAATTTTTTTTCTTTTACCATGATTTTTTTTTTGAAGATTGTCTGAACTCATCCCCTTAAAAAGGAAAAATCATGTCTAATATTGAGATCCTACTTTATGTCCACATTTTAGTGTTAGACGCCTACTGTATGTCTGGTGCAGTTTTAATATATTAATAATTGAGGAAAATCTGTATCACTTTCGTACACTGATTTAAAAAAAAAAACATCACCTTAGAATCGTTTTGCTTAGTTTTTTCTAAATAAATAAATATGAAATAAATATGTTCATGAGCATAATGTCTAGTTTTATTTTTAAGGCCTCATGAGCCCTGAGGGTTTAGCCGTGGACGTGGCACGCAGGAGGATGTTCTGGGTGGACAGCACGCCTGATAAAATCGAGACGGCCAAACTGGACGGGAGCGAGCGGCGCGTTCTGTTCAACACGGATTTGGTTAACCCGAGAGCCATCATGGTGGACTCTCTCTCAGGGTAAACGTTTATTTATATCCTGCACACCTACACTTACACTGTCTTTCCATCCGTCACTGGACACGATCCTGCTCGAGTGAAATAAATAAATAAACGGAGATAAAATCAAAAGCGAAAAGAAAATGAAGAGCGAGGAAGTAGATCAAAAGATGAGTCGCGAGTGCAGATGGGAGGTCCAGAAATGTACTCCCACTCACTCACTTACTCACACACACACACACACACACACACATACATACATACACACACATTCTATCACAGTTATTCATCTGCATCCATGTGTAGGAATGAAGGAAACTCGAACCTCATGTGCGTTTAAAATAGCATGTGAGCATGCACGAGTGTGTGTGTGTGTGTGTTTGTATAGTAGAAGTTTACATTCATCATCTAAGTTTATGTCTTGAAGAGCTGTACAGTATATATGTAAATTCCAGACCTTTGCATAGTGAAGCCTGATATCGTGAATATTTTTCTTTTTTGCTTCTTTAATGCCGAGTCTGTTTGTATACGGTTATGTCGTATCCGGATATCCTCACTATTACATCATAGTTATAGAACTCCATTTTTAGGAGTTCTAGGGAAATGATCAACGATTGGATTATTTTCCTTGAATTAATTATATTTCGCACTAACACTAGAGACTCCTTCCTTTTTATGAATAAGTCATGTTTGCGGATTACTATAAATCCTCCTTTAAGTTTAAGTATAGAGACGATATACACAGTTTAAACATGGAAATGTTGTTTTTGCCCCGTTACAGAACTTTGTACTGGACCGATTGGAACCGGGAAGCGCCAAAAATTGAAAGCTCCACCGTGGACGGCCAGAACAGGAGGGTGTTGGTGCGGGACGGCATCGGGCTCCCTAATGCCTTGACCATAGACCCTACAACGCGCCGTATCTGCTGGGCTGATGCAGGTACTGTGTAAACCATATTTTAAATTTCACATCTAAATGTCAGTGTCTTCTAGGAAAAAAAGAAAATCCTAGAAGCATTAACCTTTCCAATGAAGCATCATCCAGATAACCTGATGAATAACTCAATTCAATTGAAGAAACGCAACTTCCTGTATTTTGGGATTTTCATGATGGAGTTTGTGTTTGATGATGTACAGCATTGTACTTTTTTTTATGTAGTCTTGATTTGTCCCTGATCAGTTTTAGTGGAATGTTCTTGTTTGTTAATCATTCAAGCATAAAAAAAACATCCTAAACTTAAGGCATGAGCCAGTGACAGGTGCAGATGATGACGGATGATCAGGCCGGTGATTAGTGTACTGCTTCTGGATAGACTAAAACATGTTCCCATTTCTATGATTTAATGTACATCATTTAATTTAATTTAATTTACTATGATGAAAAGGGGCTAAGGACTTTTGCACAGTACTGTATTTAGGAGAGAAAATAAAAAGAAGTGCCTTAGACAAGATGAAACATCCTGTCTGGTTTTGTGTGTTTCAAAAGGAACAAAGCGTCTGGAGTGTATCGCGCCTGACGGGACGGGACGACGCGTGATTAACAGCAACCTGAACTATCCGTTCAGCATGGTGTTTTACGCCAATCACTTCTACTACACAGACTGGAGGAGGTAATGAACCAGACAATCAAAATAATTGTATCTATTAAGAATATCATTAAATCTAACGACCTAAAATCAATCGTCAGTAATGAAAATTGGGTAACACTAGCAGCACATTGGTGACACTTTGAGAAAGCTGTGCGAGGCGCACGAAGTGTCACGAACGCTATTTAAAGTTCTGAGCATATTTTCGATCGTGCATTTGGCTGACATATGGCCTTCATGATTACATGATGCTGTAATGGAACGGGACTTCAAGAGGGTTTCGGGAACACTGACATGTGCTGAACAAAAGGTTTTGATGTTGCACTAAGAAGTAGGCACAAGAATATCTTACACAAGATAGAAACACTTTACAGAAGATTTCTCAATAAACAAAACGAGAGGTTTTGACCAAAAAAAAAAAAAAAGCATGCAGTTCCTCGAATGTCCACTGGGGGCTGGCTCCAAAAGCGCACAAATCCCCATCCGTGCCCAAATTTACAACAAAAATCAAAATGTAGCTTGATTTCCCATTCATGATGACTAAAATTATATTATTAAAATTAAATTAGATATCAAAATTATATTCAGTCATAAAACGATGCATACTTAGGGGTGTGGCTGATTTGAGTGACAGCATAACGTTAGCTAAGCAGCTCACAGGAATTGATGTAGTTAAACTTACTTCAAGAAAAGTACTGTATAAGTTGCCACAGGATGACTTGCAGGGGATGGATGGCAGAGATCACGCAGTTGGCGTTAGCGTTAAATAATGTTAGCTGCCATAGCATTTTAGCTAAGCTAAAGCTAAGCTCGCTAGCTTGTGGGTGCTGATTGAGTCGTTTGCTCCGGTTGTTGGGCCATTTATGGATTAACTGGGGATTTCGGCGGAGTCAGCTCCTGCCAAGATGCTGACCGATCAGAGATCCCACAGCCGAGGTTCAAAACCCGCTCTTCAGAAGCCTACGGGTGGCGCCACTGAGCGTTTGTCCAGTTATTATACAATCTAGGCCTATTAATTCCAACAGTATAACTTTGCGAGCTTTATGAGAATGTTACGAAGATCCTAAGTAACGACTCAGATTATTGTATTTAAATATGTTTAAAAAGAATTTTATCTGACAAATAATAAGTAAATATCGTGGCAGTAAGGTTCAGTTAACCCTAAGCTTATCTCGATGTCAATGAATATACAGTACATATAAGTAGAGTAATATTTCCTACATTAGACTACACAAGGAATTAAAAACTTTAACTGTATTTATGAGTAATAATATTTTCAGAAACTTACACATTAGTCCTGCACGTCTCTGGATGTTCTTTCTCTCACACTCGTCGTCACCGTTGCAGGGACGGAGTCATCGGTGTAAGTCGAGACTCGAGCCAGTTTACAGACGAGTACCTGCCTGATCAGCGTTCACACCTGTACGGCATCACTGTCGCCTCGTCCAGCTGTTTATAAGGTACAGTTTATACATTTCCCTACTGTACTGGATGTTCTTCCTCTCTAAGTAGTCGAGCTCTGACTGACCGTGCCAGGAGAAATGAGAAAGGTTTAAAAAACAAACACGGTATTGAGTTTCATCTGTGATATGAGGACGTGTATATGTTTTAATAGTAATTCTGTTATAATCATTATAACAGGCCAACTGGATGTTAAACCCCTGAGTAGAAACCATGTGACCCGATCCGGCCCGATCAGAACGAGAAGGGTGTAATCGTAGACACTCGATCTGATCATGTCTCTCTTGTTGGAAAAAAATATTTTATTTCTCTGCATGTTTGTACCGTGTAGCAACAACATGGGGTAACAGAAAGGAAATTTTGCTTCTATTCCTGATCAGTAAACTGCATGAGAAAAAAATCTCGCCCATGCTTCTTTACATGCAACATTTATCCACTGGGTCTCCTGTTGAAGTAGGGGAACTGATTGTTTCGCATTTTACATGTAGTAAAAAATCTAACCAATCATAATGCAGAAGGCGGGATTTCTTGGAAAAGCTGCAAAGCCTAGCCTAACCTCAACGTTTGAGAAAAATACTACTTATTACTACCCCTTTTGTTATGTTTCTGACAAATTTAAAAAATGATAATGATTGAGATGAAATGCTTTGAGCATGTTCTGTACGTGCGCATCTTACTGGCTCAGCGTCCATGTTGGAATCAGAACAGAACAGGATGATTTTAATTCATTTTTCCCTGTATGTCACTAACAGAAAAGCGATACTGTATGTGTTGTGCATTTCACGTTTTCTCCCAGTACGAGATTATTATGTTTTTTAAACTTGTTCAGAAATATTCTCATGTAGTGATTTTTAAAAAATATGTTGTACTGCTTTTGTTGACCTCCAACCAACACCTTATCGTAAGTAAAATATGGGGTTGTGTGTGTGTGTGTGTGTGTGTGTGTTGACATGGTAATAAAGGTGAGTGAATGAAAAATGACAGACCCAAAAACACTCACAAAGGCTTCAAAGCGTTTCCCAGAACACAAGAACTGAAATGAGAGAGGGTCGGCTCTGAGGAGGATCGTCCGTGACCTAACCTGGCTGTTTTCTGTCTTTCAGGGAGGACGTAATAACAGAGCCACTGTTACATGGTGCTAATTTTGGGGGATTTATGATTTTTTCCTACATGTTGGGAAACGAACGTCTCAGCCGTTGCCAAAGCCACTGCGTCTTTATAAACCCCCTAAGAAAAAGGAAAAAAAAGGTGACTTTACCCTCTTGTTTAGTTTTGTACATTTGTTTTATACCTCATTTCTTTCTACTGTATTTTTATGTTGTTTTTTAAAAATAAAATAAAGCCAAAGAGGCCCACATTAAACGTATGAATACGTTTATAGACGTGCGCAGTATCGGAGCCCTCGGTGCACTAATAACAATCTGAACGTTGCAGCTGAACAGAGCCGACGTTTTGTCTTTACTACAATTCCTTTTTGTAACCGTTTAAAAAAAATCTTTTGTAAGATGTGATATTTATAACAATAAAATGTGATCCACAGTTGGACCTACGTGTGGTTTAATGCTTAATTGTGTTATATAGAGTTACTGTAGTGTTTTTATTCCTCTTACACCACAGCCAACAGCTGGATTCTTTCATTTATTAAAGGATGATATCGTTATCTTTATCCATTTATCGTTAATCTTGAGGTATGTCTGCTAAACCAGATCATTTCTGCTGGTTAATCCATTATGGAAATGATTGCAAATGAATCGATTCATTCCTATTTAAACTATTTAAACTTTCAAATTCTCTCAAATGAACAACTTCCTGTGTTTCAGCTTTCTTTAGAAAATGCCAACCGTTTAAAATTTTTTATAAGAGTATGACTAATTTTATTTTTTTTTTAATTAGGTTTTTATTCTTTTTGATTTTATGTGAGGTTGGTGCGATATCACCGCCTACTGGACTGGAACAGAAGTTCGTCAGGGGGAAAAAAAAAATCAGTTTGAAAGAGAAATGACATTTAGGCAGACACAAGTTACAGAGCATTCAAGAGGTTTTAAAGACTTTTAGACGAAATATAACTGCTTGAGACAAATCAAGAACTGAACTGACATTACCGCGCAAAAAAAAAATTTGCAGAAGGGGGCGTGTCTGAATGAAGAGTCACATGACTGAATCATTATATTGGTGGTTCTTGTTCTTCAATTTCGAAATCAAAACTTTTTTTTTTTGCATTTCAAAATTAACTTTACATTTAATTCTTATATATGAAGAAGGAAAATGCACACAAAATCTGTCCACTAGATGGCAGTGCAATGAGCCCTTAAATGAAACTTAATGAAATGAACTTTTTGATGAAACTCTTGGCTGGGAAGCCTCGACACCCGAATGAGACGTCCATCACTAAGCTATAATTTAAACGTTGATTAAAAAAAAAAGCTGGCGGTGAGCTGAAAGACAAAATGTACTGATTGTAAGCATGAACCCAATCTTCCAATACATCAGCTTCAATACACAACACTTTTAATTCTTTTATAGGGTGCCATTTCTTTAGTTTGAACTCAACGGCTAGTCTATTAGTCTGGAATCGTCGCTACAAACGAATGAATCCGTGTCCAGTTTAATAAACGAGGCCTTGAATCTTTTCAATGTCCTTGTGTGATGATTCAAATCTGGTATCTGAATAAATTTCTCACATTAGTGTTGTTCTGACATTCAAACTTCAGACACGGAGCATGTCTTAGACAACTGCTAGTCCTGTAGCGAAGAGGAAATGGGCTACATTTTGCTTTTTGGCTGAACTCCTGCTTTAATGAAATGAACAGGATTATTTGCCAGCTGGATTTGGGAGTTGAGGAACACCGAGCTCGAGTTACTGCCAAAGAAAAAGCGCACGTTTATAACGTGGTTAAGTATCTTAGAGAAAACACAACCATTTGACACAACCAACTGTTGCATTAATCTCTTTTATATATATACACACACATGCCTTTGCAGTTTGTGCACATCATCTTCATTGAAAGAAAAAAGCCAGTCTCTCTCACACACACACACACACACAGGATGAAAAACAAAAACAAAAAACCCTTGCTGTCCAAAAGCCCCTTATTTATTTCCAGGGGAACAGATCTGTTATACAACACTTTGAAGAAAAGAACAAACTGCTAATGACAAACGTAGTGACTGTGCAACTCAAATTTTCTCCACATGTCCGAAACATTTCGGATCTTTTAAGTCTAAATGGAAATCTCTTCGGGTTTTGAATTTCATTCATCCTGCAAACCGTGGCACGCTTAAAACCCAACGATCGTCCCGTTCCCAGACACTCTGTCCCACTGGTGCGCGTGTCGGTGATCATCTGCCCACTTTGCCGAGACGGTGATCGGTCTTTGGGTCGGCGATGATGGCCTGCACGGCCACGATGGCCTCGTTGATCCTCGTCTGGAGCTCGCGCAGCTCCTCGATGTGCAGGAGCCGAAGGATACGAGCCGCTTCGTTCAGAGTGGCGTCTGGGGAGGAAGAGAATAAACGTCCACATGTCAGGACCTGACGTCTCCTACGACTGGGGTGTGATGTGATTATTTGAGGTTTGCTTGCTATTTGTCTGTCTTAAAAAAAAAGAAAAGAACACGATACGACCACGACATATCCTTTGTACCTTCACCCTGTGATAGAGACGCGTTAGTGTCAACATAACGCACTATTAAAAATGATTTACGGGACATAATTGGATCTTAGAGACTACTATTGTACCTTTAATTATCTTTTGAAGTAACTACACAGAGCGATCTGAAACACACAGCGTGTTCGGGTCACGTCCTGCGGGGAGTCTAATCGGAGAAGTGCATGGAAAGAGAGGACAGAGGACGGAGTACAACTCAATTTATTTTTATAAATAACTGTCATAGCAACAGAGTGAGTTAGGGAGCGTCTAAAAAAATGCGTGACTGGGGCAAGTGTGAAAGCTTGTACAAAATTTATTATTATTTTTTTTATTCTCAGAGTATGTAAAGTTCTGCTGTGTTAAAATACAGTGTGGATGCAGGATTTATTCATTTTAGTACAAGTGGTGTTCAAGTCAAACCGGGACTTGTGTTTACTTGGGATTTTTCCCTGTCAGGACTGTGTTCTGTTATTCTGTACAATCAGAAGTCCCACTTTGACTTTAACGAATATTAATGATGCACATCATTAATATTCATTAAATGATGCACATCATTAATATTCATCACATCATCATTAATATTCGTCACATCATTTTTTTAATAAAAAAAGTGGTTTTATTGCGGACTTTTTTTTTTAAACTCTAAAATGTCTAAAGCTTTGTTTTGTCCGTGTGTGAACCGTTGCGGTGTCCTCTACATACCTCCGGTGTCAAATCCTAGGATGTGCTTGTCCAGAGCAACCGGCAAACCCTACACCAGCAAGACAGGTTTTCATTAGTTAAGTTCACAAACGTTGAGCTCCAACAGTCTACATGAACGCTGTGATCTCCGAGTGTTTAACACACACCCGTTACCACAAATGGAGCTGGAAATTCACGTCCATTTCTACACTTAATTAACCTACGAAGAGCAGACAGTCAGCCGTCTAACCCCTCTGAGCTGTTATTATTATTATTATTATTTACAGACCTCTTTCGACTTGTTGGCTTTTGCGATGGCGTCAGGAGTCAGGCGTTCTTGGACGAGGATCCTAATGGCCTGTGAGATTTAAAAATAAATGAATAAATAACAGGTTCAATGGAGCGGTTAAATTCGAAATTGTAACTGGAACAGGAACCGGTTCAGGTCGGGATGCGTTTATTCGTTTTTCACCTTGAGCATGACGAGATAGTCGTCGTGTCTCTGGATCTTCAGAAGGTTCGCCAGGGCCGTGACCCCGGCCTTAAAGTCAGGATTGTTGCCTGGTGAAAACACAAACGTATGAGCCTGAGCGAGAGCAGTAATGTAACTGATACGGTTTAATGCACCATGAAATTAATCGCAATAATGATCTGAAATATTAAACCTGCACAAACATCATGGAGAGAGAAAGACGTGCATACATTCACAAAACACTATTTTCTATCTGTCTATTTATGTGAATAAGAAAAAAAAGAGAGATAAAGTGTGTGTCTGTCTCACAGACACAAGGCAGAGGGAGTGAGAGAGGAAGAAAAAAGTGACAGAAAAAGAAAAAAAAAGTCAGAAATAGGGATAAATGAGTCATGTAGTGAGAGATGGAGAGAGAGAGAGAGAGAGAGAGAGAGAGAGAAAGAATGAGTCACAGAGAAAGAGGGAGAAAAGGCGTCACGGAGAGGGAGAGAAAAAAAATCAGGGAGAGGATAAAGGGTAAGAGTCAGAGAGAGAAAATCACAGAGAGGGGAGGCGAGGCACAAAAAGGAGTCAGAGAGAGAGGGAGAGGAAAAACAGAAAAGAATTATGGAAAGAGAGTCAGGAACAGGGGATTGAAAAAGAGGCAACGAGAGAGAGGAAGGAAAAGAAAGAATTCTCTTAGCATTAATTATTGGAGGTAAAGAGGAGGAAGCTCTCACTGTCCAGGTTAACGAGCGGGTCGGCTGGTTTCTGGCTCGCGTTGTTCACCTCCGCTGCAGGCGCGCAGTTTCTGTATTTCTCCACTGACAAAGCACACAAAGAGTTTTAGAAAAAAATCCACAGAGCCTTAAACTCTACATGATTAATGTGTGAAGACTAAATCACGAAAACACAGTGTGTGTTTATGGACAGAAATCAGAGGCAACACTGCCATCTAGTGCCACCTAGTGCTCACTACACATACTCGTACTGCTGAACCTTGACATTTCACCTCACTACACACCGTCATTTCCCATACAGGAAAAGTGATAATGTACTCCTGCAGGTTATTATTATTATTATTATTTGTTTACATCCTTAAACAAATATTTAAAAAAAAGAAAAAGAAGGGGAAAAAAAAGTACCGTTGTCGCCGTATTCAAACCGAACTGCGAGGCCCAGCAGCCAGTCGATGGACTCGCACCGTTCCTGAACACTGAACGGGCAGCTCACGTCTTGTAGATACTAAAGAGAGAAGAAAATGAAAGGAAACACAATGTTTACAGAAGGTGTGAATCATGGGTATTCAATTTAATTTGAGTTTTGCTGTGGTAATTTTTTTATTCAAGAGCACTAAAGCCTGTCGTTAAATGCTTCTCGAGCAGCTCAAGAAGTATTTACAATTACTAAAAGCATTGAATTTGCACTAAAATGTTGGGTAATTTGTGTTATTAATTGATTAAAAGAAAAATCTGCACCACATTCCGGGCCAGTAGGTGGCGATGATGGACCAACCGCTAATATATTTTAGAAATTCATCAATTTTAGAAAGTGTACATAAATAATTTATAAAAAGTGTGAATCAATTCTGATTGGAATTGAAAACACTGACGAACAATTAAACGATAAAGCATTAAAGCATAATCGAATCATTTTTTTTACAGTTATACAGATAAGTGATCTGAAAAAATCACCATAAATGATTATCGAGGCGTTTAATCAGAGCGAACATACACTGAACAAACTCAAACCTCTTCTAATAGTTAATAAATAAATTGATAAATAAATAAACATAAATCATTTGAAAAAATGGCTGCCCAGGGGGACATCAGAAAATCGTTCAACAAGCTGAAAAATCAAATCGACTGAATAGTGACATCATTTAACAATTTAATTTCCAGTATGATTACTTCTTCATGCTTATAAGCCATGGTTTATGGCTATATTTCGCTCCTAAAATCATCAGACAGTGTCTGGAATATTCTGTACAGCTGAAGATCAGTAGAATGTTCGATTTTGCTGAACCCATTCCCCGGCTCGTCTCAGACCTTCATCCCTAATCTGGAAACTCTTAAAACAAATCACCTTTTCGAAGGACTTGGGCCACTCGGAGCTGGAGATGTTCCTGAGGTTTCCGCGATCCTCGATCTTATAATGACGGATTTTCTGATCCTCCAGCCAGACGATGAAATTTCTGAACTCGGTTTCATCTGTGTGAGACAGACCACGGAAAAGTTAAACGCAAAAGACTGTTAGGCCAATCTTTAACATTTGATCTAAAGAAAAGGGTCTGCTTTAGGACAACTTAATCTTATCAGTTTTTATATTTAGTTGTCGGTCGTGTTTTTATTCTAATAAGGAAAAAAAATTAAGACTTATGGTTCTTAATTTTACAGTAGCAATACTGTTATGAGATCATTACAAATATGTAAGGAAGGTAAAAACAGAAAAGTTATTTTTTAAATCTCGAAATGTATTGTTGTTACAAGGTAGTATCAAAAAGTTTGGAGACTAATTTTGTAACATGCCAACAGATGGCTGCACAGGGCTGCATTACACAGTCACAGGGAGCACAGACCTTCATCATCAAAAATGTGTCTTTCCATAGGGAACTCTACAGCCAGGAGGACATACGTGAAACCCCCACGTATTCAGAGCAACTCATCATAAGCAATGCATTTACTTTGAATGGACCTCCCAGGACTGTGCACTACAAGTATTAGATTTAGTTTCAGCATAGTGTCTATGAGCTGTTGCTCATCACCGCCACCTTGTGGTCATCTACAGAATCGCCCCTTTCATTTTAAATCCTTTTTTTTTCTCGCATGAGAGCTGTTACTATAGAAACGAAAAAATATCAAGATAACATTTAAGTTATTTAAGATTCTCTGTTTGTCTTATTTCTAACACTAATCAATCCAGTCTAATTTATTATTCTACGCCCGTGACACTGATTCAAATTCGCACTTTCGACATTTCTAGAATCCTATGGAGCATGGAGCCGCAGATCCGCTGTCACTCTGACACTGCTTACCTCTGCAGTCAAAAGCCGCAGGATTGTGGTAGTCTAAAGCCGTGAGCTTCCTACGGAACATTTTATATTTCCAGAAAAAAACAGATTAATTAAGCTATATTATGCTACAGAGCTGGCTACGTATGAACTGCTCTGCTAGCAGCAGTGTGAAGCGAGCCACACTGTAGCAACTTCCCGTGTCTAAAGTTCACTTCCGGGTTCTGTTTTCCAAAATAAAGGATTTTAAAATAGATGGCAATTTATCTGAATGTTACTGAATTCTTAAATGTTTGGTAATCATTATTTCCCCGAAAGATTGGCCATATTAACTATTAATAAAATCATTCTGTGGATTGTTTATTATTTTAATTTTTTAGATCTGGGTATTAGATCTTTTTTTTAGATCTTGGTATTATGCAGAGTCCAGGACCCTACACGTATTATTTTTTTTAGAATTAACGCATTAATAAAACACAACCAAATCTATAATTATTACTCAACATATTCTGACATAAGAATTAGTAGTTTGGCGGTCATCTGATATAATTTATTTCTAGTTTAAAAGAGTAATTTATGTTAGCTTCAGGTTAGCTGTGAACTTGTGGAGATTTAAATAATATATCAAATATAAATATTATATTTCGTTGAGTTTACTGTACATGAATTACGGTAAACTCACATTACCTGAGATTGTTGACACTCCCAATCGCTAGAGGGCGCTCGCATCACAAAAAAAACTGCAGGCGTGTGAAGTGGCTGTACAACTCAACCGCGCTTATGTTTTTTTTTCTCGAGAAATTCCGCCTATCATTGTGCGATTGGCTAATACGCAATTTTACCGTCTTCTGATTGGCGGATTATTTGTGAGCCCTTTCGAGTAACCAATCAGCACCGGGAAGGTGGGACTACGATAGAAAAAGAAGGCACTGCGGATGAATTCCTTGTGCAATCGATTGCACGCTAGCTGTATATTGTATTATTGTATATTATGTAAAATTTACGGGGTTAAGCAATTATTATTTTCAACTCACACAAAAACGTTTGCAACTAAGCTAACATAATTTTACAGGCTGTTGCAGGATCAGTTTTTTTTTTTTTACCTCCTGACTTTGTCTGCTAGCATGTTAGCATGTAGCCGACTCTAACTTACATACAATTAGACTATTATCATTATAATAATCAGCAAAATATGACATTTGCGTGAATAATTAGTTGATTGGATGTGAATGGTGACCGCTCTTCGGATAATCCCAGTTTGAGTGAGTTTGTACTTGAAGCTTTAACATGGCGGAAAACAATGCAGAGGTAAGCAACGCGCTCGCGCACCAAAACCCTTCCAGCGCGCGCTCGCTCGCTCTAACTAGATTTAATATTTTCTCTTCATTTTACTGAGAGATTATAAACTTGTGCATCATGTACAAACCTTTCTGAGCGAGATTTTAATAAAATGCATGCATAAAAACATATAAATCTTTTTTTTTTTAACAATCCAGTTTAAAAAACGGAACGCTCCTGAAGCACGAGCGAGCTCGTGGTGTTGAAGAATAAAAAAAAAAAACACATGAAACATTATCGTGTGTATGATGTGTTTAGTGCTAGGCTTGTAGTTTGTCCTGTATGTTTTATTATTCCTGTAAGAACTCCAGCTGGGGCCTAAAGTTTTGAGAATGAAACAAATGTTAATTTTCACAAAATCTGCTCCTCAAAGTTTTTAGAGATCTTTATGACAGATGTTACTCTGGTACACTGAAGTACAATTACAAACACTTCATAAGTGTCAAAGGCTTTTATTGACAGTTATATAAAGTTTATGCATGGAGTCGATATTTGCAGTGTTGACCCGGCTTTTTCAACACCTCTGCAGTTCACCATGTGTCAATCACCTTCTGGTCCACATCCTGACTGATGGCGTAGCCCATTTTTACATAATCAGTACTTGGAGTTTTTCAGAATTTTTGTGTTTTTGTTTGTTCTCTCGCCTCTTGAGAATGGACCACAAGTTCTCAATGGGATTAAGGTCTGAGTAGTTTCCTGGACATTGACCCAAATCTTCCAAGTTTTATTCCCCGAGCCACTTAATTCTCACTTTTGGCCTCATGGTGAGGAGCTCCGTCATGCAGGAAAAGGCATTGTTCATCACCAAACTGTTCTTGGATGGTTGGGAGAAGTTACCCTAGAAGGATATTTTTGTACCATTCTATATTAATCGCTGTGTTCTTATTTTGCAAAATTGTAAGTGAGGGCACTGCCTTGGCTGAGAAGTCTCAACACTGCAAATATCGACTCTTTACATAAACTTGATGTAATTGTCGGTAAAAGCCTTTGACACTTGCGTGTAATTATTCTTCAGTATACCAGAGTAACATCTGACAAAAAGATCTAAGAACTCTGAAGCAGCAGACATTGTGAAAATGTATATTTTTAATTCTCAATACTTTTGGCCAGGATTGAGTAGGTGCTTGTGTGACGCTCTGATGTCATACTGCGAAAAAAATAAAACATCAGTAATGTCAAACATTAGGCTTAAAAGGGATGACATTTTTTTATTCCATAGTGACACAGTCAAATATTCAAACCCTTTCCCATGACACATGCACCTCGAGATACTTCTATGACTTGACATGAGTCCACCTGTGCCTCTTAATCGGATATAATAATTAGGAAAGTCAACACACTCATTTCATTGTCTAAGGTGTTGCCGTAAACAGGGTGAAAACACTGCAATCAGGATGAGAGAATTATGCGTAGACCTGCGAGACAGGGTTGGCCCTCGAGGTTATTATTGAATTTAGTATTTTCTTTAATAAAAAAAAAACTTCTTAAACTATTTTCCTTAGTTTATCGCTTGAATCTTGCATTTAAAGATCAGATACAATTTTTTTCTACATCAGAAAAATCTAGTGATCACAGAGGCATTAAGACGTTTTGTTTCCTCTATACCTGTGAATGTCAATCCGCACTTCCCACTGCCTAATCTGCTGCTCTAACCAGAATCCAGCTTTTTATTTTTTCAGAAATCACAGGTCATGTATGTTTATTTATTTATTTTTGGCTTTACTCTTTCCCTAACTCTAGAACATTGCCTCTGTGGAGGAAGAAATGCAGGAGGAGACGGAGTCATCATCAGGTAAAGTGCAAACTAATGAGCTGGTGAATATCTAGGATTTAGCGTTTAAAGAGGGAGTATAAAAATAGTTCTGTAATATAAATGTTAAATTGTAGATTGTTTTCTAGTTTACTAGCTCCTTCACATTGTTGTTGCCATGAGTTCATCTATTATGTTGTATTATGTAAATGAATAAATCCATAAATTTATTAGCCCCCCAATCTTTTGTAAAGTTTATTATTATTTAGTGCAAATTGTTTTTGGTGTTATAATAATGCAACATAATAATTTAGATTTTTAAGATTAGTCTCAAGATAAAGATTAAGATAATTCTTTGATTTGAAGAATTATTGCTAGATTTACTGATACAATTTCATATCTTATGGTTGTTTGTAGTAAAATGTCAGGAAATGTGTTTTACGCTAAATTCAGTTCGCACCATAGGATGCTTTAAGGCCATGGTAGTTCATTTAGTTCCAACCATTCTAGATCTTTATCAGGTTTTAAAGAAAATTACATTTTCCCCTTTTCAGACTCGTACTTCTTCACTGATTAGCGAAACCTGTCCGCGGTTCATTTCTACGAGGTGGTATTATCAAAAAGTTTCGAGACTAGTTTTGTAAAACGCCAACAGATGGCAGTACAAGGCTGCACGCACATTCACAGCGAGCACTGGCCTTCATAAGTCAGCGTGCCAAAAGACATCGTCCTGCGCAATTGGTGCCATCCTGACCACGTGATTTACTACGTCTGTCATTTCATCATGGACAGCAAGTTACAACAAAGAGCGGATGTGAAATTCTGCGTGAAACTGGGCAAATCTGCCACCGAGACGTTTGAGATGATTCGCCAAGCTTACGGCGATGCTGCGATGAGTCGCGCAAGATGTTTTAAATGGCACGCTCGCTTCAAGAGCGGGAGAACATCACTGGAGGACAACGAGAGATCAGGAAGACCTTCGACGAGCACGACCCCCGAAAATGTCGAAACCATTCGACAACTCGTTCATGATGATGGTCGGAGAACAATCCACAACATCGCTGCCGTTGTCGGTGTGTCATACGGAACAGTCCAGGCAATCCTCGCGTGTGATTTGAACATGCGCCGCGTTGCTGCCAAGTTCGTTCCCAGGCTGCTGACCCAGGAGCAGAAGGAATATCGCGTGAAAGTCTGCCAAGAACTCCGTCAGCGTGCCGCGGATGATCCGTCCTTCATGTCGAGAATCATTACCGGTGACGAAACTTGGGTGTACGGATACGACGCTGAGACGAAGCAACAGTCTTCACAGTCGAAGAGCCCGTCATCTCCACGCCCGAAAAAGATGAGGCAGGTTCGCAGCTCGACCGAGTGCATGCTCATCGTCTTTTTCGACATTCACGGCGTTGTGCATCGAGAATTCGTCCCCAGGGGCCAGACTGTCGATAGCGAATTCTACTCCCAGGTTTTAACACGTCTGAGCGAGGAGATACAGCGAAAGCGACCGGATCTGTGGCGCGCAAAAAACTGTGTGCTCCACATCGACAATGAATCCTGTCAACAAGCTCTCACGCATGAGTTTCTCACCAGAAACTGCATGAGCTCACTTCCGAACCCACACTACTCGCCAGATTTGGCTCCTGCGGACTTCGCCCTCTTCCCGAAGATGAAGGCCCTGCTCAAAGGTCGTCGTTTTGACTCCATTGAGGAGCTTCAGCACGAATCGCAGAAGGTGCTTGACACGCTTCGGAAAGAAGACTTCCAGGACATATTCCAGAAGTGGCAGGAACGCTGGGCGCGCTGTATTGCTGTGCGAGGGGACTATTTCGAAGGTGATAGTGTGCAAACGTAGATAAATTGAAGTACTTTCTAGTACTAAACGGAGCTAATCTCGAAACTTTTTGATACCAAAAAAAGTCAGCGGATTCTTTTAAACAGAGCTAATCTCGAAACTTTTTGATAGGTCCCGAGATCCCGAAGTCCGATGCGTCCAAGCCAGTCACGGAGGACGACGAGCTGGACGGGCTTCCCGTTTTCGGGGCGGACGAAGACGAAGGTGACCTGGAGAGCAGCTCGCCTCAGAAAGAGGATCGGGATGAGGGCGAAAACAGAAGCGGTGAAGAGCCAAAAGAAATCGAAGGAGGTGAGTTGTTGTTTTAAATATGCCTGTAAGATGGTGCAGAAAAACTGATCTTCTGTCTTATTGGCTCTAGAATTATAAGGTATATTTAAGTATGTTTTTTTATTGATGGATAAAACTGTACAGAATTGTGGAGGGTTTTTCTTTTTAGTCGCTTAACGGCAGTCGGAATCCATTAGGTTATACAGGCAGTCCCCGACTTATGAACGAGTTCAGTTCCGGGTGAATGTTTGTAAGTCGAATTTGTTTGGCAGTCGGACAGAGTGAGTTTCCTACGCCTTTGACACTATTACCAATCCCCTAAATCTCTGTAACCTTTCCCCACACTGCCATCATGTGAACAAAAATCACAACCGCACATAAGGTAATGAATTTGACACTTTTTAAATTTAACAGTGTTGCCACTGCGCCTTTAAATCGCAAGTGGAATCCCAGACCCCATTTAGTCTCAGAGCCGTTTTCTTTGTGAGGATTTCCCAAAATTGGGATTATTCACCATCAGGACAGCTTTACAGGATGGACATTTTCTATCATCGTGTCCCCGGACTGTTTTATTGAAACCGGTGAAGCGACTCTTTTCTCATGCGCACAAACACTATATACAATATATTAGATTTTGTACATACACTTACACACTGAAAGTATTGTATATAATTGTAAATATTGGTATCTGGTGCACTGCAGTGTCTATGTATTGGACAACATACATGAGTCACTTCTGCAATTTGTTCACATCCACGAATGTTTTTAATCAAACCAAATTTTATGGTTTGATTAAAAAAAGACACAAAGGCATAACATTCCTTAATTGTTACGTAATAAGTCTGTGTGTTAATTTTCTCTGGTTTATTACAGGTGAGGGTGTGCAGTGCCCTCAGGCGGAGGACAGAACCTCACAAAATGAAGACGAGGTAAGTTACACTGTATACCTTATATTTTTGTTTTTTGTGTAAAAAGCTAAATCACAGCATAATCATGTAAAAATGTTGATCATACATGTCGACACCAGGTGTTTGTCTAAATAATGCTGAGTGTTAATAATAAGTGTATATGTATGCGTGCAAAACACTCGTATAAAGTTCACGCTCTACGTTCTACCGTCATCATCACAGGTTCCAGCTGAAGGAAGCAGAGATGAGGTCATCTATTGTCCTTTAAAAAAAATAAAAGATGAGCCTATAGACGAGGACTACGATAAAGCGCTCATCAGTTCTACAGACTCGGACATCAGTCGTGTTAAAGAGGAGCTCGAGAATGGAGATCATGAGGTAAAGGGTTATTTTATTTTGTACACATTATCCACTCTGCTTCTGTTAGCAGTCACATCATCTATGAACACCGCTGACCCAGCTCCACTGGCAGCCATACGTTCCCATGCCATCCATAACACTGCCTGCAGTATCACTATATTTGACAGATGATGTGATGCCTTTGGGATCATGAGCCCTTACTTTCCTTCTCCATACTCTCTTCGTCTCTCATAGATTCTTTCCTAAATGGTTAATGCCATATTTTTTTGTTTAGTCCCCTGAATTAGATGAAAGTCTACATCGTGATTGCTTCATTTCAAATCCGTAGTGACATCACAAAACACAATCAGAAAACCATGTGACTGACCACTTTAATAGTGTCACGAGAGTTTTTGTGTGCTGATCACTTAAGCTACAGTGCATACTTTGTGCCAACTGAAACGACTGGAAGCATGACGCGAATGTGACGTCAAGGTTGCCGTTAAAAAGAACAATAGCTATAGACGATAGAGTTTTGCCCTGCTCAGGAGAAGTCCAATTGTTTTTTTTTTTGTTTTTTTTTATGAAGGTACGTTCCCATAATCCCATGCACCTCCTGAGGAGGACTGCTGTTGAGTTTCTTCTGGAGTTATTCTTAGTTTTAAAAACCACCTTCGCTTTAGGTGGCCCTGTATTTTACCTGGACAAATCCACAGGGGTGGTCTGAATCAGTCATCGACGTGGTGGGGAACCGTCATGCCGAACAATTTTCCGATCATTTGCACAAATTTGCATGCAGTCTGACGGTGTGTTGAGGGTTGAGAGATGCGTCACTGAAAGTGACTCATGGTCCAGGGGTTATAAATTGGTGCACAGGTATGCTCAAGGAGTCGCTTAAATTATGGGCATTGGAAATAGTTTAAAAAAAAAAAAAGTCTGGATGTGCTCTGGGAAAGCGACCATGGACCTGCTTCCCCATGATGATGGATGTCTCCACTGTTAAAACAGGAGGTTGAATCCCGTAGGCAGTAATTGACCGTTATTACAGTGAAATGGACAATCTGCCGCTGTAATTTTACTCACTTTGGCCAAGGTGAAGGATGTAGATCTGGCACTCATCCGGATTGCCTGGGAAAACCACGTCTTCATGGAAATTTATTATTCCCAAAAAAAAAAAAAAAAAGGAGAAATTCTTATATCCAGATGTTTCCAGTATGTACGACCAAGTGTAAACCAGTGCAGATTTTTGAGTGAAAGATATTGGTGAATTGTGTTGTTTATTTTATCTATGTGATTTGTTTGTATTTCAGTCATTGGTTCCTCTGGATGAACTGAGGATCAGCTCTGTGTTTTCCGTTAGAGGAAACAGTGATGCCATTTCTGGTGAGTAAGCAGATCTGTACATTGATGTCCACTTGGCTAAGCCCTAAACACAATACGTAATATTGTTTTGCAAACACATAAATATGCCTTCTTCGTATTGTTAGCATGCAGGGAATATTTTTAATTGTGACGAGACGGTTTACTAAATTCCTGTCTCTGCATTACCTTCCGCAGCTCCTGTTGCAGCCCCGCAACCGTCCACATTCACTGCTCTGACTCAGTCAGCCTCAGCAATCAGACCACCTCCAATAGTCCTGCAGGCTCAAATGCAGCCACATTTTCAAGCACACCTCCAGCTTCAACCCAAGACTTTAGCTCAGCTTCAACCCCATTTGCAGACTCATCTTCAGGCCCAGCTTCAGACTCATCTCCAACCTCAACTTCAACTCCAAGCACAGCTTCAAGCGCACCTTCAAACCCAGCTACAACCGCAGCTCCAGCACCAGCTTCAGCCGCAGCTCCAACAGCAACCGCAGCTCTCGCACCAACTCCAGCCGCAGCTCCAACAGCAACCGCAACTCTCGCACCAGCTCCCGCACCAGCTTCAGCCGCAGACCCCACCTCAGCTCCAGACGCAACCCCATCCTCAGGCTCAGCCTGCACACCAGCTCCAGCCGCAGCCCCCGCCTCAGCCCCAGCCGCAGCCCCCTCCGGCTCCGGTGCGAATCTGCTGCTCGGGCTGCTCGAAGGTCCTTCAGAAAGGTCAAACCGCATTTCAAAAGAAGGGTTCTAATCAGCTGTTCTGCTCCACTGTGTGTCTAACCGGATTCACACTGCCTCCAGCCCCCATTATCGTCCCAAAGAAAACCTGCCACCTCTGTCTCAAGTGAGTCACACAAGTATCTGAATCATTCGTGTAAGACGGCCGATTTCATTCTCAGCTCTTCCTGATTGCGAAGTCTAGCTTTTATTTCAACTGTTTAAGTAAAGGTAGAATTCAAAGGAGCTCTATGCAGCTATATATATATTTTTAAATGTGTGATTATGGTTTTTATTTCTTTTTTCCCCTCAAGGGTGATCGTAAATCCTAAAGACTTGATCACAGTTCCAGTTGACTCATCAAACACTTTGAAGGAATTTTGTAGCTTGTCATGTCTGAGCATTTACAAGTCCAGAGTTGAAAGCTTAGCTGAAGAGGACCCCGTTGTTAGATGCGTCGTGTGCAGAAATTCCAGTGAGGTAAGCTTCAGCGGGCAAAGTGTCAAAAACGGGTAAACGTTAGATACGGGAATCACCAGTCACCACCCAATACGATGACGTCACGATACCCAGGTGCCGATTCGACTAGAATTGCGATGCTATAAGAATTTTATAAATATCCTGATTCGTTATTATTATTTTGCAGATTATAACTTGTATGCTGATTTTCATGATAAGTTGCAAAACCTTACTGGGCAGGAATGCACCGTGAAGTGAGCCTGAGTGTCTCCATGGCAATATTAGAGATGGTCTATCATCTCTGTGATCAGAAACAAGAACACTACTGATCACTGAGTTAAAATTTCTACAAGATAATGTTTCATACAGCCCGGACACTGTCTAATATCCACTTCTATGATTCCCACAATGTCTGACCTTGACGAGTCTCATTATTGGAGCAAGATTAAATAGATTATAAACTTACAGGCACCAAGAATAGGGCTGGACATGCTGTTTAGTGTTGCGCTGCAGATGCTTTTGCCAGATGTGTAGCATTAATAGCTAAAACGCTATCGGTTACATTGGCTCTAGTTATTTTTGGAAAACTCTGATCACATTTCATAAGTTCAAGAAGATGCAAAGCTGGGCTTTATTTGCCTAAGATGAAGCATGGATTTAGATATATAGATTTAACTAGTGGAATAGATTTGGCAAATGACCCATTTTGAGATGAAATAGGCAAAGGCGAGGGTTCTCCTGTGGACAGATACCGTCTTGTATCCATGCCTTCTCCACTGTTATTCTGCTCCCTGTTACCTGGCCATTCAGTCGCTGTTGTCACATCCTGGGTTTAAGAGCAGAACAGGTCAGGTGTTTCCTGCTGCTGACCCAAGGCTGGGGAACTCATGGGCACTCAGCATTATGACCTCCTCATCGCCGTGTGAAATTTACAGCCCGTGTTCTCCAACGACATTTCGTTTCACATGTGCACAAGCTATACAGAGGAACGACAATAAAGTCTCGCTTCACGTGATCGGATGCAGGTAGAGTTTTGTACACTAGAGGTCCTTGTTTTGATGTCTTGTCCCAGTTGCTTGTGAACGCTCCAGGTTAAATTAACTGCAAATTTCTCCTGGGAAATTAAACCATAAACTCATTCTTTAATGTGCTCCCAGCAAGTGTCTGTCCTCGGATATATATATATAT